>OY744500.1:6961406-7293022 GCA_963556185.1 Pseudopediastrum boryanum
TATGTTCCTGTGGTTCTTCCTAGTACCTGACCAGAGGTGTGTTTTTCTTTCCTTGTTTGCAGCTGTATGTGCCTTGATGAGGGTTTAGAGACACTTTGTCATTTATCAACCCCAGCATACGGTCTTGAACGCTGCAATAGACCGTACTTGCTGTGGGTATGCCAAAATTTGCCAATTTAGCAGCCCCCGCCCCCACCACATCAACGTAATAATAGGGGACCGTACGGGTTATTGTTATTATTACCTTTCATGATATGCCATAGCAAAAAGTGCCATAGGCCCTCTGGTGATACCCCTGTGATCAGCTTAGAGAGTCTGATTGCGTGTTTTCCTCCCTCCTTTTGCAGCTGTATGTGCCATGATGAGCACAGCTGACTCCGCCCTCCTCGCCTTCTCCTCCATGTGGGTCCGCGACTTCTTTAAACCCTACATCCGCCCAAATGCCACCGAGCAGCAGCAGCTCTGGTTTGGGCGCATCATGGCAGTCCTTGGTCTCGCCATTGGTGTCACCCTTGGTCTCCTCACCATTGAGAAAGGAGTGCCAAATCTCACTGGTCTCTTCTCACTCCAAAACACCACCCCTATCCACGTCGCGCCTGCGGTTTGGCTCGGCCTCCATTGGCGCGGTTTAAGGGGGGAGGCAGTAGCAGCTGGGATGTTGACCGGCCTCGCTACAACTGTCGGTTTGGTCTTCTCTCCGGTGAACGTGAGGCTTGCTGCCGGCCTTGACCAAACTGCATGTGGGTTATCTACTGCGATGATCGGCTTCTTTGTGAATATCACCGTTACTGTAGTGCTTGGGCTACTGCTGCAGTACAAGCCTAGCATCTTCGGTCAAGCAGTAGCAGCAGTACGCAATGCAGTACCGTTGCTAGACCACATCGACATGGGGAGGGTACGGGACCCCCTGACTAACCCCTACATGTGGGCAGTGCTGGTAATCGTGCTGTTATTCACGGTGCCGTTCTACCGTGTGCCCTTAAGCCCCGACGTGTTCGTAGGAGATATGGCGTCTTGGGCGTTTGTGGCGCTACTGCTATCTGGCGTCTTAGCGCTTATGGTGGCATCTGCGTACACGTTCCTATGGAGGGATTATACTCCTGTTGATCAGAAGCTTGGGGATGCTAAGACAGTGGATGAGAAAGTAGCTGCAGCTGGTCCTGTTGCTACTGCTACTGCAGATCCTTCTACCGCTGCCACAGTGGCTGTGGCATAAGAATCTACTTAGCTGCTACTGTTTAAAGTATTGATGATTGGGGCAGTTTCTAAGCTGCAGTGGTATGGGGCCATGGTGATACAACCTACAGCAAATTAGTGGATGGCGGTTTTGCTTAAGTTCTCATTTGTTCCTGCCACAGTGGCGCTGGCACAGGAAAGCTGCTACCGTTTCTAAGCTACCTATGTTCTGGGCAGTTTTGGGCAGTGCTTTGGGGCGACCATGGTCGAGCCCATGGGATAATGGTGCACCTGGTGCACAAGGTTGCGGCTTACCCCCGTTCCTTCTGATACTACAGTGCTGCTGCCACAGTGGCGGGGGCATAGGAGAGCTGCTACTGTGTTCTAAGCTACGGATGTTTTGGGCAGTTTTGGGCAGGGTTTGGGGCCATGATGGTAGGACCTACGGCAAAAGTGGTGGTCAAGGTTGTGGCTTTAGTCAGGGTGACCACTCTTCCTGCTGGTGGTACTGCTGCTGGCGCAGTGATGGTGGCATACAAAGCTGCTACCGGGTAGCTACATACCATTGTATTCTGTAGATTATGTTGGTTAGGTCCTGATGATAGCCTAAGGCAAAAGCATGTGGCTGCAAAGGTTGCAAGTGTACCGCTGGTGCTGCTCCTGCTGGTAGCACAGCAGCGTATGAAGTTGTTTGAGGATGGTGGATGCATAGGAGAGCCTGCTGGGGATATCTACTTGCAAGGATGTGTGTGTAGCGTGATTTGTGATGCCTGCCAATTACGGTGTCTCCCTTTTATGGTTGATCTGAAGGCTGGCTAAGGCAATCGCTGCTAACTAGGTGGATAGACCTGCCCCTACCTTTGCCAGTGTTAATTCTTTTACTCAGAAAGCTTTAAGGATGGTGCAGGCGCCTGCCATATGCTGTGTTGTAGTAGTTACGGGCAGCTCTTTTTTCCAAGAAGAAGTTCTCCTCTCCTTTTTATGAGCCTTAGAGGCAAAGTGGTTGGCCCAACTCAACTGGTGAATGGTCCAACTGCAGCCCTGCTGTAGTAAAAGAGACAGTACATTACATGACATTGAGAGCTGTTAATTGGATCAATAAATGTGTTGTGGCCCTGGGCAGGCCAAACTGGTTGACTTTCTACAGGGCAGAGAGCTGTGTGTGAGAGTTTTGTGTCATGCTAAGGTGATGAGCTGCCGTTGGTTCATATTCTCAGAAGCAGCTCTCATTACTCCCATTCCTGTCTGGATCAGATCCATTGCCAGAACGGGCAGCTGCTTGGGACAGAGTCATTTTGGCTCATCTCTTGTTTGTTGCTTTGGGGCTTAGATGTGAGCACTGTGCACTCCCTTGTGGTCAAGGGAGCAGCAGCAGGAGGGTCTTATGCTGTGGGTGCGTGGTATGTAAGTGCCAGTGTCTCCCAGCTAGGGACTTTCTGATATCTCCTGGGCTTTGAAACATTTGTTACTGGTCACTTTAGAGCTGCAAGTATTTGGGATGTTGTAATGTGCCTGTCAGTAACTGCAAGTATAACAGGAGCTTCGGCCCCAGCGTTCAGCTTCTTCGGCTTCTGTTCTCAGGGAGGATGAAAGCTGCCTTTTACGCAAGGACGTGGCCAGATGGGGGCTGGTAATTGACCGTGAATTTGTAGCTTCCTGTTTCATGGCATCAGTACATTGCGCAGCTGCAATGAGTTTGGCTTTATAGCACAATTCCAATGTGTTTGGCTTTGATGTAACTCAATGCTGGCAAATCCCATGCCCACAAAATGCGTAGTACAGAACGAGTTGGTCCCTGCAGTGACTCTTGCATGGCGCTGAATGCTTAGCAAGGACCAGCTCCTGCTGGTACTGCTGGTTGGTTGGGTTCAAATGAAAGGAAAGGGGGTACTAGCATGTTATAATGCTTGGAACCTTTACGGCAAGCAAGGCCTGAGGCCATTGGTAATGATGCTGTATGGCTTTCTGGACTTCTATGGGCTGTGTTATGATGGCTCAGGTATTGTTAAAGGTATTGCATAAGGGCGTGTAATACTTACTACAAGGCTTGTGACAGGCCCCCTAGTTGAGTACTACATACGGTATGACAAATGCATTCACCTGACTTCATTGGCTCCCTTGGGCAATCCCCTTCTATCTGGGCTAGTTGGCAATCTGGTAATCTGACAAAGCCTGGGCAGGTATACCAGACAGTGCCTTGATCCATGGTGGTGGTGGAAATGGTGCTTGTGAAGTGAGTGCGAGCTTTACTGGTGGGAGGCCAATACACACACTGCAGCATGTGAAGCATACCGTAGTTGCGATTGCGATGGCTGGATTACATGGTGTCTGTGGGTGAAGTGGGGGAAGGGCCAAATGATACCAGTGTTACCTTGCAGCTGACTGCTGCTGGTGAAGTGTGACAGTGGGGCACGAACCCTACAGCTTGGCCTCTGCACCAAGGTCACTGTTTGCGCTCCTGTACCATTACTAGGACTCAGTTATCTTCCATGGGAGTCGGGGAGGTGGCATCACTACAATTAGTTCCCAGTTTAATGTCACCTGAGTGCAGGTAAAGCAGGTATTGGGTGTGGTTTGGAGTCGAAAGTGGGGGCACAGACTGAGATGTGCACTGTTGAGTGTTGATGGTGGTTGGTGGTCTGGAAGCCATTGTGTTTGGATCCATCCGATGGTGTGTTTGGTCGTTTCGACCTAGCAGCCCTTTGCGGTTGCCACACCTTAAATGTTTGTTGTTGTTGTTGAGTGTTGATGGTGACCGTTGATCCTATGGCGAGCCAGGAGATTCCTGGTTGGGGGCGTTGGTTATGTCTTGTGGAGTTTCTGCTGCTACTAGCATGATGATCATGATCAGTGATTTTTGTTTGTTTGTTTGTTTGAGCCACCCCTTCGAAGCAGTACTCGAGTCACCAGTCGGCACCAGTTGAGTTGCAAGTCTGATACATTTTGCTGATCCATCATTTGCAGCCATGCGCTTTGTAACACGCAAAACTGGTGTTCTTCACAAATCATAAATTCTAACTCATGCGGAGAGCTTAAAAATCATGACGAGAATCTTTGCATGTTGCGATAAGCTTCCTCTACTGCAGAAGTGGTTGGTCAACGAGAGGGCCCATTATATGCCTGAACGCCGGTAGTGCTTAGACATAGTCGCTTAGCACTGCGTGATACGGTGTTCTGCTGCTGCTGCTGTATCAGCTAAGTGCTTGCAAGTTAGCCCCGCCAGTTCACCTCCCATTCCCAGCAGGAGGAGCAGCAAGTGCAGAACATTTTAGGATCATGTCGAACAGCGGTACCACCCACGAATCAAAGGGCGTGCTGGCACTGCCCAGTCCGTTTCTTGCGCACCTCGTTCAGCAGGTTGCTTCAGGGCTTGGAGGTCTTGCCAGTGCAGCAGCCCCTAGTCAGACCTGCAAGTCATTCCACGCTCTGTCAGACAGTACCGCCGTGAAATATCGCAACGTACATGTGAGACAGCCCATTCGCAGCCCGGACCACGCCATCTGGCAGTGGCTAAGAAAGAGGCAGGGTCGTGTTGCGGGTCTTAAACTGGACATTTCCCTGGACACACCAGCTTACGAGGAAAATGAGGAAGATGAGGCAGACACACTAGTTTGGACGCATCCGCTGCAGCTGCTTTGTGCTATCCCTGGTCTGCAGCTCACAGTTCAACGGGATCTCGAAGTCTCAACTCCTGATCACCCTCTCATCAGCCAGCTGCTTAGACCATACGGGCACATAATTAACCATCTCTCTGTCTATGTTCTCACTGGAGACGACGGTGTTCCGTTGGGGGTGGTCAGCGAGGCAGCTGCAGCTTGCCGGTCCGTCACTTTGTCAGTGCAACACGTCTCTGACGAGCCCCTGAACCTGACGTGTCTTGCGCCTGTGGCTAGTTCATTAGTCCAGCTCACTCTCTCTCCTTATAATAGAGACGGGAGGCTGAGCCACTTGACCACCTTCTCTTCCTTCTCACAGCTAACCAGGCTTGCACTGCACCATGAAGACCTTAGAGCAGAGGCTCCCTGGGCGCCTCTGGCTGGGCTTCGGAATCTCAAACACCTCTCTTTGAAGTTAGCTGCGTCTGGGATCCCCTCGCCGCTGTCAGCACTTACAGCGCTTTCCTTCATCCACCTGCAAAGCTTGAGTCAGTCCTATGATGTGGCGCTGGACCGCTTCACCCTCAGCAGCTTGCAGCTTCTCAGCACCTTGCAGCAGCTAGAGGTGCTGGAGCTCCAGAGATATTCCTGCGGTTTCACCTCGCTTCAAGGCTTGGGTGGGCTGAGCACCTTGACGAGGCTGGGGATTGGAGGATGGGGGCGTGCTGATCAGTTAGTGAGCCTGGATGGGTTGAGCCCGGCACTTCCAACTTTATCGATACAGGATGCCAGATCCTTGCAGAGCTTGGCTAGCATTGAGGCTCTCGGGCGGTTGCAGGGTCTTGAGATTGGCTCTTGTGGTGTCACTGGTCTGCAGCCTCTCGCTTCTCTGGCCAGCTTGACAAAGTTGGTAGTGTTTTGTTGCCCGTTGAGCAGTTTAGACGGACTTGAGGGCATTGTGAGCACTTGCTTGCGGTCGCTGAGTGTGGCGCGCTGCCGAAGCCTCACCCAGGTGTCTGCAATTAAGAACCTCCGTGCCCTGCAAGAACTGGAGATGGTCCAGTGCGATGTTACTAGCTTGCAGCCTCTATCATACTTGCCTGCAAGCCTGAGCAAGCTTCTAGTTCAAGACTGCAGCAGTGTGCAAGAGCAGGTGCTGGAGCTGCCAAATGTGCACGCTACAGCTCATGTGGATGTGTCCAGTAGCAAGATTAGGGACATTGTGCTGGCAGGGGGAGCCATGAGGAGAGGCAGGCGGTACCAGGCACCGGAATGGTTCTTGTCCAATATGTGACGGCACATACTGTTCCGCTGTTGTTTAATTCCTTTTAGCTACATTAGGAAGAGATCCTGATGGCCATGCTGTATATATCCGCTGCATGACTCCAACCAGTTTCTTCCTGATAGAAATGTCCTTGCACAACTGAGGATGTGGAGCTATGCTAGGTCGCAGAATCCTTGTGCCGGTCATGGGCGCCGTGCCATACATGTCTTAGGACTGTGCTGAAGTAGGTGGAATGGGGACGGCGGTAAAAGCCATAATAACCTGAATGGGAGGTACAGTTACCTGCTTCTGTAGTTTGAGGTGCTGACAAGTTGGTCACCAGTCAATCTTTGGGTGGGTGGGTTTATGTGTCTGCTGTTGAAAGGCCGGGTCATGCTCTTTGAATTTGGTGAAAAGGTTCCTGCTGGGCTGATTCTTTATCGGTTGGCATGCAGTGGCATTTGTGGCATGTGACCTGCAGTTGGCAGAAAGAACAAATGTACTCAGGATGCACTACAGCAAAGCCTTGCAGGCCAGATCTGTTCAGCTGGCTGGTGACGTTGTGATCATCCTCGTGAGCTGGCCATCAGGTTGCTCTTCTGCATCTTGACGTATGCATCTTCCCTGGGCCCATATCATCTGTTGTGGCAGCACATTCAGGGTGCCCCTAGAAAACAATGTTGCATCCTCGTTTTTTTAGGCGGATTGGGAAGTCTGCATCATCTTGACCATGTGATTCTTACGAGGCAGGGACCAATTGGAAGCCTTTAGTGATCTGGGTGGCAGCATTCTGAATGTTCTGTTTGAGATGCCACTTTGAATCCAACGCCACTGGGGAGGTCTGTAGTGTGTGTGCCTCCACACGCAGTGGGGTGTGCGTTTTGGCGTCGGTGCTTGTGTTGGTTCCTCTTGCATGCAGCTAGTACTGACAGATGAGTTAGAAAATGGCTGAACACTAGTGTAGTATGCCGGACAGTGTGTGTTGCATGCGGTACATGTTTGGCTATGGCACTCTTGCCTAAACCTCAAATGCCTAGGGTTTAGCCTTGGTGCAGCCAGCGGCTGCTGCCAGCATTGCTAAGTATTGATATTGGCATGAACAGCGCAAACCACTCCAATTTTGTCCCTTGGTGGATGGATCGTAGGCTAAGCCCTTGCTTTCAGCATGTTATCTGGTAGACTACACTTGCATATTCTATCCTGCACATTGTGTGCAGGTGGAGTTGCTGTCAGCTGTTCTTTCGGGGTTATGCACGTCCAATGCTGCCAGCAGTCTGCGGCAGCTGCAACAGCAGCTCAGCTTGCTGGAGCACAACTGTATCGGACTTACTTTGCTGTATTGCTTCTGACAGGGAGCATGCAATGTCTCAATGGAGCCGCTGTTGTAGACTGTCCAGGTGTTGATGGTTTTCTTGGTGGTGTGTGCTGCATGCACTGCGGGGGACAGAAGTGCGCTACTGCAATTCAAGGCAGGCTACAGTTGTATCAGGATGTGGTCGAGGGAACAAGTTGCATGAGTGCTTGCATATAGAACATTATGCCTTGGTTGGTATGCTGGACGTCTTGGGTGGTACATATGCGGTGGCCTTACTGGACATCCTGCTTGGTTGGTGCTCTGGATTGTGTTTGATTTGGACACACCCATCAGTATCCTGCTGGTGCTTTGTTTGCTGGTGCTCCTATTTGCCGTGTCCGTAGTTGGATGTCTGCTTGGGTCTTCCTCTTGCTTGGTGGTATGGATTCCATTGTTTTTGGACCCATCCGATGGTGCGTTTGGTCGTTTCGACTTAGCAGCCCTTTGCGGTTGCCGCACCTTTATTTGTTTGTTTTATGTTTTGCAAGGGCTATGTACTGCCTATCATGCATGCCTGCTACATGCTGATACAGCTGCCTTGCTGCTGCTTCCGTGCCTGGGACATTGGCGGCATGCACTTGCCAGGAACAATGATGGGTACTTATGTAGGTGCTTGTTGTGATCGCCATGGTTATGTATACATGTCAGTCCTTGTTGCATTCTGTAACCTGTATTGCTCCATGGACTCTCGATACACCTACATGTCTGTGAACCAAACTGCCCGCGGGCCGCGCGTGATTGTGCTAGTTCCTTTTTTTTGGGAGGTAAGGAGACCAGTAGGGCAGCTTGGCCGCTGGTTGCCCGAACATTGCTGGCACTCGTCATACCATGCGAGCAAGTCGGCAATGCCTACGTGGTGGAGCTTGTGCAGCGTCAGCAGCAGTCTGGCTTCGGGATCGATCCCCAATTCGAAGTGAATTCCTCCATGATGGTCGCAGCTTGTGGCAGCAGCGTTAGCAGCAGCATGCAGTTGTGCGTCAGCAGTGGGGCATAGCTGACGTGGCATTCCAGTTTGCTGGAGCAAAGGCCTAGTTCTATGTGTTCTGGACGAGCTTATAAGGCAGCTGTGCTTGAGGTTCATTCAATAAAGGGTACTGATGAGGCCGCATTGGGCTGCAGCCGAAACATGTATACCCAGCCCTACATTACGCCACTGCGCAAACATTGGTGACCCTCCTCGTGGGGGTGACGTAGGGGTTGCCTCCCTGCGCTCGATTATAACCAAAGGCTGCGCATCCTGGTATCCTTGTGACGCCAGGCCTCGTATATCTGGGATGATTCTGCTGGAACTACCCATTCTAGGGCCAGTGGATCTTTCTTCACTCTGAGGAGTGGGACGTTACCGTGCTAGTTTAGTGCTGTAATGCCTGGTCCATCTCTATGATGGCGAGTACAACATGAAGGAGACCAGTGCTAGTTCCTGCTGAGACCTGCAAGTACACATCATTTTGATCGCTGGCTACTCATACTGGCATGCACTATCACATGGCCCAGTGCATGCTTTAGGATTGAAGGTTAGAACAGACTCTCGGAGAACATGGACAAGTGCATGGGTTTAGATGGACATCCACAAGGACCCAACTCAAGCTCCAATGGCCGTACTCGACGGTTCCTGGTTAACACTGTCACACTTGCTGTCACTCTATCATGCTCTCTTTCATGACTCCCTGCTAGCAAAGCTGTGTCAAGCCAGCCGCCCGCCAGTTCGACTTGCCGTGCACTGACTACACCTTACATGTTTGTTTGTTTGATTGACCAGTTGACCCATTTGAACCGGCAAATTAACAAAGCAGTTCAATGCCTTGCTCATATTGATCAACGATTCCATGCAGACAGAAATTGTACACAACGTCTCTCTTGCCCACATGACAAACAGTCCATACACGATTTCCACCAACAATTCATGCTCAATGGTTATAACCAACAACATAACTTCACCTGTGCAACAAGGAAGCCATGCATAAATGCATCACACTGCAGGTGACCTTGCATTTGGCAAGGGCAGGCCTGCTGCCTTCATGTAACACTTAGTATGGAATTGCAGCAGATTGCTGCTCAGTCATACATAAATCTCTATGAAAGCAATAAACCCTATGCAAAGCAATGTTGCCATGGGACACAAAAACAGTGAGCCTACATGGCCAAATTTTTACTGTTATGCTTATCTGACGCACGGATGACACCCCAAACCCTGATCGGGAATGCCAAACCCTGATCGGGAATGCCAACACTGGTGCACTCGTTGTGTGCTGCCCTTCGTCACCCACATATTAAACCCCAAAGCTCTGCTGCCTTCCCTGCCTCACATCACAACACATCAATAAATTAACAGCGCTAGCCCAGACAATTATGCTGTTGTTGACCGCAGGCGCCATCAATCTGACACCCTATGGGTTCTGCTCAAACTGGCAAGCTGCCAAGAACAACGACCTGCCCCAATCGATCTGTGTACATCCACGGATGTGAGCACACACTCATAAAACGGCCCAGTACATTAGTCAGTTTATGGGTTGCAATATCGGAGGTACCAAGCCCATGCATCAACTCCATCCATCCCGTGCTGCCTAGACCACACTGCACACACACCCAAAACTGATCAATCAAGACAATTCCACCTTACAGCAAAATGTACATGCATCCACGGCTCTTGAGGTAGCAGACACTTACGTAGGCACATGCACATACAACTACAGCAATAGTTGTGGGGAATTCTGAAGCTTGGATGATCTCATCCACTTAACATCCACTGCATTCTTTTGCATTGCTGCGCTGTTAGAGTAGGTGGAGCATGCACACAAGCAGCCCTTTTCATACGGGTTTAGGATCCTGAAATGGTGGCCACATATGGCATTAAGCTGAAAGGCGTGGTCCTTTCCAAAATCATTTCTTCTGAGAAGGTAAACATTAACTACACCTGAGTGGCTCGCCCAGCCACCACCTGACACCCATAAATATTGAATCATTTAGTGAGGACATGGCACATCAAAACCAAAGATGTATACAACGGGCCTCGTACTGCAAGAGTTGTTGCACTTTCAGCGCTCAGTCCGCCCCAGTGAATATTGTGTTGCTGCATGAGCATTTAGTAGCATCCCATCCAATTGTAGCTATACCCAACGGGCTTCACGACCTTGCCAACAGCCTTGAAGTAGAGCTTACAAGCCCCAAGAAGTGACTGCTTGTCATTGGAGGGCCCCTAATCTCATTGGAGGGCCCCTAATCTAAACTCACTAACCCGTTTAATTGGCCAAACCAACATCTCGGCTCACACAATGCCTGCCACCAGCCCACCCTAAATCCCTTGCTAGCCAATGTATACTGTCAAGCCAGCCCATTTCGACTTGCCGTGCGTTTACTATTGGGCTGAAGGCCTTGGCGGCGGGCGGCAATTCGGCCTACAACACCTGGGCGGTCTACATGAGCGCCCCGGGCCGTCCCCTTCCTCATTCTCATCTGAGATAGGAGGGTCCGGTTCGGCTCCTTTGGAGGTGGTGGGCGGGTCGGATGAGGAGGGCAGGCCCCCCTCTTTGGCCTCTTCTGCTTCTGCGCTCCTGCAGCTTGTTTCAGCAAATGCCAATGCGCTTACACCAACAAACAGTACCCGCATATTATCCAGCAGATCACGTCTAGTTACCGGCCGTGTCTCTCTGGAGCAGGCTGACGACATTACAACCTTTTCTCCGCCATGATCATGATCACGAGTCTGAGCGTCCACGCGGCAGACCCTCGAGACGATAGCCCGGTTTGCGTAGCCCATTGCTGCCCAATGAGGGCAGGAAATACGTGCTGCAGCATAAAATAAAGAGAATGTTATTGTGTTTCGATTATCAGCTACTGATGTGTGGAGAACTAACAGTGTGGTTGCTGCCAATCTGACCGCTCATACCTTGAAGAGCCGGCTTACTGCACATGGTAGAAGCACCCTGAAGCATCATCATGCCAATCTGAAGCTCCGGCGCGAAAAGTGGCCAAAGGCACGGGGCAGTGAGGGCTTCTTGGGGTCAGGGGCGAAACTTTTGGACTGGGATGTCACACAACGTCAAGCCTGCACTTGCTTTGGTATGGCTGCCACGGAGTCTCAGAGGCTATAATTACATATTATATACTTGCGGTAGACAGACCAGAGCTCCTGTAGTGTCGCCGGTCTTCAGATTAGTGACTAACGGCAGGTGAACGGCCACGGAAAGGCCAGTGCCCAGAAGGTGCTCTGCAGGGTGGCCGCTGTTGAGTCGATCGGATTGTTTCATGGCTTCAGGTTCAGAGCAGCTCTTGGATCTGCCAGAACCTCACGCGGTATCCTCACACCCTTTACTTACCCAGTAACCAGGCTCAGGCAGGTGAGGGGCCACGGCATTGATACGGGGTGGGTGGGTGTATGCCAGAAGAATTCAATCCAGGTTGATGGTTGTTTTGGAGGAGTAATGTTTGCAGAATTCCCTACTGTGTATAGCGTTATTCCCAACTCTGGGGTTTTGGCATGGCATTAGTGGCTGGGCACTAGGCACCCTCTGTGTATTGTTGTCACTATGAGGAGTCTTCTATTCCTATTAGCTTGCGCCTCTCTTGCCATTGCGTCTACTGCAATGCGATCGGGTTGGCCTAGTTGTATTGTAGAACTCCGAGGCACGCCCTCAGGCATCGCTGGAAGGTTCGCTTGTAGCGGGGGCAGTGTCTTTGCAGCTTTGCACCGCAGCATCCGCCTCCGGCCTGGAACATTTCACTTTGAAGGCTTAGAAAATGGGGATCGGTCTTGCGAACGACCAGGGTGCCTTATCACCATCTGCAGAGACAGCCGGGCCATAATCCAGGCCACTGTGAGCAATGTGACTTTCCCTGGGCAAAATCCGTCCATATTCTTTCTGGGAGACAGAACAGATGTCTACTTTACCCGACCTCTATTCATCAGTAATAAAGCCATTGGGATCTACGCAGCACAGCACTCTACTGTACATATACTGGGAGGAGTATTCAAGGATGGAGTGGCTCCTTCTGGTGCTGGCTTCATAGCCAGTGGGAACTCTACTGTAGAGATTGACAGCAGCAGCTTTGTGAACAATACTGCGTAAGCACCGGCTTTGTCCAACGGATTAAATTGCATGCCTTGAGCAGCAGACTTGTGTTTAGCCACCCTACGAGTATGTGATGACCTCCCTCATTCCCTGTGTAACGTACAGCAGCAATACTGTGAACAATACTGCGTAACCACCTTTGCTGAATGCTCACTGTTTTTGTTCACAGACATCGTACGTTACTGTGTGTAAGTGAGCTCACTCCCGCTATGTTTACCACTGCATCAGGTATACTGGAGGTGTCTTCATAGCACGGGATTATGCAACAGTGATCATTAAAGGAAGAAGCCTTTTTCAATCAAACCAAGCCTTGGGCCAAGTTGCTGAGGGCTCTGGCGGCGACGGTGGGGTGGCAACCCTGCATGATCGCTCACGGACAGTTGTGTCTGGTCATACCATCCTCGATGGCAACAATGCTACCGGAAGTGGTGAGTGCTTTGGCCTTCCCTTGCTGCGAACTCCGGCTGGCTTATCATGGCTAAGTCCTTCGTATTGTCCCTGCTGCAGGCGGGGCAATTGCAATGTTCGAATATGCGCACTTGTCCATGACCCAAGTTGAAGTGCTCAATAGCCGTTCAACTACAACTCAGGGCGGGGGAGGTATTGCAACCTTTGATACAACCACAGCAGTCTTTACAGACTGCCTCTTTGAGGGTAGCTATGTCAGGAATGCTGGGGGAGGAGCCATAGCAGCACTCGGCGCTTTTTCTCCAGATGACGACATTGCATTTGGCGTTGCCCGCATAACTCTAAGTGGCTGCGTCATCAAGAACAGCGAAATTGGGGATCAGTGGGGTGGCGGCTTACATTGCCAGGGACAAACGATGGTACTTATTACCAATGGCACAGTCTTTCAAAATAATACCGGTGCAGTGTCCCTGTCTGAGTGGTGCACGGTTGTCATCACTGGAGGTTCCAAGCTGGTGGACAACACGGTAATCCCTGGTGCTGGAGGCGGGGCCCTGCTTGTAACTGCTGCTGGCAAGGTTATTGTAACTGGAGGGAGTGTTATCCAAGGAAATAGTGCCTTAGCTGGGCCTGGTGGAGGGGGGATTTATATGGTCGCTGACAGTGTTGTGGTGTTGGACTCTGTACAAGTGATCGGGAACAAAGCATCCATTGGGGCCGGTGTGCATGCCTCGGGCACCTCCAAACTGATTATCAGGGGCAGCACACTCGTGCAAAACAACACTGCTCCAGTTGGTGCAGACCTGCTTGTTGGGCCGTTAGCAACGCTGTCTCTTGAAGACACCACTTTTGATGCATATGGCAATACTGTCATGTGGCAGAGGACGAGCTGCATTGCTGGAGAAGTTCTGGACCAAGGCTCTTGCAGGAAATGCATGCCTTCTACATACAGCCTTGTGCCTGGACCTCAAGCTGTATGTGAAGTGTGCCCTGAACATGCCACATGTGCAATGGGGGGAGACTCCATTACCCCAGTGGCAGGGTTTTGGCACTCTGACCGATACTCCACCCAAATTCACCGGTGCCCACATGTAGATGAGGTATGTGGTTTCAACGGCACATGTGCTGCTGGCTATGGTGGCAATCTATGTGGGGTTTGTGAGGCTGGGTATGGCTCTTCTGCTGCATTTAGTTGTGGTAAATGCACGTCTGCTGTTGTGCATTGGGCACTTTACATTGCTGCAGGGCTACTGGCTGTGCTGCTGGTTTCATTTACTGTGCATTCCACATGGAAGGATAACCAGCAAACGGCAAGCCATCAGCAATCTGTCAGATCGTCTGATATGATCAAGGTGTTGATTTTGTTCCTCCAGTATCTTGTGATTGTAAGCAGCTTGTCTGTGCCTTGGCCAACTGCCCTGGCTTACCTTTTTAGGATTGCAAAGTTTATCTTTGCTGCCTCTAATGGTCAATTTGGATCCGTGTCACTGGAATGTGTGCTGCCGCAATCATCTGCAGTACCCGTATCAGTTCAACGACAGCTGATCTCTCTGGTGGCTCCTGTGGGTATCCTAGCAGGTGTGTCTCTGCTGTTCACTGTTGTGGCTTTGGCAGTCAGGGCAATACATGCGATTACGGAGCGTCTGCCTAGCACTGTCCGTAGTATGAGTAGTCTAAGCAGTGGCAGCCATGGAGTGCAATCCTACTTGAGGTCTGTTGGCTGCATAGTGCTCCTGCAAAAGCTGCCATTAATGTGCATTGTCACCCTCTTCTTTGCATACCCTTTCCTGGTCAGGGTGTCGCTTGGTATGTTTGCATGCTTGCAGCTTGATGTAAGCAGCAATCCTCATGATCCTTACCCGCAGTTTGCTGTAGCAAATGCTAGCCGAGGATACTGGGTACATGGCATGCAGCAGGCCTGCTTTGAGGGTTGGCATTTGCCTTGGGCCTTAGGCCTTGGGCTGCCTGGTGTCCTGTTATTCTGTGTGGCCACGCCGCTGGCTCTCCTTATAGGCCTAACTGTCAACAAAGCAAAGCTCCAACGTGCAAATGTAAAGGCCCACTTTGGCTTTTTATACCGGCCATATGTTGAGAAGCGGTGCTGGTGGGAGGGGCTCATGACCATTCAAACCATGCTGCTGGTGATGGTGTCAGTGTTCCGCTATACCCTGGGAGGTTATTACTCTGCATTGCTGGTCACTCTTCTCTTTGCTGGGATGGCTAGTATCCAGCTCATCTTCAAGCCTTTTGCATCAAAGCAATTGCATGTCATGCAGCTGGTAGCAACGGGCTGCCTCTACCTGAATGGCTGCATCGCTCAATCACTTTTCAGCGTTGATCAAGAGAGCTCTCCTATGTTCAGAGAGGTGATTGGTGTAGTAGGAGTGTTCTTAAATGTAACTTTTTTGGGGTGGTGCTGCTACTGCATCCTTGCTGAGTCTCAGCAATCCATGGGCCGGGTCCTTGGGGCCATGAAGCGGGCATGTGTATGGTGCTGTCCAAGCTTACGTGGGTTTGCAGCCACTAGCAGCAGCACCAACAGCATGAGCAGCAGCCTTAATTGCGTGGGCACAGTCATTAGTGCCGAAAGCATGCCGCCGTCTTCTGATGGCGACGATGCGAGTGACAAAGCCAGCCAGGTGATAGCTCGTACAAGTCCTATGAAACTGCCTCCACTTCCGAATGTTTAGAGCTCGTATGCATGAGCGGTGTTCTGCTATGTTGAGGGAACTGCAATCATGAGTACACTCTTGACCTGGAAGAATTATTTCCTTGCACCTGTGTGTATTCCCACAGTTGGTGTACTAGTTTTGTCGGCTAGAGAATATGCCGTCTGTGGATGGCTGTAGCAGTAGGTCTGCAGGAGTTCAAGGCACACTCAGCAGCAGAGCTGAGTGCTGGGTGATTGCGCCAAAGGTGCTTGGGTATTTTGTTGCTGGATGATTGTGTGCATTGGGTATCCTGTGTTGGGCATGCTGAGAGTTCCTACTTACTAAATGGGGGGTGCTTGTTGACTGCCATGTGGCGTGTTTGACACTGTGGGAAAAAGAAACTGCTGCGCGTTGCTCCTGACTTTGTTTGATAAGACAATTGGGTCTCTGTGCAGCGGCGGCACTAGAGTGATCAAAGCCTCGGTGCTGGATGGGAGGTTTTCAATACCTGAAGTAAGGTGTGTCATTTCGTAAGCCTTTAATTGACAGCTCTGCCCAGACTGAGTTTGTCATGAGTTCTGCCACCTTGTATGTATGTATGTATGTATGTATGTATGTATGTGATCGGCAGCGTGTCCTTTTAACGTTGCAACATTGTACATATGAGTGGGACTGGCACAGCCAGCCAGCTTTATTATGGCAAATCTCTGGAATGGCAGCTATTGATGTCTGTCTGTTACTTTACGGGTTTGGATGGTCTGAATGTGAGTGAGTGGCGATTACAGGTAGCTTGACATATGACCAGCCCCTTGACAGTGTTCACAGGGTCAACTGCCTTGCCTTTATTATGCTAGTAGTGACATGTTGTAGGTTGCCGCATATTGCGTTGTTCTCTTCATTACATGGTGACATGACGAGGCCAGTGGGTAGGCCTCGCCATACCTGGGAGAAATGCGTGTGTGCTGATCTGAAGGTGCTTGGTCAAGATGAGGGGAGCTGGGAGGCTTCATGTCAGATTAAGAGTGCTTGGAGGAAGAGGTTGTGGGATCTTACGCACCCTTGGGAAAGCCAACGGTTAGTGAGGTGTAGAAGGCGCACTAAGCAAGCTATTGATAAGCATGTGGAGCGCTATGTGCTGCCTTTCAGTGGCTGGGAGGATGGTGGTTCACCAGTACCTAGGTGGTGGGAGCCACCTCCAGCCCCTACTAGGGTGGTACTTGATCCTGCTGCCTCCCCGCCACCCATGTGTGATGGAAGTGGAGCAGGTTTTGGGTTTTAGTGGTGGTGTTTGTTTCCCCTTGGTGTGCACGCCGTTGCATCTAGCCTCAGCTTGTGTGTGGCAAATCCACCATCGGTTGTGTGGCTTCGTGATTGTGATCAGGAGCCTTGTGTTTGTGGCCTAGGTTTGTTTGGCCATTGGCATTGCTGGTCTTGCGTTTTGATTGATTGACATGTTGCAGGCTTTCTGATATGCCAGTGCCATCTGTCTTACGTATGTGTTGCGTGAGGGCAGACAGATGTTGGTCACGGTGCCCTGCTACAAGGACTTGAGCTTGATGGCACACTCTGAAGAATGGACAATGACGTTGGAAGAACCACTATGCCTGCATTGAAGTTTCAGGCAGCAGGCATAGCTGAAGGGTTTAATTTAGGGGCCGGTTCGGCACCCTTGGTCCACAACTAAGAGGTGACATGCAATCTGAGCCAACCTTGGGTTTTGCTAGTAAGGACGACAAGATCAAAGGTTCAGTTCCATAGGGGTTGGATGGTAGTGATGCAATGGCCTGACCTGTATAAGTGAGAGTCTTTGATTACCACCAATTGCATAGGGGCATTGCCTCTGCTAATTTGATTAATGGTGGTGCATTTATGTGGTCTGGAACTTTGTGTGTGAGGGTTTTCTGCTTTCCTATGAACAATTTCATAGCTAAGGCGACTCCTTGGCTCATGATTGACCTGGAAATTTGCGCATCTCAATGGCCAATGCTGTCCCAGGCTGCTAGAAGTGCTCTGCCAGGACCGTGCAGCGTGTTACCGTGTCACATCTCAGAATAGGCTCTACCTTTCTTCTCTTGTTCCCCAGGTATTGCCGCAATTAATTGCTGTCTTATGCCTGTCGAATGTTACATTGCAGACAAGAGTACAGATAAACAGGGGTGGGAAGTACTGATTCATTGGCGCTCTGGTACCTGTGACAAGTGAGTGGGATGCCAGGCGGCTGCTGCATGTGGCAATGGCCCTAAAAGCCAGCAGCCAAAGGATAGGCTAGCACTTGCCTTGGGAAATGCCATGTTGGCTTCAGTTTGGAAACTTGTCCTAAGCAGATTATGGGCTTACGCATGGCAGTAGTTTCATGTTGCCATTGTAAGAGCAGCAGCTTTGGCTGCAATGGTTTAAGGACAGGTTGTCCTGTCTCTATCTCGTGCTATCCTGGGGTGAGTGCTACTTTGATTGAAGGGGGCACGCGACTAGGAGGTCCAGCTGCATGGTGGCAGCTCTTGAGTGGCATGTTGGGTGGCACCGCTTGGAGTTTGCCAAGTACCAGTACACCGCTTGGAGTTTGCCAAGTACCAGTACAGAAGCAAACAGTCTTCATGCATGTCTTTGATGCCATGGAGCATTTAATTGCTAATTGCTTGCGGCAAAGTGAGCAGCAGGCTGTGGCTGTACTGCAGATCAATGTGCCTAAATAATTTGCACAAGCATGGCATGCTGTTTTCAATGATTCTTACGATATGGCTTGCACCAGTGGTCTGATTTTATGTGACTGCCGCATGGTCTGGCTTTATGTAACATTGCATATGTACTCGGGTCTGCCACTCACCTCCATGGGTACAGGCTCTCAGCGGCAAAGCCTTCTGCTGCCATTTGGCTGTGCCACTCAAACATATGGGTGTAGTAACCGTCTTCTGGTAGCATCGACGGAGTTATTTTGAGTGAGGGGTTTTCAGTGGGGAATGATCCAGTACTGCCAATTCTTTAGTGTGCATTGATGGTTTGGAGCAGCAGGAGGGGTGGACATACATACCTGCATCGTAAGCACGTGAGCTTGTACGGCCCAACATGTTTTCATTGAATTCACACAAGCAACGGATAGCTCATCAGGTGTGGCTCTTACCACAGTATTTGGTCCAGCAAAAGAGAAATCCGAGAGAGCTTCGCGAAGGGATCACTCATGTCGGGCTCCAACATGGGATTCGGTTGGAGATGTTCAATGTATGTTGAAAACTGGTTACATGCAGCTCTTCTCTTGTTTGGCTCGATACATACTGTACCAGGCGTCTGTATGATCAATGCGAGTGGCATGAGGACCTGTGGCTGTCCCCGTCTGCAGCGATAGCAAGTGCCAGATGCGGAAGGGAGGTCCCCTGTCTCAACCATCCAGTCCGCCTTAATGTGGCTTTCAGATATTAGTCCCAAAAACAAATAATATGTTGTGCGTTCGTTGTATGTTCTGTGCAACTGTGAATGCGTCAGTTGCCATGCGTGCGACACGAAGAGGCATGTTTAAACGCGGTCTATAATCCGGGTCTGTAATGTCAAAAGTTCTCGGGATGCTCACAGCCAGGAGAAGGTAACAGCAATAACCCTCCCAGGATTCTCGCACCACAAAGAAGTAACTGGAAACCCAGTTAGATGTAGGTCAGATCACCCCGCGTGTACCCGATTCAACCTAGTCCACCTCCAGCTGTACCCAACCTCCGCCTCCTGCCAGGCAATACCGCTAGTGTGGAAATGCCATAAAAAACAAAGTATTCTTAACGTATTTACTGCCATATCAGAGTTCGAACACCACCAGACTGGCCCCGACATCACTGTTAATAGGAGTGTCCCACCTCATTAACCACTTGCCTGGCTCCATAGAGCCGGTTTTAATGGGGATCCAGAAGAACTACTGCTCTTCAAACAAATTAACAAAAAATGGAAGTTGTGGCTGCACCAAGGCAGCAAGGTCTAAACAACAAAGCACACGGGGGAAAATGTATGACATCATTGAGGATAGCTTTTGTCATTGTATCGTACCCAGTAATAAGTTCGCTCCTCACCCCTTCCCTTCAACCACAGGCCAAAATGATACGATGATGTTTGCAGCACCAGCAGCAGATCTTAACAATCCCGCTTCACATCTCATCATCCACTCAGGACTATCCCCAGGGGTTTGCAGATTCCCCATAGACCTGCCTCCACCAGCTGCAGTGGACCTAAACCACTCCTCCATGGATTATTATAACACTTCATGATGTGTCATAGCAAAAAGTGCCATAAGCCCCGCACCTCAAGCTGTCACAAAGTACAGCGAGGTACAACAGAATACGGGTTGTCTTCGGCATGCACGACAACATATGTCTAGACACGAAGTCCAGCAGCTAGGTCAAAAGCACCCAAAACCTTCACTGCCCCCCATTGATGAGTAATAAGCAATCAAAATCCTCAGAACACCCTCCTCGCCTCTCAAGCATCATCCGCATGGACCCAACAAACAATTGCTCAAGGTATGCTGTGTAACATGTTCATCTGTAGTGATGTCAAAGTGACCCTGGCGCCACCATGGACTCCCAGCCTTCATTGCCCAACTGAACATACTTCAGCCCCAGCACACTCGGCTCAGAGGCAAAGGTCTGGTCAAAGCACAAACCTATCTCATGGCCTGCCATGCATACTGGAGGATCCCTATCTTTACTGTCTCTCCCATCCATAGGCTTCGATACTGACATTGTGTATCAGAGTGTACGGGGTGTACAGGGTGTACTGGAACCTTTATCCATATGCCACAGCACCCACACCCCACCCTCATAGCTCTGCCAGGCATTATTCAGGCATGGGTAAACTCCAAACCCTGGCTTCACAGTTCATCATCCACCCAGGGATTATCCTCAGGGTTTTGCAGCTTCCCTGCCTGGTAATCCATGAAGGCCTGCTGTATTTCCTCCTGTGTGTTCATGACGAAGGGTCCATGCTGCACAATGGGTTCGTTAATAGGCCGACCAGCTATCAACAGGAACTTCAGCCCACTGCTGCTGTCAGCTGCTGCTGTGGCTGAGATATGGTCACCAGGACCTAACACAAGGGCTTGCTCTGGGGCAGCTGAACGGTCACAGATGGTACCAGACCCTGCAAAGCAGCAGCAGCAGCAGCAGCAGCACAGCAGCAACAAATAAAGGATACATCAGTCGCAAATAACAGTACACAATGTCCAAGTAGTGAGATAGGATTTTGCCTTCAACTGTACTACCTTCACTCCCTGGTTGTATTCAAGCGGTTTGCATATGCCCTAGCCTATAGGTCTTGCCACCCCACCCTGTACCTTCTGCCAGCCCCCCCCCCCTGTTCTATCACATCCCATACTGCACCCTCTTCTCCATTTCCCTCCTTTGCATCTGCCATTACTCACCCCTATCAAGCTCTGCCCCAGACCTACCTCCCACTCCTTTGCATGATGCCCCGCTCATTTTGTCCCTGCTATCCCTGCTCCCCTGAATCATAGACCTCAGCTCTCATACAAACCCCAACCCTAAGTGTCCCGGTCACCAAGAAATTGGCATATGCAAGCCCACCTGCTGCAGCTGTCATAACCTAGGCTGTCAGTACCTTCGTACTCCTTGTGCCTTTCCCACCCTCCCCCCCATTCCCATGCCCTCCCTCATTATTGTTCCCCAGCTCTCCCCTTCCCACATCCCGTGCACCCAACCCGTGCGGCATCCAACCCGGCCATGATGAGTTAAATTCCCCGCCCAACCTGCTCATTATGAAGGACTCTTATCATTTCCTTTTATGAAGTCCTTCCACCTAACCAGAATCCATGCCCCTACATTCCGCCATTGCATCCATAATCCCATCCACCCTCCATACAGATCTACCGGAAGCAACAAATCCCCATCATGCTGCAGCAGCTCCAAACCCCCTCCCTCTCTGTTACCCCCCCCCCCCTAGGTCCCCTCCAACTCTTTGATTAAGACAATCCCCCCCTAGGTCCCCTCCAACTCTTTGATTAAGACAATCAACCCACCTAAATCTAACCTCCATCGCCTTCCTCTTTCCTCCGCGCCAGACCAGGCTAGGACCCATTCTCCCCCTTCCCTGCAATTTCCCCAACCAGGTTGCCCCTCTATTCTGTCATATTCCCACAGACTCTTTCAATCTGTTAGCATAGACTCACCCATTCTTTCATAGTTATAAGCAAACCAATTCCTTGCCCCAGGTGTAGTCTGCTTCTCTTCCTTTCTTCTAAATCTCCGACATGCCCTCCCCCGCGCCCCCTCCCTCCCTGCCCACTCACCTTCATAGACATAAGCAAACCCACTCCACCCCTCAGGCACGGCCTCCTTGTGTGTTGCCCCAGCGTCCAGCCTTACATCCATAAGCAAACCAGGGTTCACCATCTTAATAGGCCCCTTAACACCCAAGCTCTCCCCAGCTAAAACCCGCACTGAAACACCTGGGGCCTGACCCACAGGGATCTCATTTGCTTGGTAGTCTTGATACCTAGGATTGTAGAAGAGAAAATACAGTCAGTACAAATGCCCTCCAGTGGTGGGCCCTAGATGGCAGCAAAATAATCTGCTTCCAATAAATGGCAACTGAACATTTCGGTTCAAATAGAATCGGCATCTTTCACCAGTCCACCAGCTGCTTGGATTAAAATAAGCTGCAAATTCACTCCGCCAGCAGCCGCTGCCAGGCAAAGCTGATCATGGACGCAGCGCAGATGCCCACCCTTCGTCCAACTGCATGATTGATCTTCTCTTAATGTGCACTGTAGTTGTAGCATGACAGCTAGACGAAGACAGATTGAAGGACACCCACCACGCTGGAGCTAGTATGGACAGGGCCAACCAGTTGGTATGCCCCAGGTGTTATCACCCACACCCTCCCCACCATCCTTCTCAAACTGATGCTTTTCTCGCAGCTTACTTTGGCTTCATCATCTTATCCTTCTTATGCAGGTTGATCTATAGCTGGAAGCCCCACTATTGTCTTCCCATACCCTCCCCACCACCCTCTCCAAAGGGCCCTTCCATGCCGTAGCTTACCTTGGCTTCATCATCTTATCCTTCTTAGGCAGGTTGATCCACAGTTGAAAGCCCCACAAGCGTCCCTCCCTGCCCCTAGGCATCTCACTGTGAATCACTCCTCTACCAGCTGTCATCCATTGAACCCCTCCTGGGCCAATCACACCCTGTGGATAACCAAAACAACAGACAAACAAGCATTGAAAGGCGTTAGCGTTGAAAGGCACAGGAGATGAGCTACGGCACTCTTTGCTACAGTCGGGAGGGTCCTTGGGGCATTCTGCACTACTTAACACAACAGACAAACACGCACTATTCGAGTGTGGCAATCACAACACCATTGTGGACAGACAATCCCGCATGGCACAGGTCCATTGGTTCAGCTTGCCTTGTGATGTATCAACATGATACAGAATTGGTAGATAGGAGAAAGCTCAGCTTGGATGGTTCATTGACATATAGAGGCTCATGTTGACTTGATATGTCATGTGCAGCAGGCATAGTGCTGCATAACTTACAAAAGCAAGGGGTGTGGCGGGCGAGCCTTTTGCTTATCATGGTGGACAGGACAAACTTGTATGCACACTCTTGAGATGCAAAGAAGGCGTGCAGTTGAAAGAAAGTGAGGATTTCACAACGCATGCATGTTTCCTGCGACCAAACGCTATCCTGCCATACCATTTCAAAAACATTAAGTGTAAGAAGAAGAAGAAGAAGAAGAATACGCTCGCTTCATCTGCTAATCAGTGTTTTCGTGTACTGGAGCGTATACATCTCTCCCAAAACCAACTGACAAGACTATAACTGGCAGCAGTCTCATCAGCATTAAGGCTGCATGCACCATCTGGCTGCAAGCAATGCTTGGTAATGAGCATTTGGTCCTTCCCTCCACACTTCTGCTGGCAGGTAGATCTTTACAAGTAGGTGGCCCATTTCTCCGAAGTCTTCATGTTACCTACCTTGTTGCCTGCAGAGTCTTCATGAGCCATCTCTCCCTCAAGCAGGATGCTGCATGTTTCAAAGCCCCTGTAGAATCCAAGACAGAACAGTAAGGAGAAAGAGAGCATGAGTCAGCATCTAGACGCCACCTGAACTGGGTTGGTGCTAAATGCAGGCGTTCTGCTGTCCTCCATATGGCCAGCCAAATGACCAGCGAGTAGGCAGACCCGGTTCCTGCACGGTTGTGAGTCGAGCTGCTAGGGTGACCACCTGCGGGTGCTGGGGTGAAGCAGCATGCTTGCCGAGATAGACTGTGCCGGAACTAATCAGACTGGTAAAAACCATGGAATTTGCAGCAGTCGCTTAGGTGAAGGGCTGAAGTCGAGAACTGATGAGCCCAGGGAATAGACAGGGATACCCCAGACCTGACCATCAATATGCTACAAATGTAGCTGCCCAACATGCATGCAAATCGTTCTGGGGTCAACCCTGAGTTATAGGATGGGAGCATGCAAGGGGCATTGCACTGGCTCATGACCATGCCGCCGATACTGCTGGGCGCAAAGACAACCAAGGCACATGTGTACTGCTTTACTGCAGCTGCTTTCCAAGGAAAGCTCATGGAGTTGCCAGGCCAGAAAATCAGGGCCATGGGATGCTATGAAGTCCGTCAATTATTGCCGACTCGGTATCGTACCTGTGCGGGTGATCTGGGAAGCCAGCAGTTGCACGGTTGGCTGGCAGTTTCAGCTCATCAAGCATGAGGTAGGGGTCAAGGTTTCGTAAGCTGCTTGTACCAACCTGTGAAAAATGTTCAGGTCGCTGTTAATATCTCTTCCTTGGTAGAACAGGGCATCGCATCGCAACTGCTACATGCATGCATGGCCTCTGCAACAAGTGCTTGCTGTGCGTCGTGTGGGTCTCTGGGTCCGGCAACTACGGACGCCGTGGTTGTGGGTGGGCGGATAAAGAATGGCCTAGCTACTCACCGTTCTGCAAATCTGCACCCCAGCACCTTCCATCATCTTCTGGCCCTGAACAACCTTCTGAATTGGTCGCAGGGTAGCCAGCAAGTTGGTCGATGCCATGTCTCCAGACGACAGTTTCGAGGTGAGCAGGCTACTTCTTATACCAGGCGACAGACTATGACTGCCACGTAATCCACTAAATATGTAGATCAGAAGAATGAAAGAGCGTAAGCGCAGTCGAGCGGACACTGCGAAACAACACGGTATGTGCATGGCCGCTCAGGCAGGCTCGTATTTATAGGCCGGGTGGAGCCAGAGATCGCCCCCACCTTGATACCACACCCACTGGCAAGCTCTTAGGAAACTTCTAGCTCACCCTTCTGAGTTCACCCCGGGATGACGACAAGGTTACAAGGAACGTTCCACCATGGGAATGGTATTGCAGGGCGTTCCTGCTTGCTGGGGTTGTGCCTGTCGATGAAGTTGAGAGTGCTCTTTGTTCTGGGTGGTTGCGCAACTGGCGCGAAGTGACTGCATACATTACAATCTGTGCTCGCTGCTCCCAATGCACCGGCTTGCATGCCCACTTGCTGTTGGGTAGACGTATAAGCCACTTCGCTTCAACTTGTGAAGCTACAGCGTGATGATTTGACAAGGAAGTCTTCTCTGCATTCCCTACTTGCTTAATCCAACAGCCATGGCGCGGGAGAGTATGAGATGTAGGGTTGCCGGTGGAAGCTCTCAGGGTGCCGAGGTACGCACAGCCAGCGTCTTTTGGCCAGACTGGAAAAGCGGACCTCAAAGTCGCATCTTTAACTATGCACTGGTCACTGTAGCAACAAGCTCTGCCTCCTATCGCCTTGTGTAATGTTGACTATTTGGTTGCAGGCAGAAATCACGCGAGTGCTGCCTCTAGTCCTCGAGCACGGCAACGTTACCAGTCCAGCGACGGTATGCAGTCTACTGCCAGTGAGCAAGGCCTTAAAGCAGTCGCTGGCTTGCTGCCAGCCATGCCTTGAGGTTGATATCTTGGTGAGGCTGGAAACTCTGGCGAAGGTTGCCGGCTTTGCCTGCTGGCTTAGGACGTATGGCCATTTGGTCCGGGAGCTCTCGTTACGCGCACATAACGACGAGAAAGGTGTCTGCAAAGCCGTAAGGACCATGATCTCTCTGGCTGCCTCACATGGGGTGCTTCTGGGGCTGCAGCGGTTCAGTGCCTCACATCACTTGTGTATTCCAGCTATGCTGCCCATCCTGTCAGCCCATAGCATCACTAGCCTGAGTCTCGGTCTCACCTCCACTGAGTTAGCAGCACCTGCCTTGCCCACAGTCTTCCAGCAATACAGCAACTTGCAGAAGCTGTCCTTGTCCGCTGATATGACCGTGGAGGATATGGTTTTTGGGGGCCAAGACGTGGGGTTTTTCCGGCTGCCTGCCGCCTTCCTACCCAACGCCCTCTCCGGCCTGACTAGCTTGCAGCATGTGCAGCTCGGTTCCAACCTCTCTACATGGCCGTCTTTGCAAGGCCTCCCGCCCTCGGTTCAAACACTGCAGCTCACTTCGTCTGGGCCCGAGTGCTTGCTGGATGTGTCGCACCTGACAGCACTAACTCAGCTGAATGTGCAATCAGCGAGCGGGATTGTTGAAGGGTCTAAGTTGCCTCCATCGCTACTCGCTGCGACCTTTCACAGCACCCCCATGCCTGCAGACGTCTGCAGCTTGCTGTCTGACGTCCAGCAGCTGAAACTGATTACTGAATGCGACAGGTCTGGGATGGAATCGTTACTCAGACTCTCCGCTTTGGGTCCGCTGCAAACCCTCCACTTAGAGTACAGCAGCCCGGATTCAGCAGCAGCGGCAGCAGCATTATGGGGCCTCTTGCCACAGCTACGAGCGTTGCAGGTCGATGGGGCGTTCCAGAAGACTTCTGAGGAACAGTGGCAGGTTATTCTCCAGGGCATGGCAAAAGCTAAGAGCCTTATCAGTGTGGACATAGTCTTCTCCACAGAGTGCAAGCAGCCGTGTGGTGTGCACATTGGGCAGCTGCAGAATCTACAGGCTCTGGTCCTGGAGCATGCCAGCCCCAGCAGAGAGGACATGCTGGAGTTGAAGAAGCTAACGCAGCTTACTAGCCTGGAGTTAAGGGACTGTAGCATAAACGACGCCACAGCTATTGAGCTGCTGGGCAGCTTGACCGGCCTGCAGTCCTTGGTGCTCGATCAGCGTTTCGGACAGCTGGCATCGGATGAGGGGATAGTGACTGATGCGATCGTGCCTTTCATCAAGTACCAGCTGAAGGGCTTGAGGCATTTGGGGCTTTACGTGCCAGGGGTTAATGGTGGCAGCGTGGGGTTACTAGAGGGGCTCACGCAGCTGAGCAAGCTTGGTGTGAGGGCGGGGCAGTTTGGGGTGGGGGAGCTGGGGCCCAGTCTGGATAGGCTTAGGCAGGTGCTGCAGTGTGAGGTCACGTTGGGGAAGTGAATACGAAGGGAGTATGATGCGATCCGGTAGCTCTGTCAGCTCCTGTTATAACGATGCCATGCACCAAATCTTATCTTTCTTGTGATGCTAAGTGCTTACTGCTAACGGGAGGGAAGAGTTGGGGTTTAGATGACATAGGTTCAGCTTCTGGGTTTCCATGGTGGCGGTTCGGTATTCTATGGTGTATTGGCAGTCAGAAATGGCTAGCATCTGGGTCTGCAAGGCCTAGCATTATATGGTGTTAGGGTCTATTAGTTGATATGGTTTGCGGGATGTGGCTAGTTGCAGTCGATTGTTGCTGTATGTCATGCTGTTGTGGCTGCAGTGAAAACCAACTAAACGGCGGTCTTATTGATTGTGGATCCCCATACTGCTGCATTGTTGAGGCGTGCTAACGCTGTGTCGGGCAGCTGCTTCTTGCTTCTCGGGGTGAAGCCATCCTGTCGTCCTCCAGATTTGTATTGTATGCTGTCCATACTAAAACTGTGGGCATTGTACGTAACTTCACTAAGTCCTATTGCCAGGGCATGTTTGGGTTTGCTGTTGATTATCTGCAGTCAGCTATCAAGCAAGGTGCACAGTTCAAGATTCACCTAATGTGCGCATCTGATCAGCATGGAAGGTCAATGACATTTGCTGGAAGGTGTACTGAATGGTTAACCAATCAGTTGTACATAAAGTAAGCGTGCAATGCAATTGTGGGCCAATAGGGACTTTGATTGAGGGTTCCAGGACCGGTAACGGTTCTGCTGTGGTTTGGGAAACAGCAGATGGGGAGATCACTGCTTCTGTGTGACAAGGCAGATCATCCAGGATGCGGATGAGTTAGCGGCCTGGATGGTTAAAACCTGGCACTTGCCGCTATGTGTGAGAAAGAGAGAGCTCTGCAGTGTAAGGCCCATTTGTTGGTCTTTAGCGGTGGATTTGATGAAGGGCTCCTGTCGGTTATCCCACTGAAAATCCTTGCGGGCTCTTGCTGGCTCTGACTGATTGAGCTGATGCAATTGACTGCTGGATGCTATGGTGATTTCATTGGTTGTCTGCAACCTTCAGCTCTTATGGCAGGTTTGACAAAGTTGTAGGTTGGTTGTGGCCCATTGAGATGATAAGACGGATGTGAAAGCACTGTTAGCACATGCTTGGAGTCCGCTCATGTGGTGATCTGCTCATGCCGTGGCATGCAGAGAAAGTGTGGTTCAGCTGTCTTATGGGGCTGACTAGCTTGCAACATTTACCACACTTGCATGCATGCAAGCCTGGGGACGTATCCATGCATTAGTTGCTGCTGAATGTGCAATGATGATTGTGCAACAGGATGTTCAGGACCAGTTGTGTGGTATTGCATAATCACTGAGGGAGGTGGTGCTGGCAAGTGATGGGGGTCAGGAACATTTCCAGAGGCCATGACTCAATGTTTGATTACCAATTACCAATGATGCTCTCTCCACTCGCTCCCGTGCCCATAACTTTGTGGGGGCTCTTTTTCAGGTGCTACGGATCCTTTTGCCCCGTGAAGGTGGTCTTACTCGCACCTTGCGAGCTTGCCTGCCTTTGGATATTGATGGCATTGATGAGGCATTGCATACTCGGTACACTGAGCACATTCAGCGTCTGTCCCAGGTTGTCAATGGTCCTGGGTCCCGTACTGGTCTGTATTTCAGGGTTGTTGGTACACATGTTTTGGGCGTTGTCCCTTCTTTTTACTCATGTCGACTGTCTCATGGTGTGTTGGTACGTTTCTTGCGTTTTCGTCTTGGTTGCCATCATTTGCGTATCCATACTGGGCGTTGGCTTCCGCCCCTCCTTCCGCATTCTCAACGCACATGTTTGCGGTGTAGCTCCACAGTAGTTGATGATGAGGCGCATTGTTTGTTCATGTGTGAACACCCCACAATTGTTGAGGCTAGAGATTTGTTTCTGGCAGCTGTGGTTCCCCCCGTGGCCGCGTTGTCCTCGCTCAGGTATGCTGATTTCTGGGCACTGTCAGCCACTGGCTGTGTCCCTCTCTCGGCCTTGGTCAAGTATGTGGCCGTGTGTGTTCGTGTCTGTTGGTACTGCCATCAGTCCGGTGGTACTGATGTGGTGGACTTACCGGATATCTTGCTCCCGGCAGGTCAATATTTGGATCTGTTTGATTCGGAGTCGGAGACAGATGTTCCTAGTGATTCGTCTGATGAGGAACTGGTTGAAGTCTAGATAGCTACATGTTTGGGTATTCGCCTTGGTTGGTGTGCTGGCCGTCTTGGGTGGTACATATGCGGTGGACTTACTGGACATCCTGCTTGGTTGGTGCTCTGGATTGTGTTTGATTTGGATACACCCATCAGTCTCCTGCTGGTGATTTGTTTGCCGTGTCCGTAGTTGGATGTCTGCTTGGGTATTCCTCTTGCTTGGTGGTATGGATTCCATTGTTTTTGGACCCATCCGATGGTGTGTTTGGTCGTTTCGACCTAGCAGCCCTTTGCGGTTGCCGCACCTTAAATTTTTGTTTGTTTTGTTTGTTTACCAATTACCAAATGGCCCCGTCAAAGCGGGGCGCCGGTGGGGGCAGCGCCACCCACAAGGAGCCAACTTAGGCTCCAACGGCATACCCAACTTCCTGTCCAAAACTGACACAATGGCTGCCACCAGCCCACCCTAGATCCGTTGCTAGCCAATGAGTATGTCAGGATATGTATGAGTATCTAGGATAGAACAGTTAGTACGTTACATCGTAGATCACAGGAACGCATCCGGATCATCTCTCCAGGGGCCATGACTCAATGACAGGCTCTGCTGTCACTTATTTTTTAGGTTTACGTGCTCGTTCACCTGAGGGTGTGGGAGAGGATAACATTTCATGGCGGTGGTGAATGCAACTCGGTGACTAGTGGATGGCAGTTGGGCCCATATCCTGTAGCAACCATTAATAATGCATGCTGGCAAAGGTGATCTTTGGGTGCTAAAATACGGGGGGTTTCCAGGATGTATCAATCTCCGCATGAGACTGAAGGAAGTACTGCTATGAGTGGGCATACAAGCTCGATCATGGCCATGGCATGAGACCTAATACCACTATGATCGTTGCAATGCCAGTGGCGGCAAACCTCTACCCCCGTATGGCAGGTACATATTATGTACGGGCCCGTCGGGGCCCGACCAAGCAAGCAAGTCGACACCAGGTACGAGAGTGAGACCATGACCGTTGAGTGACCACCTTATCATGCCCCACTACGGCAGGAGTAAGGCTTTATCAGACTTCAAAAGCAACAGAAATATGTGCTGCATGCACGCACTAATTTTCCCAACAAAGGAGTTTGCTACAGCACATCTTCTGTATGCAGTAACCCATGCACGCTGGCCTTGAGATTATTTGAGAGAAACAGGTCCTGGACACCACTCTCGCGTTGACACCTTCTGAGGGCAAAGTACAGCAAGTACTGGGTGCTCCTATGCTCTGTTGCATAAGTTAGCTTTGAAGTTAGAATCGCCCAGGAGGAGCACCAGCAGAAGGCAGGATTCTTGCACTATGTCGGACCCGGGCTCCCTTTCCACGCCACCGAGTGTTGTGGCACTTCCCAATACGTTCCTTGCGGACCTCGTCCAGTACGTTGCATCAGGACCTGGGGGCCTAGCCAGTGCAGCAGCCCTCAGTCAGACCTGCAAGTCATTCCAAGCTCTGTCAGATAGCCCTGCCGTGACTTACCGTGACATAATGGTGGCACGGCCTATCCGCAGCCCGGCTCACAAGTTTTGGCGGTGGTTAGCGAGGAGGAAGGGGCGGGTTGCTGGTCTCAAGCTGCAGATTCAGCTAGGAACAACAGGTTATCATGATAGTGGTGCTTATGGGGTCTACATGCTTGCTTGGCAGAGTCCACAGCAAGCCCTTCGTGTTGTACCTGATCTTTATCTCACAGTCAAACAGCAGCGCCTCATGCGTGATTCTGATCACCCTTTCGTCAGCAAGTGGTTAAGACCCTTCAGCAGCATGATCAACCACCTCAGCGCAAGGGTGTATAAGCCAGATGGCCTCAGGTTAAGGGACATATGTGAGGCGGCTGTACCCTGCAGGTCACTCAGTCTAACAGTGCAGTGCCATCTTCAGCACCCAGCACTGAATCTCAACCAGCTTGCTCCTGTGGCCTGTTCTCTAGTTCAGCTTAGTTTCACCAGTCCTTTCACTGGGCGGGCCAGGCTGAGTCACCTGAGCACCTTCTTTTCCCTCTCACACCTCACCAAGCTCTGTATCAACAATGCAGACCTAACGGCAGAAGATCCCTGGATCTCAATGGCTGTGTTGGGGAATCTGAAGCAGCTGTCCTTGGAGATAGCAGCTTCTGGAGACCCTGGACCACTGTCAGCACTTACGTCACTTTCATTGCTGCACCTTCGGAACTTGAGAGAGAGCGAGGAGGACCCCATCTTTCCCCGCTTCAGTTTCAGTTTCAGCAGCTTGCAGCCCCTCAGCACTTTGCAGCAGCTAGAGGTACTGGAGCTCCAGCAGCACTCCTGCAGTGCCACTTCACTCAAGGGTTTGTGTGGGCTTAGCAGGTTGACAAAGCTGGTCATTGGTGATGCTGTTGATTTAGTGAGCCTGGACGGGGTGAGCACAGCACTGAGCTATTTGTCATGCCGTAACCTCCCAGGCTTGGAGTGCCTCGCTGGTGTTGAGGTGCTTGGGTTGTTGCAGGATCTGAAGTTGAGTTCTTGCAGTATTACTTCACTGCAGCCTCTATCTTGCCTTGGCAGCTTGACCAAGTTGCAGGTGTTTAACTGTAGATTAAGCAGCTTAGAAGGCCTTGGGGGTGTCCTGAGCAGGTCCTTGGTCACTCTGATGGTGGCAAGGTGTGAAAACCTCTTTGAGTTGTCTGGGGTTGAGCAGCTGCAGGCATTGCAAGAGCTTCAGGTCCAGGATTGTGGGGTTACTAGCTTGCAGCCTCTGGCAGAATTACCAAGCAGCCTGACAAGATAAGTTGTCAGGTCCTGCAGGAATGTGCAAGAGCAGGTGCTGCAGCTGCCATATGTTCAACCCACAGCTGATGTGCGGGTATACCGTAGCAGTCTTATGGAGGTGGTGTACGTAGGGGGGGTCAGGAGGGCGGTTGGTTAAGACACATTCAAGGGGTTTGGGGCGTTGATTCTGATATGTGTCGTGGCCTGCATGTGTGTAGAAGCTGAGGGGCTTGTGAGTTCCGAGGAGAACATCTTCGGCAACGCTGAAATAATGCTGTCAGATTAGGAAGGAGACAGTGCACGTTTCAGTGCTCGATGGTTCCGGGGTGATGCATGTGGCAGGATATCCATTTGGTTGGAGGTGGGGAAGGTGGCTACAAGGTGGCTCTGCAGGGGATTGAGGGAGGTGTAGTGCTTGGTGCTGCAAGGATATGGAGTGGTGATATGTCCATGCATGGTGGTTTGTCAGGTTGCCATTGCAGCTGTTTGGCTGAACCATGATTTTTTTTTTCGCATGATTATCCAAGCTGGGGCTAAGGTTTCATGAATTCTTTGCTTCCGCGAGTAGTTGCATGGGGTGTCAGAAAGCACATGCTGCTTGGGGTTTATTGCCGTTCCGGAAAAGCAAGGCAAACAGAGATTACTGGTTAGTTGTGTGTCGTATTCCCGGATGAGGCATGCTTGCAGGAGGTGTTAATGACATGCCATACTGTGCTGTGAGCTGTCCCATGCATTAGGGCATGTTGGGGCATAAAACACGAGTTCTTGCATGAGTGCCGCCCTCCAGGACTTTCGAAATCACACTGCAATGGGACTACACTGTTGGTTGGCCCATGCCAGGAGTGTGCAGGCTTGTTTTCTGACTGGGGGCAGTAGCATGTACAGACCGCAGGGAGTTTGGTGTTAGCACAGCTGGATGTTTGGCTGTGACACCATCAATGTCACTGCAGAACGCTGACTTGTGTACAGTATGTGCTGTTTGGACTGCTATAGTGGCTGGTGATGCATCCTAGTGAGGCTGACATGTTTGCATGCCTGCTTGATGGTTACAGGAACGTCATGGTGTATGCAGCGCATGCCATGGCAGCTTGGCGCGGGTCAATTTGACAGTGCATGGAAAGTGGGGATGGCTAGTGGCGTAGTTGAGGCCTTCAGGCATTGCAATCATGTCGTAGTGGACGGGCAAGGTACGGCATGAAAAGGGAAATGCCTTGAAAGGGCCTTACAGCCTCTGAAGGTGGTCCAGTATGCTCTGGTGTTGAGAGCCAGGTTGCAAGCGGATGGGAAGTGAGAAGCTGCAATCACTGGCGGTTCTGGCATAGGGTTGCGGCATGAGCCTGTGCACTCTGAGAGTCATTATTTGCATCAAGTTTGTCCATGCATCTATGGTAGCTGCTGACAAGGCCTTTGGCTGCTGCTGGTGCTGTCCGTGCACCCTTGGTAGCTGCTGCTTGTCGCAGCTTGCACCCTATCTTGAACCTCTTTAGATTGTAGCTAGGATATGGCCTACTGGGGTTGAAGTTGTAGCGCAATGGAGGCGGGAAAAAGCTAATGTCTTTTTGTCTGCAGCAGCTGCATGAATCTCATCCTTATTTGAAGTTTCGGAGCCGTTAAGTGCGGGCGTATGGGGGGATGTAAGTTGCAAGTACTTGGCAGTGGTGTTTTGCATTACATGCTGACAAGCATATATGGATGGCCACACTGCACAGCATGTTCTCAAGGGTAATGCAACCATGGGAGAACCCGCTGGTGTGAGCCCCTGCGGGCTGGCTATTAGCAGCAGCTGCCATGTTCCATGTTGCTGAAGTAGTTGTGGTATCATTCTTAGTGGTTGAGCAGGTCAATTGCAGGGCTAAACTAGGTTGTATCAGCTGACCTGGCCCTGCTGCCATGTGGATGTCATAGCAAAGCACAGCCTTGGCCGCTTGCATGCATGTATCTGCTGTACAACCGTGCACCATTGTCATACATGGCAGCCAACATCTGGCATGTTTGCAGCGCTGTATGACAATGGTGCAGGCTTGTATGGATGTGCTGTGGTACAATTCCAGCTGCGATCAATGGTGAATCTCCCATGGGCCTCGAAGTTGGCTTGCTGGGGTTTATGTCCCCATACTTGTATTGTATTGCTTGATGTATGTGGGTAGCTGCTACCTACTCCCTTCAGTTCGTGAAGAACTTTGGGGGACAAGAGCCTGATCAAGGGCGCAATCAAGGTTTGTAAGTGGTTGTTTAATGAGTGCGGGGTCACAGGAGCAGACATGCATTGAGCAGGAGCATGTCGATCTGCTGCTTGGCTGGTGTCCTAGATCACCCACAGTGTGGTGGGTGGTTTGCTGTGTCAGTTGCAAAAGAATTTTTGGAGCAAAAGCTGATTTGGGGCGGGTTGTTGTTTACTTTGCACTTGCGAGCAATTGGGCGCCGATCTACTCGGCCATGTGCCAACACGGACTGTCCTACATGTGCCCAGGTGGTAGTGGGCTAGTGTCTATACTGCCCGCATGTACAAATGCAGATCTTGGGGAAAGCAGAGCACCCCACTCACCACGTCCAACTGCCAGTTGCCGCATGGGCCCCGCACCCGCACCCATGGGCGAGCAAAACCGGCCCAAAACCGAATCCGTGACCCTGACCGATGGACACCAGCATTCAACTGAAAGTTACATATAGCTTATAGGTGTGGCAACCGGCAAGAGGGCTGCTAGTTTGGAGCGACCAAACACACGGGACGGATACCCGATCCAAAGACAGTGGAGCGGGACTTGCACGTACTTATGGGCACGGAAGGCTTCCGGTACGTCAGAGTCACTGCCGATTATCTGCTTTAATAGGCATAGAAAGCACAGGCCGGTGCATTGTTCAAAGCCAATGATTATGTAGGGCACACTCTCCCTGGTTCTTTCCATCGTTTCCGTCAGGTTGTGCAGCGTTTGCAGCAGTCTTATGTCTGCACAACAAAGCCATTCCAAATGCCTTTGCACCTGATGAAGGCCGAAAAGGCCGAAACCTGTAGTGTGGCTGGTTGCGTGTAAATTCCCATCTCTTACATCACCTCTATGCAGACAGCAAGGCAGTTACAATTACTTATATCTGCTGACATCCAGAGAGAGAACTACGAAGTGAAGGGGATGAAAATCCCTTCCTGTCATCCATGTTGCCCTACAACCAAATGTAGTGATAAGAAAGACGACTGCACAGCCCTCTGGGCCGTGCAGCACCCAAGCATGACCAAATGTGTGAGAGCGGGAGGCAGAGTGCTTGTAGTAGTAACTCAGTCGCGGACACAACCAGTAGGCCCTCAATCAAGCATCATCTTACACTCAGCGAGATCCATGGAAACAACAACAACAAACATTTAAGGCACCAGGGCCGGATTCATACCGCAGAAGCTTCAGCTGACACAGACCGCGCAATGGAAAATACCTCCATATTTTCATTAATTCACCAGAGGTACAATCAGTTCAAAACAACGCCCATGTACCAAGCCAGCGGCCACGCTCAGGAAGAATTTTTAACCGAATGCAAGCCACCAACTGAAGCCACCACCTGCAACAAGGCCAAACAATACCCCTCCTTTATTGTTGGCCTAACAACTACAATGTCACTTGTACAAACCCTTATAACCACAAGACTGCCCCCACTACCACTTGGCCAAACAGACACATGCCCCAGCATTCTCCCAGCACCTTTGGGATGTACCAATCATTCAGAGCACAGTAGAACCTGCACAAAGGAAAGAACGAGGAACTCAGCATGTGCAGAGTACTAACAGCGAAACCCAGGGCAAATACAGATAATACTTTCGGACTAACCCTGATTGGCTTGCCCTCTAGCACTAGCACAGTCCCTGAACTACAGCTGCACACTTGTCAGATACATTAGTTACAGGGCTCTCTGCACGGCCCAAGGGCCACTAAGCAGACCGTCGTGATTGTCCTGAGGTGTTTTCATCATTCAAGGTGCAGCTGAGTTCAGCAGCATCTACCATCTCATCATACCGCTTCAGCTGAACCTCATTGCTCGCCTCAGCATTGACCTGTGCATTTAAAATAGAGCGGTTGATTCCCCCAGCAGCATGCAAAGCAACGTCTCAAGTATTGCTCAAGGTCCAGAGATCAAAGTCAGCACATTCTAATGGTTAACTTAGCAGTGTCTAAACCACTTTTCATTATATGCCATAACAAAAAGGTACCATAGGCCCAAAGTTTCTACTCCAAGCTAACCTACCTGGCGTGAAGGTCTCTGATTGTATTCCCAAGACACAGCCACTCGAGGGACCACACTTGCAGATACTGGAGTCGTCTCGGTTGCATAGCCAAAGGCCATCAAGCATTACTCAAGGCATTGCCTAGGGTTCAGGGTTTTGGCCTGCACAGCACCAAAACAAACAGTCAGGGACAACCAGCTACAGAAGCAGAGAGAGCAAGCAGGAAAGACATGACCAGGTAGTACCACATGATAAAAACAACAAAGGGTGGGGAAGGTTGCCTCAGACATCCAAGGAAGAATCCTATCGCATCAGCTCTCAAGCCCGGCAAGGCGAAAGCTCTAGGCGGGCCCTGCGAATGTTTCTGAGAAAGCCCTTTTGGCATTATCATCATAGGCAACCTTTATCCACAAACTCCAAAACCCACTTCCACACACAAGCCCTTCCAACCAAAGCAAAGCATGCATAGGCTTGAGCATCTTTAGGGAAAAATGAACCAGCACTCCGGACCTAGTCCTGGTCCGCTGGACCAGTGCTAGGCCCTGCTGCTGCGCAGCAGTACTAGCGTCCTTCGGACTAGTGTGTAAACACCCTGATCAACAAGCCTAAGCTGAGATAGAGGGACACTCAATATGCTCTCTGCAACAATTTCCATTTTCCCAGCCCACATGCATCTCAGACAGCGCCGGTATATGCCACGCCGGCTCACCGACACCAGCCCACGGCGCAGACCGCAGTAAACCCTAGAGTAAACCGCAGTCTGCCGTAGCGACAAGGAGCTCCCGGGTGTGATGGGTTAAACCCCCAGGTGGCGAGGGCGGGCCTGCTGGGTCACTAAGGTAGGTTCGACGCTGCTGAGCAGCAACCCAAGGTCACCAGCGGCACTGCACACTAGTGGCGACATCATCATCGATGCACGGAGGGAGAACGGAAGGCACGTCAGAGCCATACATTAAACAAGGTGATAACCACCAAAAACACACAGAATAGGAACTCACCTTGTCCAATTGACGGCCTCTTGGTGCAGAGTTAGGTGGTGTTGGGCAGGTCGTAGGTGCTGTCATTGCTCTGCATGACAGTTCCATGGGTAGTTGTGGGCTGGTTTCCTCAAGGCACACTGCAGGAAAGATCAGGGGGACACAAAGAGATGGTCAGCACAGTGTATCAATATACAGGGGAACATCTTTGTCAAAGATGGGTGACTGGGCAAATATGAGCTGGGGCGCTCATGCTGTGGTGCTCAGAAGCCACAATCTCATCTGGAAGTCAGATGGTTGGGACAGGAAATCCCAGGAGTGGCAGTTTCATCAAAGCAACATTGACAAAGCAAGTGCTGGCAAGCAGCAAGGCAGGTACGGTGTGTGCTATGTGAGGATCTGTGCTCAGTCAGCTCTGCTCAGAAGCCACAGCGTCTTCTGCAAATCAGAAGTTTGGGACAGGAAATCCCAGGAGTGGCAGTGTCATTAAAGCAGGTGGAACACAAATGCTGGCAACATGAAATCTAGCATTATTATTACTAGGCACTAATGCATTCTGCTCAGACGCCACGGTGTCATCTGGTGGTCAGAAGTTTAAGACAGGAAATCCCAGGTGTGGCAAAATCATCAGAGCAGATACCTAACAGCATGCAAGGTTGCAGTTTCATGATATATTTTGCTCAGCAGCCCCAATTTCAGCCTGAAGGGTCAGATGGTTGGGACAGGAAATCCCAGATGGGGCAATTTTCATCAAAGCAAGGAGGTTCATGGTTTTGGAAATAGAATGCAGAAGAAACAGCTCATCTTTAGACATGAAGGTGCTGCTCAGAAGCCACATTGTCATCCTAAGTCAGATGTTTGGGACAGGAATCCCAGGTGTGGTTTAATTCATCCATGCAGCACAGCATAAGAGCTTGTTTTAAGGGTGCAAGCTGCTTGTGAACAGAAGATACCAGGATGTAATGGAAAAGCTCATGATGCATCGGTTGCTCAGAAGCCACAATGTCATCTGGAAGCAGATGATTGGGACAGGAAATCCCAGGCGTGACAAGATTCGTCATAGCAAAAGAAGTTATTTAGGATATAGATCATACATAAATCAGCAGGATAGGTTGCTCAGAAGCCACATTGACATCCTAGAGATAAGATAGTTGGGACAGGAGATCCCATGTGTGGCAAGATTCGTCATAGCAAAAGAAGTTATTTAGGATATAGATCATACATAAATCAGCAGGATAGGTTGCTCAGAAGCCACATTGACATCCTAGAGATAAGATGGTTGGGACAGGAGATCCCATGTGTGGCAAGATTCGTCATAGCAAAAGAAGTTATTTAGGATATAGATCATACATAAATCAGCAGGATAGGTTGCTCAGAAGCCACATTGACATCCTAGAGATAAGATGGTTGGGACAGGAGATCCCATGTGTGGCAAGATTCGTCATAGCAAAAGAAGTTATTTAGGATATAGATCATACATAAATCAGCAGGATAGGTTGCTCAGAAGCCACATTGACATCCTAGAGATAAGATGGTTGGGACAGGAGATCCCATGTGTGGCAAGTTTCCTCACAGCAAACCATGCGAAGGAATAATACTAAGACCCGTGCCCACACAGGACAACACCGATAGCTATCATTACTGCTCAGAAGCCACAATTACATCTGCATATCAGATGATTGGGACAGGAAATCCCAGGCGTGGCAGTTTCATCAAAGCAGCAGGGACATTTGGTCATACAAAAGATATGTTCCAAATCAAAAAGCCAGGAATGCTCAGCAGCTGCAGGTTCATCCAGTAATCAGATGGTTGGGACAGGAAATCCCATGTGCAACATACTCATCATAGCAAGAAAACTGCATGTAACAACACGAAGTGATTATCATGCCTACATAACCTAAAGGCATGAGGGTGGTAAAAACTGGAGCTCAGAAGCCATCTATCAGCAGAAAGCAGACAGTGGGGACAGGAATTCCCCAAGAGGCAGTTTTCCTCATAGCCAAACATGCTTTTATATCGTTGCACAAACAGCACTGCTCAGAAGCCACAAATTAATCCTGTAGGTCAGGAGGTTGGGGCAGGAAATCCCAGGTGTGGCAGGTTCATCATAGCAGACGAAGAAAAGCCATATGTCCATAAACTAACACACCTTCCTATTCAAGCAATTGAATGTCACAGGCAATGCTCAGAAGCCACATTCTCATCTGCGATGCAGATAGTTGGGAGAAAAACCCAAGTGTGGCAGCTTCTTCAATGCATGCCAGCCGTTAAAGGCCTGAACTCAAAATCATAGACATATGAAACTGGACGCCCACTCTTCATAGCAGAAACTTAATAAAATTGAGAGCACTCACAACATTATAGCCACATGATCACAGAACACAAGTGATGCTCAGAGGCTACAAACTCATCCTGTAACAGATGCATGGGACAGGAAGACCCATATGTAGCAGTTTCTTCACAGCAAGCAACCACTCCAAAAACTAGTAGACAGAAACATGCACATCTGCAAACACATGGTAATTCCTAGGCAGAGGCCGCCAGAGCGCTCAGTGGAAGAAGAAGTCGTATTTTGGTTAGGTGTCTAATCACGGGGATCATAAACAGCCTCTAGGTTTTCGTCATTGCGCAACTGGCGCCTGCAGGTCAAAACACACCACATAGAAGTACAACCTTCCCCAAGCATTCCATTGAAGGAGCCACAAAAACCAACACTTAAGTAAAGGAAACCGATCGAGCCATGAGCCAACTCATGAACATCAGACAAGGTATTTGATCGACAAAGTCAAAGGGTTGCAAGCCTAATAGACAATTCTTTATTCCCTGTCAAAGCTCACCTTTAGAGAACCTCCTGGTTGGAAGTAGTCACGCAAGCCATCACAACCAGTGGGTACTGAGGTCACAGGTGTCATCTTCGTATGTAGGGCCCACAGCTCCAGCGGGACACGCTCCTGGTGGTCATGAAGAGGCTGGCTCCAAGACCCATTTGGAAGTAACTGCCTACATAGCATAGACATTACATCAGACAACCAGTGCATAGTGAAGTACGGAAAGAAGAAGAAGAACTCGGCAACATACAGAACCATTCATCAATGCATCATTTCTTTGCTGGGTATATAGAAGAACGGACGGATCTTGGGGTGTGTATGGTAGCATATGCATGCCTAAGGTACTGCAAAGCCCTCAGGCACTGATACACGCCCAGGCTTTGCTCTAGCTGCACAGAATGTTGACAATAGGGCACCTGTATAAGCCCCGTGTCGACCGTCGTGCAGCAGGCACATATGTAGACATACCAAACATCAGATATTTCACGGCTAGGCCGGGAAAGGGTAGGCAGGGTTCCAAGTCCTTGGGGAGATAACATCATCTAGCTTAACTAACAAGGACTTGCTGCATGGGACCAAGCACATGTGCATAACCGGGGGCCAGACAATTGAAAAGACACTAGCCGTCCTACAGGATCCTACACATACCTGGGATGTGTGCCTGCCAACAAGGATCATCACATCCTCATGAAGCGCTCGTATAAAGGGCCTTCACAGCTTCGGTAGGCCAATCCATCATCTGTAGCCTCGTGGGGTGCTTCTCAGCTCGGCAAGGGCATCGCCTGAAACAAGACAGCACGCAACAACAGGTACATGTTATTCTAAAAGCGTCAAAGCAGTCACTACATGATTTTATCAGCACAGTACATGTGACAATGTGCAACAAGGGTGCATGTCCAAGTCCATCGTCCAGCTGTAACACACCAAGCAGTTGCAGCAGGATAGCGGGACCCAGGGGCATTGACCACACAGAGCCCTTCCTAAAGCTCCAGAGGCCTCATTGATATTGCTTCTGGGAACGGGCCCCGCAGCACTGCACAGCTACAAGACCAACTTTATAGAAGCATTTGGCTGCTAGCACACAAACATTGAAATAGGATAACTGCTCGCAACACATACAGGGCAAGAATGCCAGCAATAGTGGCTGTCTAAGTCATATATATGTGCATGTTGCTCAGACAGCCAAGGGAAACCGAGTCTCTTCTCCGGCCTTTGGCCTCAGAAACTCTAGTCCGAAATAGGTTTCTCTCATCACTGCAGCTGCACATTAAACATACCAATTAAAACATCATGCAAAAGCCACTGCTGCTGCAGGATGGATGCAAAGCAAATGATGAGACCATGTGCTACATACATGTCCACATGAAGATCAAACTACAGCTGGCCCTGAGATCAGATAGAAACCATTTTCTCGGCATCAGTATTACTGAATCAGAAACACGGACCAATAGGTTGAATCATCCCATCTCAGGCCAGCTAGCACTAGGGGGAAGGGTCAGTTGTCCTGGCTTTTCCACAGCTGTTGAGACTGTGGGAACAAGATGTTTCGAATCAGCGTCGATCATACGGGGAAAATTCTCCTCATCCCCTTCCACCCTTGGTGTGACTATACTTCGCTGGCATACGGTAATCATACTGAGTAAGCGCCGCAACATGCAGGGCGGTAAAACTGCTGGCGGCTGGGCGGCCGCCGACAAGGGCATGTCTCAGCCATATGGGATTGTGTATCCTCACTGACATTCAGAGTGAGCTGAGATATGTTGTCGTCATTGACAGCCCACCGCCAACCGCACGCGCCGATCAGCATGCACTATGTGGGATCAGACACAGAATAGTCAATCCTCATTGTTTGTCCCTGGCTGTGGGCCAAATAGGACTGGGGCGACAATTACACATCATCCCGTCCCACAAGCAAAGCATGCCTAGTTTCACTAGCACTACTGCAGGTACGCCATGGCCGTTATGCTCACATTCAACACTTGGATGGGCATCCTCCTCATGATACGAAGGCAACCGGGTAATCCACATAGTACAGACACATCCACTGAAGATGGCGCATCCAGGTCTCCACGGCAAGAGCAGTCCTTCAGGGGTCTTCTGGATGTCGGAGCATCAGCTGTCTGGGGGCCACATGTCGTGACGCACACGCCCTGGGAAGATGTCTTCATGGGAAGAATGCATGTGCTATATAGGCTCAACTTTGGCAGGCTCTCTTCTTCTAGAAAGGGCAAGCTAAGTTACTGGCGGCCCGAGGCAGCTGAACCGACGCCTGGTGAGTTGCCTGGTGCGTATCCAATGTTGCGGGATTTCTTATTTGCTTCCGGAGAGCACAGTCGGCAGGCCGGAGGAAGCCAGGAGTCTTGTTGACACATTCACAGCTCTGGATGTTGCCCTGATAGCATAGCTGATGATTCGACCATCTGTGTGTGTCACCAGCAACTTGCAGCTGATTGTATTGCAGTTTACCCTCAAATACACAGCCTGGTTATTGCTTGGAATTATTTCTCACATACGTGCTGCTAGTTTCTGATGTTCCCAGTTAGGCTTCGGCGACCATCTTGCATGCGAGGCTGTCGATACGCTAAGCAAAGAATTGACTCCTTCTGAAACAGCATCAAAGGCACATTTCACTGATACCTGGCTCAGTCCGGAATCCGCTTCAGCTGCTCAAGGAGGGTACCTGTCTTTTCCGAGGGGACCCAGCGCATCCAGCAGAGGTCGAAGTGAAAAGCAGCGCGCGTCTTGCGCATGGGGTCACCCCCAGCTTAGGGCATGCTGTACTTGCGGACTTTAGAAGATCCCAGCAGTAATCCCACCCTCTGCTGGCCACCATGGCTCGGAAACAGAAGGTGGCCTACTTCTACGACAGTAAGTCCCGACGTTTAACCCCCTAGCCTAAGCCCGTACCCTACATGACGGCCCCACAAGCGTCTACATCGACTCAGGGTTTAAGGGGTCTGCTGGGCCATGCCTCTTACACCAGCAGCTGGACCAGCTACTTTATTCTCCCAGTCGCTGCCATTCACCAAAGCAGTCAGGCATTCAGAAGGCCTCATCCGTCTCCAATCAAGCAATGTATGTTACAACAAAACCAGTGCCGACGGTGTTTCTGTGTTTGCCTGCTTGACAGGCGAGTTTGCCCAGTTCTACTTTGGTCAGAACCACCCCATGAAGCCCCATCGCCTTGCCATGACACATCAACTAGTGCTGGGGTATGGACTACACAAGCACATGGATGTATATGTAAGTGATGGTAGATGGTGGCCTGGTTGCGAGAAGTGCTTTGACTTATAATTATTTACCTATGTACTCATTCATTCATTCATTCATTCAATAACCAGACAAGATCCAAACAAGATCAAGGGTTGGTGGCGTGGATGTATATGTAAGTGATGGTGGTCTGGTTGCGAGAAGTGTTGGTGGCATGATCTGCAGCTCCTGAGGGGGGTGGCAGCAGCACCAGAAGCAGGAGCAAGCAGATGCCCTATGCAGGAGCAGCAACAGCAAGAACAATGGAAGTAGCGAGAGCAGAAGCAGGAGCGTGATGGTGGCAGCAGCAGCAGATAGACGGAAGGGAGGTATGCTGTGACACATGGAGTAGTGGCTGCGCTGTGTTAAGATGAGTAGTAGCAGGGGCAGTAATGGGGCAGTAGTAGCAGGGGCAGTAATGGGGCAGTAGTATGCACAAGCTGGTGTCCCCAGCAGCAGTAGAAGCGGCAACAGAAGGGGCAACACCAAGGGGCGCAGAGAGCAAGAGCAGCGGGCAGAAGCAGCAGCGCTGGATCAGCAGGAATAGGGACATGACGAGCAACAAGAGCAGCAGCAGAAGCCAAGCACGAATCAGCGGCTACACGAACAGGGGTAGCAGCAGTAGCAGCAGCAGCACGAGGGAGGAGCAAGAGCAGGAAAGAGGCAGCAGCAGGCGGGGCGAGAAGGAGAGAGACAGGGAGGGAAAGAGGGAAGCCAGCAGCAGGAGCGGGAAGAAGGGAGCAGCAGCAGCAAGGTGAAAGGAGAAAGGCAGCAGCAAGGAGAAAGGAGAAAGGGAGCAGCAGCAGCCAGGAGAAATTAGAAAGGGAGCAGCAGCAGCAAGGTGAAAGGAGAAAGGCAGGAGCAGCATGGAGCAAAGGGGCAGGGAGCAGTTATGGCTGAGCATGAGGGAGTAGCATCAGGGGCAGCAACAAATACAACAACACCTCAGAATCTGAAGCACTGGCGGAGGGAAATGACAGCAGCCCTGAGATTCATAGCCGCAACAGCAGCATCTCGTGCCCCTGTTGTTCCCCATAAGGACATTTGACCCCATGGTAACACGTATCCAAATAAAGGCAGTTAGAATCATAACAGTCTGTTTGTGCCTTTGCAGCACAAGAGTATAATGGTACACATGGTCTCTGTACGCTGGTCTTTTGGCGTGCTGCAAATTGCAGGGTAACTGCTTGCTAAGCGAATGCACCTAAGGAACATCTTTTGAGAAAGCAGGACATGCAAAGAAGGCAAGCAACTGCAAGCTCTCCTTTTTAGTAAATCAGCATAAGCGTGCAATGAAATTTTTCCACCGTCAAGCTTGAAGTGGACACCTTGAAGTATATGCGCTATGTGTTCTGCTCTTTGTGTTGCAGCGTCCCACCAAGGTACACCCGTCGCAGCTCACGCAGTTCCACTCGCCGCAATATGTGAACTTCTTGTCCCGGGTGCGGCCAGACAACGTGGGGGAGTATGCAGCTGAGATGCGGGAGCATAACTTCAATGATGATTGCCCTGTGTTTGATGGACTGTTTGACTTCTGCAGGTAAAGGAGTAGAGGGTAGTTTGAAGCATGTATTAATTACATTTCATGATATGCCATAGCAAAAAGTGCCATAGGCTTCGCACCTCAAGCTGTCACAAAGAACAGCGAGGTGAAGCATGTAGTCCCTGGGTGTAAGCTTGTGAGTGGGGGAATATGGGGCCGAAAAGGTTTATGTGGGGTGGGGGAAGGGATTATGTGGGGTGCAGGGACGGGAGGGGAAAGGGGGGGTTGTGTGGGGTGCGGGGAGGGGGGAAGAGAGGCGGGGGCAGGGGGGCAGCGGGCTTGGTATGTGGTGTACAAAATCTGCTGTGATGTCTCAGAGTGAAAAGCATGCCACTGGTTGTCTGGGTGGGCTATGTGCCTTGTGCCTTGTGCAGGGGGGTGGGATGGGCATGGGGTTTATATGATGCAATGGGATGTTGGGAAGGTGACAACTGTCAGAAACCAGGTTATTCTGATTTATTTCTATATTGCTTATCCATGTGTCGGCTCCATAGTGTCACCTTTTGCAGGTTGCATGTGGGTGCCTCTGCGCCAGCTGCTGCGCGTCTGAACCATGAGCTTTGTCACATTACCTTACATACACAGGCTATACACACATTTGTTTGTTCGGCCATTGGCATTGCTGGTCTTGCGTTTTGATTGATTGATCGGCAGGCTCTACACACTTCTAGAATCAAACAGGAGATGTCAAATGTAGTAATTGTGAAAATACATAGTATGTGCCCTCGATGGGATTCGATCCCTGCCTGTGAATTTATCTTGCCAGTATGTTGCTGACACCCCCTTTCCCTGCATGTGGTCTTGTTCGTAGGTTGTATGCTGGTGCGTCTGTGCAAGGTGCTGTGCGGCTAAACCATGAGCTCTGTGACATTGCTGTGAACTGGGGAGGTGGTCTGCACCATGCTAAGAAGAATGAGGCATCAGGGTTCTGTTATGTCAACGACCTGGTGCTGGCTTTATTGGAACTGCTTAAGTTTCATGCAAGGTGTGTAGTGGGGGGGCAAGGGTGAATGTGGGGAGGTGTAGATTCGGACATTCCCTTCTGGTGTCAGGTTGATGCCGGGATGCAGGGCTGTGGGAGATTCCTTAGGAGCTGCTGCCGAGCAGAGGGGCAGATAATGCCGCTTTTCAGGGTTGGGGGTCTATGAAGGGAGCAGGGATCTACATCTTGGCACGTTGGATGAGGGCTTGGGGTTTTGTTATGTTGATGACCTGGTGCTGGCTATATTGGAACTGCTCAAGTTTCATGCCTTGGGGGGGGGGGGGAGTGAGAAGGGGGTATAGCTGCATGGTGGAGAGGGGTGTCGACGTGGAAGGTCTTATGGAAGCTGTTGCCAAGCAGAGAGACAGATAAGGCTGCTTTTGGGGGGCGTGGGTTTATGAGAAGAGCAGGGATTTTATCATAGCCCGCTGGATGAGGCCTTGGGGTTTTGCTATATCGATGAAGTGCTGATATTGGTATAAAATATATAAAGTGTTCGCACCGGTGCTGCCCTCAGCCAATTCTGACCATCAGATTGGACAAGCTACGGCATCCACCCTGGGACCTTTGTTTCTACCGCGATCTGGCTCTCTACTAGGCACCCTATCCCAGGTTTGGGGCCTTTCGCACAGAAACGCGGTGTTGTCGCCGGGATTCGAACCCGGATCTCACCAACCGAAGTCAGGAATCATACCACTAGACCACAGCGACAGAGCTGGAGCTGCTCAAGTATTATGGAAGGGGTCTTGGTGGTGGAGGGGGTGTGAGAGGGGCAGGGGGGGGGGGGAAGGAGGTATTGGGCGGTTTGGAATAAAGGAGCAGTCAAGCATCATGCAAGGATGACATGTCGGGTTGGAAAGCCGTAAGTGGGAGGTGCATATTTCAGGTTGGGGTTCTGTTGTGGAAGGGATGCAGGGCCGTGGAAGGTCTCATAGGGAGTGTTGCCGAGCAGAGGGGAAAAGGACTGCTTCTTGGGGGTGAAGGGGAGGGGTAGTGTAGGGAACAAACAAAATTTTCAAGGTGTGGCCACAAAAGACAGCTAGGTCGAAACTGCCAAATGCATCGGGGTGAAACCCCATTTCCTTATTCAAGGGAATAAGAAGCCTCACATACATGGAATAAGAACCAAGACACCAGTACCTACACCTACGAACACCAATGGATGCTTAGCTGTGACTATTTGAGATATATCACTGCACAGCTTTCGGGCCGTGCAGCACCCGCCACATGACTCCAACCAGTTTGTTAGTGTGTGTTGAGAGAAACCGATACTGAGAGCTAAGGTGACGAGAGCGGAGACAATCAGACATAAAGAGAGCTAACGGAAATACATAGCTAAGAGCAGTACAGACTGCATGCTTTGTGACTGGCCAACAACCCCAATTAGCTGTGACTTTTGCACAAGGAATCGCTGGCTCCCAGTGTGATGGGTGGGAGGGGCAGGGGCTGGTGGCTGGAGAGTGTCCTTATACATCCTTGGCTGTCCTCATGTAGAAATGCTAAGCACAATCCCTGCTGCAGCAGCCGCTTGCTTTAATTCATCTGGCAAGCTGGCTGCTGACCAACGGCTTGAAAGTAAAATATTAATGGAGTGGGACTATAAAATATATCCCACTGGATATTTTGACATCATACACGCTTCCCACAGGCTTTATAAGCCGCTGATATCATGAGATCCCATGGGTTTTGGCCTTGGCAACTGATACTGTATCGCAGCGTCAATCATGTGGCATCTTCTGTAGCAATGTGGCGCTCCTGCTATGAGATGGTTACAATAGTGTAGTGGTGAATTAGGGCTGCTGCTGATGCTGCTCTTGCTTGCTTGCTGCTACAGGGTGCTGTACATAGACATTGACGTACATCATGGGGATGGGGTGGAGGAAGCCTTCTACCTTTCGGACAGAGTCATGACGGTAAGAAAGGGGACACTCAGGGGGGGGGTGTAAGGAGAGGAGGGGAGGAGGCAAGGGGGGGTAAGGCATTGAGGGGGTCCTTGGGCAAGGAAGCCATTGAGGGGGTCCTTACCATTCAGACTTTGTCTGAGAGGTAGGAGGCTGGATTTTTCCACCAGCCTTGCTGCACAAGTCAACATCCAACAACCTAACACACTCAACAACAATTTTCCCCCCCTTCAAAAATCACCACAGTCACTCCACACTCAGCATGGATGTTGTGGTTTGGTGTTGTGTTTGGTTAGTGGGGTGAGTTGTCGCGGGTGGCGCCTTGAGGTGGTGTGATTGGTGAGTTGTAGAGTTTATGTATGAGGAGTATTGAGATCTCATGGGCTAAAGAAGTCAGTATGTTGTGCCCTCTTCATCTATCGCTGCGTACTTTCACCCAATGAATAGTTCTTATGCTAACTTCCACACATGTGGAATGTTCCATTCTATGCGAAGATCCTTCGACAAGTTATTACCTGCCCACCCCTAACCGGCATTTTGCACTACTTGTGAGCTATGCGGACCTCAGCTCCAGACGGATTGCTGACTCCTGTGCGCCCACTGTGCCGGGCCGTTGTAGTGCAGGTATCCTCCCACATGTTGCTGTTTTGCCCATCCTGCCTGGCCTTGCGTTGATGGTACACATGTCAGCTAGGCTGTGCCTGGGCACATACAGACTGCTGTGCGCCCACTGTGCCAACTTGTTGTGGTGTGTTTGGTCGTTTCGACCTAGCAGCGCTTTGCGGTTGCCACACCATAAATCTTTGTTTGTGTGTTTGTATTTGTTCTTGTGCAGGTATCCTTCCACAAGTATGGGGACTACTTTTTTCCAGGCACTGGCGATGCGAAGGACATTGGGGAACACAACGGGCGCTACTACAGCTTGAATGTCCCTCTTAGAGATGGTACGGATGACGCAACTTTCCATAAGCTGTTCAAACCTATCATGACTAAGGTCATGGAGGTCTTCCAACCAGGAGCCATTGTCATGCAGTGCGGTAAGCAGAAGCATAAAGGGTGTACTGACTTAAGGGGCAAGAGAATAGGATTTGAGGGCCTAGGGTGAAGTGAGAGGCAGCGGCTTGTGAAGCTTCCCTCCCAACCCAACCACACCCACATTAACCCGTATTGGGTATGGGGTGCTTGGGGGAGCGATTAGGGGTTGTGGGGCGGTGTGGGAGGAGGGGGGTTGGGGCGCTGAAAGGAAGATGGCTCTACAGGTGTGGATGGGGGGTTGGGACCGGGAGCAAAAGAGGGGGGGGGGGGCGACTGCGAGTGGGCAAAAGGGGGGAATTGTAGACCGTACACAACTTGAATGTCCGTCTTAGAGATGGTACGGATGACGCAACCTTCCATAAGCTGTTCCCCTATCATCACTAAGGTCATGGAGGTCTTCCAACCAGGAGCCATTGTCATGCAGTGTGGTAAGAGGGCTGAGAGTTGCCTTAGAGTTTGGCCTTGGAGCCATAATGCATGCACTTAGGATATGTAAGGGTATTCCCTAAGGGTTGAGGTCAAACATCAGACATCAGAAAGATCAAACATGCTCTAAAGCTTCCAGCTTTCAGAGGGAGGCATGGGGCTACACGAAAGGGCCTGCAAGGAGAGGCCTGTTATGAAAGCAAGGACCACGCATAGTTTTGGCCGTGCCTTGTTGCTTGGCTTGTCAAGCTGTAGGTGAGGATGGAAGAGCCAGGGGGTGGTCAGCTGATCTAGATCTTTATAGCCCTTGGTAAGAGGTCTTAGGGTTTAAGGGCGCAATAGGTCTTAGGGTTGAAGGGCATAAGAGGTCTTAGGGCCTGCGAGGAGGGGAAGAGCCCCGGGGTGGTGAGCTAAGACATTGGTAGGGCTGGGGCGGGGGTTAAGAGGGGAAATGATAAAAGGATCAGTCGTGGCGATGGATACCGGTGGCGGAGTTCCGATCTGGAGCCATTGTCATGCAGTGTGGTAAGCAGAAGGGGAAAGGTAGGGGGCAGGGAGTTGTGATTTCAGGTTCTAGGGTGAAGGAACCGGCAGCGGCTGGTGAAGGCGTGACCCCCAAACTCCTGCAGGGGTGTGGATCAAATAAGGGATTTATGGAAGGCCAAGTGCGGCGGAAATGCGTTATTTCTCCACAGTGCAAGACATAATCGATGTTTCCTAGGCTGCCCATGTCGGTCACTAGGTACCGTGTACTGTTCTGAACTAATTTTTTGACCGCCTAATGATACTTGTAGGTGTGGCAGTCATGGGCTGTGGCTGGGCACTTTGGAGCTGCTTCGGCCCCTTTGCCACTTCTATTGCCTCGGAGAAGGGCGGTCAGCACGGTGTATCTTACAATGCAGCAGAAGATGAATTAAAATGGCAAAAGACTGCATGTCGCTTACAGTAGAAGTGAAGGAAGTTTTTGTCACATGACGGCTGTGATTGATGATGCATAATTGGTTTCTTTCAACACACACTGACAAACTGGTTGGAGTCATGTGGCGGGTGCTGCACGGCCCGAAAGCTGTGCAGTGATCTATTTCATATATTACCTATCAGTTTGCGCCAACCATGGCAAAGAGCCCCGTAGCTCCTCTCTTGCGCTTACCGCTGCTGCTCATACACATTGGCCTTGCGTGACATGGCGGCTCGGTTGTGTTTTTCGTCACTTGTACAAACAGGTGCTGACTCTCTAGCACATGTAGGGTGGCAGAAGAACACTACCGTTATATGCAAAGGAATCTTCGTAACATGATGGTTGCTGTGTCCTCTGTTGCTTGTACAAACAGGTGCTGACTGTCTAGCGCATGTAGGGTGGCAGAAGAACACTACCGTCATATGCAAAGACATCTTCGTAACATGATGGTTGCTGTCCTCTGTTGCTTTAACAAACAGGTGCTGACTCTCTAGCACATGACCGTCTGGGTTGCTTCAACCTGAGTATGAAGGGCCACGGGGAAGCTGTGGAGTTCATCAAGAAGTTCAACGTGCCGCTCCTGGTGACGGGGGGTGGGGGTTACACCAAGCACAATGTTGCGCGCTGCTGGACGTACGAGACGGCGCTGCTGCTGGGGATCAAGATTCCGGATCATTTGCCGGTGACGGATTACAATGATTACTTTGGGCCTGATTTCAATTTGAATGTGGCGGCTCATAAGGTCATGGAGGACTGCAACTCTAAGCAGGTGAGCAGGGCAGGGTTTAAGGGTGTGTTTGTCGGGCAGGGTTTTAGGGGTGTGTTTGTCGGGCAGGGTTTAGGGTGTGTTTGTTAAGCAGGGGGCAAGGCACCTTTTTGTCTAATGTATTTTGGGCCTATCCTGCCTTCTGCTATGGCATATTGTGAGACTGAACAAGGGAGATGGGCATATTTCTTAGGGCTTAGGGTCATGTTTTGAGGTTGGGGGCATGGGTAGAATATTAAGACTCCCTGGGGTTGCGGATGGGAGACCCCGAGGCAACTGCACCTGGGGACGCTTCACAGCGGCTAGTTCAGGCTTGGATGCAGCCTGAATGTGCAGTGGTTACCAAAGAAGCAAATGTTTGGAGCGTGGCAACCACAACAGGATTGCTAGGTTGAACTTACCAACACATGTTGGTAGGGCACTTGCAGAGGTTGGCATGTAATTGTGCATTTAATGTGGCGGCTCGTAAGGTCATGGAGGGCTGCAATGCTAAGCAGGTGAGGAGGGCAGGGTTTAAAGGTATGCGTATTAGGTTTTCACGTCAGTAAGCTCCGGGGACACTGCATTGCAGAATAAGGGCGGCTGAAAAGGGGATCAAGGTAGTCACGTATGCAGAAGGTTCCAGGGTATTGCACTAGCTGGACAACTGGGCTATTTGTCCTAGAAATGAAAGAGACAGTGTAAAGCCCTGCCCATGCCCTGCCCCTGGCCCATATTGCTGCAGTATGTATATGAATTGAAGCAAAGGACCTTGGGTGACATACGTCACATGGCTTAGATAATGATCAGGAGATGACCATCCACCATCGGTTGTGTGGCTTCGTGATTGTGATCAGGAGCCTTGTGTTTATGGCCTAGGTTTGTGTGGCCATTGGCATAGCTGGTCTTGCGTTTTGATTGATTGATTGAGATGACCATAAAAGAGGCTCCTGTGAGAGGTTTCTGCTGTCCATTTAAACCTCGCATTCTTCAGGAAAGAGATTCTGCGAAGTAAAAATGAACGTGAGGCGTACATATGCACATACTAAAGCTTCCCACTTGTGCTCAACTGTGCTTGCAGTATGTGGAGAAGTTAAAGCAGGAGATTTTGGAGAACCTGCGTCACATGGCACATGCCCCGGGGGTAGCTCTGCATGAAGCCCCTCCTGAGAACATGTTGCCTTCCTATGAGCTTGTGGAGCCGGAGGGGGATGCGGGGGGGATGATGGACAGGTTGGGGAAGTACTCGCGGGAACATGGGATCATCCGGGAGCATGAGGAGGATGATCACCATGATCACTATGAGTGATGGAGTAATTGGCGATGCGCGGGTGTGGATGGGCAGGTTGGGGAAGTGCTCTTGGGAATATGGGGTGTGGAGAGCATGAGGAGGAGGATCACCATGGCCATCATGGGTGATGGAGTAAAATGAAGTTCTACTGAGGCGAGGTGGTTAAAAGTCGGTTACTAGTCGTCAGTCCTATGGTTCCATCCGTACTGCTGGTGATGGAGTAGATATGCACAGGGAGGGGATGCCGGGGGATAGATGGACGGGTTGGGGAAGCAAATGATTGCGGAAATGATGAATTGTTTACGGAGCCTGAAGTGAGGAGGATCGATGACCATGAGCACTATGAGTGCTGGATTGAGATGTAAGGAGCAGGTTTTGACTGTTCCGATCTTTGGTTGCTGGTGATGGGAGCGAAGAGGAGATGTTTGCAGTTAAGCATGCCCATTTGCGAGGCATTTGACGAATGCCAGTTAGAGCGGAAAACCAGAATGGGAGACAAGCGCCTCTGGCAGGCGTTCAACTCTGCATACAGACCAAAAAACGCACAAGCTTCAGCCCCCTCCTTGCTTAAAAAGCAAAATGGTTCATATGCATGTGGCGACAAACCCATCGCCGATGCCTTTGGAGAGCATTACAAGCAGCTCGGGAATTCTGCCACCTTCAATGCTGATGCTGACTTTGACTCTGCCTTTCAACAAGAAGTCCAAGCTGCTGTAGCGCATTACATCAATGCATCAGCAGAGCCAGAAGGGTCAGGGGATGAGAATTTAGATGCTGACCTAACAAGCTCTGAGGTTGCCAGAGCTAGACTAAGTCTCAAATCAGGCAAAGCGGGTAGTCCTCTAGAGAACACTTCTGCTGAACTTTTAAAGTATGGCGGGGAACCCATGACAGACATGCTCCTATGCATGTATCAGAAGGCCTGGGAGCATGAATGCACCTTCCAACGCCCTGGGGTAATAGTCAGCCTTTTCAAGAAAGGGGATAAGGAAGATGGTAATAATTACCGGGGGATAACGCTGCTAAGCGTAGTAGACAAGGTTTATACCAAGATCATCAACAACAGGGTAACTAATTTTGCTGAAGCAAAGGGACTCCTTCACGAGAGCCAGAATGGGTACCGGCCAGGCAGAGGCTGCATTGATCATGTCTGGACATTGCATGCAGTCACATCCGGACGAATGCGTGCAGGACTCCGGACGTACGCACTGTTTGTAGATGTGGTCAAAGCTTTCCCATCAGTCTGGCGGGACGGGCTCTGGTACAAGAGAGAGATGGGCATTAGGGGTGAAATGTTTGGGGTTCTTGTACATCTATACGAGAGCTCTCTAGATGTGCCTTGCATAATGGAGAGTCATCAGAATACTTTTCTAGCGATTTAGGCTTAGCGGAAGGGGACCCGATATCACTACTGTTGTATACTTTGTTCATCAACGGTCTCCTAAAAGAGATATGGGAAAAGCACCCGGGGGTTCCCCTACCAAAAGAGGTAGATAATAGTGGTAGTGGGGGACAGGGCATAGGAAGGGCTGATGAGAGTAACATTGAAGGTAGATCAAAGTTGGTAGCACTAATGCTCGCTGACGACCTTGTAGGGCTTGCAGAATCGCAGGAAGAGCTTCAGAAGATGGCTGACACGATTCATGCCTACAGTCGTAAGTGGCGTTTTAAGCTGAGCCCAACTAAAAGTGCTGTTGTTGTGTTTGGTCCTTTGCCCCCCAATAAAGAGTCCCCAAAGGTAAGTTTTAGCAGTGAGAATTTGCCAGTACTAGATGCATATACATACTTGGGGATTGTTTTCACTAGTGATTGCAAATGGGACGCTCACATTGCAGGTATGATTGAAAAAGCTACAGCCTCCATTAATGCATTGCAAACATTCTTCCATAATCGTCATGTAAGCTTTGAGGTTAAGAGAGCCATGCTGCTGGCTTTGATAAGACCAAGGGTTGAGTATGGTTCTGAGGTATGGTGGGCATCATCCCAGCAGACAAATACCATAGAGTCTAAGATCCAAATAGAGGTTTTGAAGAGATCACTGCATTGCAAGCCAACCATCTGCCATGAGGTATTGAGGGCAGAAGCTGGTGTTAGACCTCTATCTAGCTGGTTGGACCAGAGGAAGGTTGAATGGTGGTTCAAATTACAGCAAAAGGATACTACTAGCTTTAGCAGGCAGGCACTTGAAGCATCTTGGCCAAGCCACAGGAATTATACTTCTTGGCAGAAGAGGTTCAATAAACTCAGGGCTGAACTAGGCATGCAGGAGGAAACCTTACAAGCAAGAGTGAGAGAGGGACACCTACCTAGCTTCAGGGCATATGTCAGGTGGAGTATATATGAAAGAGACAGGGCTGTTCGGGAGGAGGGTGCTAGGAATAAATCTACTTTAGCGACATATATGCAGCATTACAATGACGATATCAATTATTTCAAGCCGCAGCCATATCTGTGCACAGGCCCTCTGAGCAAAGGCATGGAACTCATTATGCAGCTGCGTGCAGGTATTCTTCCTCTCAACGCTATGACAGCAAAATTCGGTAGGCAGAGCGCTAGCAGGCAAAGTGCACGTAGGGAGTGCTGCAAGTCCTGTGATCTTGGCCCTGAATTGGGAGGTGAAGTTGAATCTCCTGAACACTTCTTGTTTGACTGTCCTGTTTACCAGGCACAAAGGCAAAAGCTGTGGGAGAAGCTGACTTCTGACCTTGATGTTGCTGCAAAATGTCAGATATTGGATGGCAAATCTGATGAGGAGAAGCTGCATAGCATGCTTAATGAAGAGTTCTGGGGTGTAGACGTCGATGAGGAGTCTGGCTTAGTATATGGCCCTTTCAAGCATGCATTTAAGTGTATAGCTAAATATGTTGCAGCTGCTTGGAAGATTAGGAATGCTTATGCTCACCCTTCTGATGTGGCGTGAGGTCCAACCAATGCGGTTTGTTACCAACTATTGCTTGCACCCGGGCTTACAAGCCCTCCTTGCTTTCTTAAGTAGGAGGGAGGCTCTTACCCCCATTGGGGCAGTGGAGGTTTTGGGTGATTTTGACCTAGCTGCTGGACCTCATGTTTAGGCATGCATATAATGTCATACATGTCGAAGTTTACCCGTATTCTGTTCCACCTCGCTGCTCTTTGTGACAGCTTGAGGTGCGGGGCCTATGGCACTTATTGCTATGGCATATCATGAAATGTAATAATAATAATTAAGCATGCCCACTGACAGTCTGCTGGCTTTTATTATGGAGGTGGAGCAGGAGGGGAGTGTGTGAGTGGAATTGATGGGCAGGTTAGGGAAGTATGATCACGATTATATGGAGCAGTGAGGAGGGTGATCACCTTGAGTGGTGGAGTGAGATTTGGTTACAGGCTGGGTCCAGGCTTTGATCCTTTGTAGAAGGGTGTGGGTGTCAGTTGCAGAGTTGCCTGCTGTGTGTTTTTGCTGCATACCGGTATCTGCTGATAGACACCAGCTTTGCGTTTGAGGACATGGATCGTAATTCAGCCTGCAGCCTTCAGAGATCAGGAAAATATGAGATCGGACATCGGACTGTCCTGGCTGAGCCGAGAATGTGCATCATCATTACCATGTTTTCAAAGACGGCCATCTGGTGACGAGCTTCATCATCACTCTGATCTGATTGCCTTCTCAATGCGTTTGACAGTGGCAGCATAGCCAGTCCTGCCCTGCCGACTGCATGTGTGCAACAGTGGACTCATTGGACGACAATGTAATGCATCCACTGGGCGTAGAGGCGTACCCAGAGTTCAGAGCTACCCATGGCAATCCGGTACTTGCGGGTCCGGTTGGAGTTGGCAAATAATAGCATGCGGCCCCAGCTCCGTATCCGCTGCTGCCGTACTGGTTGCTTCCGGGATGAGCATGTGAACCTCACCTGCGGACACAAGCACGCCAGGGGTTTTAGATGACTAGGCTAGCTGGACAGTTCGGGACAGGCAGGCTCACACGGTTCATTACCAACGGTATCTAAGCAGTGCATGCAACGGTCTCTTCAATCCCTTCAATCCCATGCAACGGTCCCCTTCAATCCCATGCAACGGTCCCCAATCCCAACTGCAACTTCCTTCGGATCGGGTGCCAATGAAGGCCCCTGGTCGATTTCTGCTGCGACTTTCCAACCGATAACATAGTAGTACTACGCCTTAGAATCCCTACCTGCTGCTAGTGTACTGCTCCTATCACTACTGGTTCTATCTGTGTTAGTGAGTGGCTTTGCCACCCCTGTGGTGAACTGTGGCACCGCACGCGTGCCGATGGGTTTGCCAATGTAAGATTCACACACTATGCATGCTCGCTTGCAACTCAAAGCTGCTGTCAAAGGTTTCTCTGATCTCCGCCTACCTCTATCTGCCTGTATTGTGGCTCTGGCTTCTCATAGGTCATCACCAGTCTGTAAGTCAGAGCCTGCCTGTCTCCACATTTCGACAGGCCCTGCAAATGGCTCTGCCATTGCGCATATACCAGTACTATTGGGTTTCATTGGGCCTCATACCTTCCCAAAGAGTATCCTGCCCTACCCTACGCTTGCAGCAGGCCCCGCTACCACTCAGTCTCTCACGGTCGGCCACCCAACTTCCCCCTTCAATCCAACCGACCATCTGCAGCACTCACTGGTTCTATTTGTGTTAGTGGCTTTGCCACCCCTGTGGTGAACTGTGGCACCGCACGCGTGCCGATGGGTTTGCCAATGTAAGATTCACACACACACACACACACACACACACTGGTATTGATTGAATCCCAGCAACAAAGACATGGCGCCATTGACTTTACAATCTCTACCTACCCATAACTACATACACACCAACCACTGCCCCTTATATTTATGAATTTCCTTCACCCCGATTCCCAAAACAGAAAGTCAGTAAGGACATGCGCATTACTCCATGAAGGCACAAGAACTGCTCACAAGCTACTAGCGCATGCAATAATATGCAGCAGCTACGACAGAAGGTTAGTTGAATGGTTCCCTCTCTCTCACACCATTTCATTGATACAGGCACATGCATGAGCGCATGTGCTACCATAGCATCGACGATGCACTAACAAGCTGGTGATAAATACTGTGCTACAAAACCCTGCTGCAAACCTGGCCAACAGGATACTCTCTGCCATGGTTGCCGATGAAAGGATTCATCAATCAGTAATGACCATATAATCGGGTACAGAAACATTGGAGAATTGCAGCTTGAGGATCCGCGCCTTAGATTTCCCAGGCACAAGCCTAGCACACCAGTCCTAATCTATAGGAGGGAAGCAATCAAGGTAATCTGAACCCAGTCAACCAAACACCATACCACACAACCGCTGCTGCTGAGAAGTCCAGTGCATAGTATGCCTGCCGCCACACATACAACACTCTTCTTTGTCATGGTCAAGCTACTGCTGCTCTCTCTACAGTCAGTCAAGCAGGGCACATACATAAACCCTACAACATCTGCTGCCGTTCTGAATGCTGGTGTAGCCGTGGCCAAGGTACTGCACACATACATATCATACGCACATGCAGATTGGATAATGCATTTTATACATAGTAATCTAGACCAGATTTAATCATGCATGAGTTCCTAAGCACAGCGTACCACCAAGGAAGGGTGCAGGGGAGTGCCTACAACCCTTTGAACATTTACCATCGCCCGGCACAGAATGCTTCAGCACTGCAGTTCTCCCTTGTATCCTCCCCGAGGAGCCCAGCCATAGACATAGCCAAGCTCACTTGCCAGTGCTCACGCATTTGAGACATAACACAGCCCTGCTACTCGCTACAGCCTCTGCACTGCAGCTACCGACAAACTGCGGTCTGCTTCACTTTCCCAAAGTCCCGTAAATGCGTCCCCTGCAAATATCCAAATGCAACTTCCTCAATCCAGGTGACATGCCCCAGCTTAACAGAGCAGAAAGCACATGCCCAAGCTTGGAACCATGCATGCAAGCAAGCAGATTATGCAGTCTAACAAAGCAGCACAGTACAATTACCTCAAGCTGCCTAACTGCTCTTGGGTATGCTTGGTTGTCGAGGCCAAAAAAACGCACGCTACAGCGCCGCAGCAGAGTCATAGCTGAAGTGGTTCCTTCATGTCCACAAACAACTGCAAGCCCGTAGGAGAGATACGCACGTGCCCCTGGACAAGGATGAAAAAGCTCAGCCCCGGACCCAACAAGGTGGCGCCAATGCTTAGCTCCCACAATGATCCTGCTGGTCTCCTGATCTAATAAAAAGGTCCACATTGCAGAAGCTTCCTCAAAAAAGGGCCAACCTGCCCTGGCCCATGGCCTTGAGACTTAGTCCTATGGCTCTATATGAAAGATGGGGGAGCACGCACACTTCCAAGGCATTCAGGCACCACATAGCCCCTGGACACTGACACCACCTAAACAAGGCATGGTGTCTATCGCACCTGCTGCTCTGCAATGCTCAATACATGACATCACATGCGGCGTACACTATATATGGGCTTGCCACCGCCACTGTGCCCGGCACCTTGTTCTCGCCTGAGGGACCACCACTGCCACCATCACCAGCAGCAGCTGTGGGTGCTTGAGCCATGCACACACGCATGCATGCAGTAAGCAGCTATATCAGATTGCAAGCCTTGTGAACATCACTGCGCATAACTGCTGCTGATGGGTGATGTCTGATAGCGCCAAACCTCAGTACCTGCCCCTAGAAAGCAGCAGCCACCCCATCTCTTCAACACTTCTGAGCACATTATCCCGGATGGCGGAAGGTAAAGAACCAAGCCCTCAACCCCTCTGGAAAGCTCTGCAATGCATGTAACATCATGTCAAAAGCTACTGTAATCTTGCTGCTGCTGGTGCTGCTCAAGATTCTACAAACGAGTCACAAATCAAAGCTATAGTTACTGGCAGGGATTGAACACCTACGTAATGCACACTCTAACACAGAGACGTGTACTAAGAAGAAAGCATGTATGCCACTCTACTGTCTAAGCAGAGGAAACCATAGAAGCAGCAGCTGAGCCGCTCTGCTTCACGCATGTGCATGTAACCTCATCCCACAAACTGAAGCGCAGCATCAAACCCTTACACCCTCATACACCCACTCTGGATGCGGTATAAAAAAGTTCAGCTGGTGACATAACCCCAGGCAGGACCCAAACATGCATTACACAGGGCAAGCTGCATTGCTTGCAACCATGCTTCCTCCCTACAGCCTACAACATGCACTCCTAAGCAACTGAATTGGCTACATGACGAATCACACAACATCATGCTTTGCCACAGCCTGGCATGAAATGTGAAGGGGAGCTCTCTCAGTCTGACTTTGGTCAATGTCTGTCTGGCTGCTGCAACGGGTCTGCTGTGTTGACAAAAAGGGGGCGTCATGATGGGTAGACACCTGACAGTATCTTGGCACCGCATGGAAGGTCATTTGTGCAAAAAGCAACGTCCTAGTCCTACTGGAAATGTTGTCGTCACCCTGCTGTCCGCTGCTGCTGTTCAAAAAGAGTCGCTACAGGGCTCCTCGTAAGGCGCTCAGTCAAAGCACTGCACAAGGGTCATGACTCCAACAACACACTGTTGTGACACACGTACTCCCGCTTTACCATACGTGTAGATGGGTGTGTGGCGAGGTATTGCCTAATATACACAGCACGGCTCCCAAAACCTGCTCCACTCTCAGCAATAAGGTCGTGCCGCATGACAATTGTAAATCACACGCAAAATAATGCCAAAAGAGCAGGAGCGGGTTTGAGAACCTGCCCGATTCAACATTGCACCCAAACAACCACAGCACATGGCTTGCACAAGTGCAGTAGGGGAATGGAGAACCCAATTATTGGTTTCAGATGGGCTTGCTAGACTGTTCCCTGCTGCTGCTTCTGCGCGGAGCACTGCAGAACCCCAGTGGCCTGTCCATCAGCTGCTGTTACGCACCTGAAGCTAACAAGGACGAGCCTTGGTGAACAAACATGCATTTTTGATCAGCCCTCCTCATCAAGAAGAACGAGCAAACACAGTCAACAATGAGAGGAGAGCAAAGGACACATTTCAATACACAACCATCCATTGCCAAGCATGCCTAACTGAATTACCCCAAAGCCAATTGCCCTGACTTGCCCCCAAAATCCATCTATGAACCACCTTGACCATTACATCACAACCAAGGCGCATACCCCACTCCCCGGCGTCCTCTCAGGAGGGTATTCCCAGTAGAGTAGCGCCATTGGCACTTGCTGTTGAGTCTAAGGTGCACCAATCCCTGCCATTACCCCATGTGAGCAGCTAAATCATTAATTTTCATTCAAATCAGGCCACATGACAACACTCAAGACATCTCTGATCATTTCCAAAAGTAGCTCATTCTCCTATGGTTGTAGGAAAGCACGTGTAGCCCCTTCCCAGCCCTCAGCACCAACGAAAACTGATACCCCACCCACCCGCCTGCCTGCCCATGCACAAACACTGGCCCCCTCTCTGTCTACCCAAACATACAACCTACACTCACAACAGCTGAGTATCCAGCTAACAAGCGCAGGGGGAATTGCCACAATACATAGTGCTGCAGCTGCCCCAGGCTCTGGCCTAGTGCTGCATCTGCTAAAAGTTGCTGCCTATATATGATAGTCAACAGCCTTCGAGCTACACAGCCCCGGCACTACCCGCAACACAAAAGGAGCCTTACCCCTTCTGCCACTATCACAATGCTCTTGCAAGCCCCCTGAAACCTACTCCTGGATGTAAGTTGCCAAACCTTGGTTCCTACCCCTGCTAGTACTGATCTGATCCCCTGAATCCTACCCTGCAATTGCTACAAGAATCCCCTGAATCCTACCCTGCACCTGCCATATCCCTTGCATAATCTGCAATGGTCCTTTCCCAGCCTGAAGCAGACACATGGTGGAGCGACTGCAACCTGAACAGATGCCAAGCACATCAGTACATTTGCCACTGCACGTGTCCAGGGTCATTTGCAGTGCCCACCGCAGGGAGGAGCTGGAGGGGGGTAAAACTGAGCAGTCCAAGCACGCCTATATCCCATCAAGCGCCATTCTGGAACAAGGCATCACAACAAAACACATACAGCCATGCATCTAACATGCATGCCGTTGGTCATTTGCAGCCCATAAGTGAATGGGCGCTATAGTTTCACGGCAATTGTACACGCATGAGGCTATACACATGGCGCAAACAGGGTCTACAATGCCAATCGGTGGACGATCACCATAGGCAAGCCTAGTCCAAGGTCATGGGTCAATCTAATCAAAGGTGTTGCAATGTCGACAGTGCTGCTGCACAGTGGGAAGAAACATTCAGACACCCTCAGAGAGCCCTGTCTAACAATCATGTAGATGGTGGACCAAGCACTCATACAGAAAGCAATCAATGACATGCCACTCAGCCTACCGCTCCGAGGTAGGATAGGATAAGGGGGAGAAGTGTTGTGGTCTGTGCAGCACTTTGTGAGATCCACCAGCACTCCAGACCGACCCAAAATAAACATGGACAATGACTGCCATCCAGTTATACACCTGAGCATACCCATACACATCCATGCGCTACCTGCTTCCAGCCTCCATCTTATACGCTTATAAGCACTGGCAACAAGATGACCCTTCATAATCTATCTGTGCTGCTCTACAGTCAAACACAACGATTACATTGCTCATATGTCCTTGTCTCGTCCAAGGAAACGGATGGAGCCACAAGGCCTGTTAACCCCCCCCCCCATGAGCCTAGCTGTGAGTATGCGGTCTGAGCAATAGGCTGTGCACATTGAATCAGGGACTCCACCAAGCCCTCAACAATGCGCTGAAAGTGTCCTTTACCTAGAACAACTAAGGCACCATTTCATTTCAAACCGAGGTTCCCACCCCTGTCGTCGACCAGCCTCCCTTTCCCCACAGGACCCTCCACCACAAATGCACCCTCCCACCTGACCTACCCCACATGGGTGTTTACTGTAAGCAACATCTCTATAATGTCAGAACACCCATGCTGCAATTAACTATAACTTCCCATTGAACAGCTCATGGACAGCTACCCTATGCCTGCGGCTGCAGCAATTGATCAATTACTGGGATCACCTAACGTAATATGGCATACATGAGAGGCCTGCCTGAATCATGTACTGTGCCCATTCCTACACCATACGCCCATTCGTCATGTACATATGCCTACAGTATTGCATGGCAGAGAATACATAGAAACCACCTATCCAACAAGAAATCTGCTGGATCTGATATAGGTGGTGAAACTACATCGCAAAGTTTCCCAGCTGCCTCATGAGCCTCCGCCCCACCCACTGCCTACCCCCAAGGGTACACACCAAGACCTGACATCTATATCCTAGTGCAAACCCCTACGCCAGGCACAGGCTGAGCCTCTGTCCCTCACAAATCCAGCTACCTGTACAAGACTCTCGCCCAGCTGCCGCCGGCCTTTCGTTGCCCCGCTCCTCGTCAGATAACTAGCCCCTGTCCTAAGCCTGTGATTCCACCTAAACACAGAAGAGGGTGCCTGAAGCTGCACGTGGGAATCTAATCCTCAAGCTGTGCTTCTTTCTCCAAGATCAAAGTACAAAGATAATCGCCAGCCCTGTACAAGAAAGGAAAAGCAACAGATCCGCTTCCACCTTTTGCCCCAGACACCTCCCAAGCCCTCACTGACCTTCCATACCACAAACAGAAAGTCTCTCGCATACACAAAGATTAATCCCCATTAAAATCCCACAGCAAAGGTAATCTCACCTTCCCCTATGACCACACTGCTCACCCTGGCTTCCAGATCTTACTGTTCTTTCAGAACATCATCCCCATGCCCATATCATCAAATCGCAATGCCCGCGGATGCGCAACAACAGCAGCAGACAGAGGTCGCCCTGCATGCCACAAAGGCATGCGCACTGAACAGTACAGCATGTGCTTGCATACATATTTAAGAGCCCATGCTTGATGTATGAGGTATATGCAGGTAAAATGCACCTATCAACGGCACGTTTGGCAACTGACATAGTTGTACACACGTCAAGGCAAATCAAGTGCAGTAGACACCTCAAACTACTCATTACTCTCTCAAGGCCCCAACTGGAGTCTCAAGACCTAACCCAAACCCTCATTGTCATGTCTACAAGAGAGTCAAGCTATGTGCTGGTACTACCCAAATGTCAGTCACGGCACAAACACGAGGGACAGCGCCCTTAGTCACCAACTGTCATCAACTGCTGAAGTATGCTCTGATCCTACCGACCCAACTACCCCAAAAACTCCTGCTTTGACCATCCCTCTTTGCTTTAACAATGGCGCCTCACAGCAAAGGGGCCTGGACTTAAGTTAGACAAAACAAAATGGCTTTCGGGACTGCAGCCTGCAGAACCGTTTTAAGAGCTGTAGCCACTGGGCAAGCCGCTGCACGTATCCCAAACACCGCCACATGCTACAGCTTCACATGCAGGAGCAGCAGCAGCAACTACCCTAAAGGCTGCCTAACTCCCCGCACTTGTGCGCACTGAGTCACCAGACCCAATTTACCAACAATCCGTGCTGACCACGTTGTCAGCTAGGGTTTCCTATGTTCCTAACCTTGTCAACCATAGCGACAAGAAGCCCCATTCCACATCACCAGCAAGGAGATCAGCATCAAAGCGGCTAGGACTCGTGCTGCACAGAAGATGCCTATTTGAGCCCATGCACATGCGTTTGCATTACGGTATGCTAGGCAGCATGGACACGCCTGCCGCTTTGCAGTAGAGCATACTGTGGCACAAACCACTGAGCATAACCAAGGGCCACAGCCCACCCTCTTGACAGACGACAGCCTTATGACTGTGCCATGCACAGCATGGCTAGCACTTTACTTCTTTCATCGGACATGACAAACCATGAAGCTCGCAGGTGAAAGACAGCCTGCTGTAATCTTGATGGCGTAACAACCACACACACACAACATAGACACCACCCTGCATGATAGGCAATGATGCAGCACCAGCAGCCACTGCTGCAGAAGAATCAGCTTCTGCAAGAGCTGCTGCTAGCACTGATGGCCTAACCCTGCCCCTCAGCCCCATCACTGTTACAACCACCACCACCACCATCACCACCATCACAGCCACCAGCAGCAGCAAGCAGACATGCTGTTGAAGCAACGCACTGCTAAAGAGAGTTGCCCATGCCGCTGCTGCTGCTACTGCTGCAGGCGTGGTGAACTAACTTGGCCAACCACCGGCAGCCCCTGGGAATCTGCTGCCGTCAGCGCTGAAGCTCTGGCTGAAATCAGGGGTGGTGCCTAGGGGTGAGGTGTTCTGCAGCGGATTCACAGCACCTGCTGCTGCTGCTGCATCTGCTGCAAAGGCAGCTGCTGCTGCAGCTGCTGCAGAATCTGCTCCAAAGTTTGCAGAGCCTGCTTCTGCTGCAAAGTTGCCGCTGCCTGCCTGGGCTCCTCCCCCAAACGGCTGCTGTGTGGCTGCTGCTGGGAAGCCGCTAAAGCCGCCCCCTAAGGCTCCTGCTGATGGGCTTTGCAAGGTATTAAGCCCCCCGAGCTTGCCAGCCATGTCTGCAACCTGGTTCTGGAAACCATTAAGCCCCTGCTGCTGTTGCTGCTGGAACTGCTGCTGAAGGTTGGCAAAGTTATACATCCCTTGGCCAGACATGTCCTGCCCCCCTGAAACATTACCACCTGGGAAACCCCCCATGCCCTGCCCCAGGTTATACATGCCATAGGCTGCTGCCTGCTGCTGGAGCCCAGCAAACCTGCCTGGGTTCATGCCCCCTGGGAACCTGCCTTGCTGCTGCAATTGGCCTGGGAGGCCCCCACCAAATGCCCCCGATGCTCCAGCCTGCGGAGAATTGCCGCGGTAGCTGCCTGGTATACCGCTGCCCGCGACTCCTCGCTGCCCACCTATGCTGGGAAAAGCCCGCTGGCCGTACGCTGCTTGGGCAGGGAAACCCGCTCTCCCAAATGGAAAAGCCGCTCCTCGTGCCTGATATGCTGCTGGACTCTCACCCCTGCCTGGTATGAGTGGCTGCCCGGTGCGTCGCACTGGTGGCATCTGGTCTCGTGGCACAGCTGGCTTAATTTCTATAGGCTTGTCGTGTATGTTCTGCATAGCCCCGTGCGCGAAGACTTTGTCCACTGAATCCTCCTCTGCGAATGTTATAAAGCCGAATCCGCGCGGACGCTTGTTGTCGTGGTCGTACATAACAACAGCATCCTCCACCTGCCCGAACTGCTCAAAATACTGCCGCAGGGCATCCTCGTTCACTGACGGGGCTAGACCACCCACAAAGATCTTTCTAGTCTTAGCTGCTGATGTATCTGCTGCTGCTGCTGGCGTAGGGTTGTCCTCCTTTGGTACGGCTTTCTTTGCCTCGACCTGCGTGGATATGCCAAGTTGATACGTTCTGCCGACGCACGAAGGCCAGCATTTTGCCCGCCTGACGTACCTCTCGTCGATCAATTGTATGCTTTGTAGCTACAACTTTATCAGCTATCTCCGAGCTCTCGAACACGACAAAGCCGAAGCCCCTAGGACGCCCCGTATTACGATCATAGCTAACAAAGGCCTCTAGAACGCTTCCATAATTCTCAAAATAGGCTCTAAGCTTCTGATCAGTGGTTTCCCAGCTCAGGCCACCCACAAAGACCTTGTTTTCCTGCTTGCTCATAGTGCTTAGCGTACGCTACAAAGTATAGCGAAGACCAGGCGCCAAAGTGCGGAGGGCATCGCGTTGCAAGGTGACCTAAACACGTCAGACTAAGCAAGCAGATTGAACAAGCTCGTTCATAGATCCCGTAACAGCAGATATTGCCAATTTCAACCTGATCGGCGAGGTTGCCGGCCTAGGTTTTGACGTTGATAGTTTTGATGCGCTGGCAAGTGAGTCACTCGGGAATTGATCAAATGCATCTGCTCCGCAACCCTGTTCCAAGCCCAGATCCCAGATCCAAGCCCTGTTCGACTCAGCTACTTAATCCACTACGATCCTTTTGTGTAGTGGTAACGGCAGGTTCAACCGTTGCTTCACCTGGCGCCACCATTGAGACCAAGTGAGACCCAGTCACTCATGTTGGCCAATGCAAATATACAGTCAACCGCGACCTGCCTCTTTCCCGCATTGTTCAGGATGGGCATCTGAGCTAAAGCACACGTCTTCAAGCGCAAAAGCACTCTACACATACTGCCCTCAAACCTGGTGTTCTGTGCTGTACCGCAGTCAAAACCATCAACAACGAAACAGAGGACACGCTACCAGCCATTCCCTTCCATTCGCCGAATCTTGCAAGCATGCTGTATACCCTGCATACGTAAATGTTAGGCAAGCGGATTGCAAGCAGCATCCTGTTCATGTACGTACGCCCCTCCTCACACATCCCATGCTTGGTTCCATACAGATCCACTTGCTCCTAGGACATACGCAACCTGCTGCATCCTCCCTACATCCCATAGTCTCTGCATGCAGCTCTGGATTTGGCCAATAGATCCCACGCGATGCTGTAGCACTTCTCAGATACGAAAATCTCATGATTGCCCTGCACCAGCCTTTGCCAAAATATCCCCCTTAATAGACACGTTTACGTACCTAACATGAATGGTGAATGGAGAGATGAGATTGAATGCCCCTTTATAGACATGGCTCGTTGGTGCGAAGCCCCCAAACCTCTTGCAACGAACAAAACCCCTTTCACGCATCTGACCAGAGCATGCTCCCATAGCATGGAGTCATGTGGCAGGTGCTGCACGGCCCGAAAGCTGTGCAGTGATCCATCTCACATAGCCACGACTCCAACCCTAACAAACTGGTTGGCGTCATGCTTGGGTGCTGCATGGCCCGGAGGGCTGTGCAGTGGTCTCTCTTAACACATAGCCACGACTCGAGCAAACAATGGCTCAACACCCTTTGAGGGGCCATGATGTAATCGTAATCGTAATCATCACAGCATAAGAACTGGACTGCAGGAAACAACGCCGCATGCTACATGTCATGTGCAACCCGCCAAGCTAGCCCTGAGCCTCTGCACTCCCAACACAACTCAACTTCAAATGCCCACCCAGACGCTGACAACAGCTGCAGACCCGGCAAGTGGTCCTGTCTCCCTGAGATGCCTCACCCTCCTTCCATGCTGCTTGTTGCTCGACTTCTGGCTGTGCAGCTGCAAAAGTAGCTGCCGGCAGCTGATGCAACACTGAGCTATTTCAACTCTGGATGTCTAGATATCATCACATGCGGTTGCCCCTCCCCACCCACCCACCCCGCGCGGAAAACCATCACAGGCCTCTTGACATATACACTATAGGGTGTAGGACAGCCCTGAAGCTGTGCACCGCTTCTCACGTGATCCCACCCGCGATCCCCTTGGGGGAAGTCACCTTGCAACCGGCAGCCTGCTGCTGCTGCTGCTTCCAGCGCCTTCTTTGTCCTCCTGCTGCTGCTGCTGCTCCCCGTGCTCCTCCTGCACCTCCAATACGCACTGCTTGATAACCTCAGCAGTCGCTGCTGCCACTGCTACGCAAGGCCCATGCCAGCGACTTGATGAAAGGCCCCTCCTCCTCCAATGGGATTACCCAAACCGACTGAGAAACCAGCACACCAAGTTGGCTGTTGCCCTACTGACTGCAAGCTGCGCTCCCACGATCGGGCTTATACCGCTGCACCTGTTGGTGCTGCTTTTTCTTTTAGGAACTCCACCATATGAGCCTGGAAGCACCATCAAGCAGAAAGAATGGGCAGAGACACTTAGCAAGAACAAGTGAAATACACAGTCAGCATATACATAAAGTACTTGTGCTTGCTAGTTCTTGAGTAGGGCACCCTCAACAAGCGGCCACGCAGGGTACAACAAGATGTACATAACCAATCAAATGCAGTCTGTTTGATATGCAGACGTAAGTCTCCCCTTGCAATCCGAGATGTCGAATATGACCCACAGCACCCCCCCCCCCCCAACATTGGCCCCCTATCCTCTCCTTTCCCATCCACCACCAGGACGACCCAGCACCCTATAGCACCACCACAGCCACCACAAAACAACCAACCAACCTCTATACGAGATAGATCACGGCACAGCTTTCGGGCCGTGCAGCACCCGCCACATGACTCCAACCAGTTTGTTAGTGTGTGTGTTGAGAGAAATCGATACTGAGAGCTAAGGTGACGAGAGCGGAGACAATCAGACATCAAAGAGAGCTAGCAAATTTCCATAGCTAAGAGCAGTACAGACTGCAACCAACCTCTGTCCACCCACTATTAGTTCCCCAACCCCAGTGCAGCAATCTTCCTCACTGCTCGATTGACCCTTGCTGCATCACCTCCACATGCTTACAGTACTTCTGCCCCCCCTTGTCTCCCCACCACCACAAAGAGCAAGGCCCCCTCCCCTCCCAGCCCCCAACCCCTTTCTTCCCATCCCTCCCTCACTTGTCCATTGACCCTTGCTACATCCCCACCACACCACACCAGACCCCACACTTACAATTGCCCCTCCCTCTCCCCGCTCCACCACAAAGAGCAAGGCCCCATCCCATCCCAAGCCCCCAAACCCTCCCTCACCCATTGAGCTTCGCTACATCCTGAGGCTTCTGCCCTGCTTTATATTTAGCATCCATGACTCCATATGAGCAACGCCCCCTCCCATCCCAGCCTCCCAACTCCTATCCGCTACGTTTTCAGCCTTAAACACTGCCTCATCCGAAGCATCCATACGAGCAAGGCCCCCGTAACCTCCCAGCCTCCCAACCCCTATCTCTCCCTCCCTCCCTCACCTCTCCGTTAACCTTCGCTACATCCTGAGGCTTCTGTCCTGCCTTATTTGTAGCATCCATGGCAGCTCCTGAGGCCAGCAACAGCTCAGCTACCTCTTTGCGACCATATCCAGCAGCGTAGTGCAGTACTGTATTGCCCTGCCCATCCACCAGTGACAGATCCGCCCCGCTGTCCAGCAGCAGCTGCACTACCTCTACCCGGTTGAACCCTACAGCTACACCCAGAGGCGTGATGCCTCGCTCATTCTGCAGCAGCAGCAGCAGCAGTACTTAGCAAGCACACAGCAGCAGCAGCAGCAGCAGCAGCAGCAGGGCTTAGCAAGCGCACAGCAGCAGCAGCAGGGCTTAACAAGCGCACAGCAGCAGCAGCAGCAGCAGCAGCAGGGCTTAGCAAGCGCACAGCAGCAGCAGCAGCAGCAGGGCTTACCAAGCGCACAGCAGCAGCAGCAGGGCTTACCAAGCGCACAGCAGCAGCAGCAGCAGCAGCAGGGCTTAGCAAGCGCACAGCAGCAGCAGCAGGGCTTAGCAAGCGCACAGCAGCAGCAGCAGGGCTTAGCAAGCGCACAGCAGCAGCAGCAGGGCTTACCAAGTGCACAGCAGCAGCAGCAGCAGGGCTTAACAAAAGCCCAGCAGCAGCAGCAGCAGCAGCAGCAGCACAAGACATAGCAGCACCAGCAGCAGCAGGGCTTAGCAAGAGCACAGCAGCAACAAGAATGCAACAGAGTGTAGCAGCCACAGCAGTACTAAGCAAGTACAACTGTGGATTGCTGCTGTGGAGGCGTATGATTTGATGTTATATGAGATAGATCACGGCACAGCTTTCGAGCCGTGCAGCACCAGCCACATGACTCCAACCAGTTTGTTAGTGTGTGTTGAGAGAAACCGATACCGTATGATTTGATATTATATTCCTGGTTCTCCTGCTCGCTAACCAACAGATTGACCTGCTGGTGCACAAATACATCACTGCACACAGGCTTTGGGCCATGAAATACCCCGCAACAAGACACCAATTGATTTCCATCTATGTTCAGAGTTCATTATGCTTAGGGTTGTGCGGCCGTATAGGGCGTATAAATACTGTACGGTATATATACGGCTATAATACGCGTATCCGTATATGACCGCCAAAAAGTGCCGTATTATACGGTTGTGAGTATACGTCCAATATACAGCCATTATAATGGCCCCCGCTGACCCCACTTCCAACTTAGTCCCATCTGATTGCCTCAAAATGACCAAAGTTGAAGGTACACACTCCTTTCACGCAAACAAGAGCTGCTGTGTATAGGGTCTCAATCCTGGAGTGTCGGGGCTGCTGATCTCCTATTCTTCCTCGTCGTCGGCGCTGTCGCAATACATCGACAATGACACAAGAGCCTCGGCCGCGTCATTTCAAGGTTTGAGCCGGCTTGCCAGCCCCGCCGGCGGTCTTCGCGGCTTTGGTAACTGGCGCACGGCAGGCACTAGCTGGCCTGAGGAATAGTCTACTACTATATGTGGCCAGCAAGTTGACTGATTGTTGCAAACTGAGCTGCCATGATAGACAAAGCCTGATGTTTCTATAAACAACAATGTCAGTTTATTTTCTGCCAGTGGTGGTGCTGCTGAATTTATCCCTGCTAAGTCCCTGCCCTGTAGATTTGTTTGTGAGTGGTGTGGGCTCTTGCTTGCCTTTGTTATTGTTTGGGCAGGTATCTAGCAATTGATGACCTACCAACCGGCAGGTACTACAGGCCGTCTACCTGCAGTTGGTTCTTGGCTGCCCTGCTGCTTGCATCAAAATAAAGCTGATGCATGCCTGTATGGCACCCTACTGCAGCATATGGGTGCTAGCAGTCTATCTAACGGTCCTAGCATGTATATCTGGTAAAAAAAAGTTGCCGAGGTTTTATAGGGCTAAATCCCAAAATGGGACATGCAATATACGTATACGTATACTGTATAAATACGGATATACGGCTATAATACGGATATACGGCAGTATATCAGATTTGAATATACGGTCCTGCCCAACCCTATTTATGCAGAGAGGGAGGATCTTGACTTTCAGCCATGAGAACTGAGTTTTTAACTGGCAGCAACTGCCATAATGAGTTCAGACTCTTCATGACCCAAACTAACAGTTGCCAACTCTTAAAATCGTCTGGGCTGGACAACATGTTTCTAAATTGGCCCTCAGTCCCTCAGGCGCTTGACCTGCCTTCATGCCCACCTTTCCATATTGTGCCAAAAAGAACACTGCGTAGATCTTGACCCGTGCAGCAGCTGCCATGCGACTCCACACATAATTTACAATCTTGAAGGAGAGACCAAAACATAGAGCTAAGCTCACCTTTTGGTTGACATCCGCCCCTTCGTTGAGCATCTTGTGTGCAGCATCCACATCCCCCCACTTAGCAGCATCATGTAGATTGCTGATGTTCTGCGGCTTCTGCAGCAATAGAAGAGAAGTGTGGTCCAGCACAATTCAGTCAGGGTTCCTCTATCACAGCTTTCTGTTTTACATGCGGTTTCAAATGCATGACAGCTTGAGGTGCGGGGCTGTTCTATCCCCACAGCATCCGTGCTACGCCCACAGAATGAAATGCAGCACTAAAACAAGTGGCAGTGAATGAGCCACAGAGCAATGGGTGTTTTGTTGAGAGCGACCACTGCACAGCCCTCTGGGCCTTGCAGCACCCAAGAATGGCTCCAACTAGTTTCTCAGTGGGGTGGGGTGAGTAAGTGCGAGCGACAGAGAGCCAGAGGGCTGCGAATAGCTTCGTGAGGCTGAGACAAGTAGACCTGAGAAGTGTCTTACATTGCTAACAGAATGGTACACAGGAATGGTACTTTTGAGAAAGGACGCTGCACAGATCACAGCATGTTTCCAAATTGGCAGTGAAATGCTGAGACCACTGCAGTGATATGAGACAGGTCACAACACAGTGTTTGCGGGCCATGCAGCGACCATGACCGCAAAATGCCTCCAACAATTTTGTACATGTGCCTAGAGTGCAGCAATTGACACAGAAAGATGTCCAACCTCAAAATGTGCAGCACGGCCGGTGGTAACTTCTCCACATTTTTTGCTCAGCAGGCCACCAATGCCATAAGCTCAAGTACAGAATACGCGCTGCTAACCAAAGGATCCCCACTACCAAAACAATTATGCCAGTCATTACTACCAGCTACTAAGCTCCTGTTCACAGCAACATTGGAAATTTCCTGGTCAGGGCTCGACATTAGTCGGCCCTGGCCATTTTTTTGAATGGCATGGCTGGGGTGACCTGGCTTACGCCATCTCACAGCCCAGCCATGTCATTCAAAAAAGGAACTGAATGTTTGCATGGGGTGAAAACTGGCAAAAATGTGCTTAATTGTCGTTTTGTCTGTTTTTGGGTTTTTTGAATTTGAATTGTGGGCTTAAACCCTAAACCCTAAACCCTGGTGTGCATAATCTGTGGCTGTAGTAGTTAAAACCTGCACAGCTACAGCTCAGTTCGCAGTGTGGTGGCTTGTTCTGTGTGAGTGGTATGCATATATTGGAAGTGGCAGCATGGATTTGCATATCAGTCTTTGCACCTGATGAAGGCCGAAAAGGCCGAAACCGGTAGTGTGGCTGGTTGCGTGTAAATTTCCATGCGTTGAAGCTTCCGTGCGTGCGTATCTCTTACATCACCCCTAGGCAGACAGCAGGGCAGTTACAATTATATCAGCTACTAAGCTCCTAAGCTCCTGTTCACAGCAACCGAGCATGTACTGCTCCCCAACCTCCTGTCCCACTCCTGCCTACTGCTACTGCTCCCGGTTCTGCTCCTGCTTCCCTCTTCGCTGCTGCCGCCCCAGCTCCCCTCCTGCTGTCGCTGCTATGCTTGCCTCATGGCCACTTAATTCCCTCCTGCTGCTGCTGTCCATGCTTCAACTACTGCTGTTGCTTCCCTCCTGCTCTTGCTGCTCCTGTCTTTTTCCCCTTCCTGCTGTTGCTGCTCCTGCGCCTGCAACCATCTCCGCTTTTGCTGCTACACCTCTCCCTTCCCTTCCTGCTGCTGCCCCTGCTCCTGCTTTCCCCTCCTGCTGTTGCTATTGTTGCTCCTGCTCCTGCTGTACTCTCCCTCCCGCTCCTGCTGCCGCCCCTGCTCCTGCTTACCCCCCCTGCTGTTGTTGCTGTCGTTACTCCTGCTCTTGCTCCTTGCCCTGCTATTGCTGCTGTAGCTGTTCACCTACCTTTGGTGCTTGTGACGCCTTGGGCGCGCCGCCTGCTACTGCTGCTGTTTCCTGCTCCTGTATTTTCATGCTGCGTAGCTTTGCAGAAATCTTGCTCATGAGCTCTGTGTCCTCCCAGTACCTGCGAAGGCAGTGAGGCAGGATTCAGAGAAGGAGTCAGAGAAAAAGATGTGTGGACGTTGCCAATAGCCTAATAGTCTCATGGCAACTAGCCTTAGTGCATTTTCATGGTAGAACGTATTTTCTGGACAGTTGCTGTTACAGGGCTGCATGCGTGGGAGTGGCAAGAGCACCTGGGCCACCAGGAGTCAGCAAAGAACATGTGTGGTACCCCAAACCACGAGCCTGCAACCGAGGCTACATCATGCTAGCAACTAGTGTAACATCAGCGTGAAACTGCCAATGGATTGATGGATCTTGGGCAATTACTCTTGGAGGGTGTTTATGGCAGGAGGTACCCTCTGCAGCACATGCTGACACAATAAGTTGCCTATGGCTGGAGTCACAATCTAACCTATACACAGATTTTCAGAAGATGACACATCAACTTAGGGCCCCCACTCCCACCCTAAACATGATTTTAAACTGTCTGTTACACCTGTAATGCCCAGTCCCCCTAAACACAGACTGCCGCTCCACCACAAGTTCCTTCTACCTGGTCTGATTATTGCTACTATAGGGAAAGAGTGTAATCACATTGACTCTGAAGCAGATCGTCAATTTAAACACTTATAGTTCTGGAGCAAAAGACCACCTACTGGGCCTCATGTTTAGGCATATGTCATTATCACTGCATTCCTACATACATGAGAGATCCCACACCCTGTATCACCTTGCTGTTTTCAAGATAGCTTGAGGTGTGGGCCTCTGGCACTTTGACATGGCTCACCATGTAATGACCGCCCCTGAGACTATTGACGATTAAAACCATTGATAATGATAAAAGTGATACGAGTACCAGCCCATGCCAACTTACTTCTGCAGTGCACTTGGCCCCTCAGCTGCCACCTCATCAAACACAGGCTCCAGCTCAGGGTCGTCCCGCAAGGCCTCCAGGACCTTGGGGTCATCAATCTGGGGCTGCTGCCGCTGTGAAGGAAAAGAATAAACGGCAGATATGGCTCTGGTTTAGGCATTTGCAGTGCTAAGTCTGGTGCGGATGTAAGCTGATAGCTGGGCGTGCCTAGTAAATGTTTTTTGGCATCTATCCGACACACCCTCTGTGGGCGTTATCTGGTGGGATTGCTAGGGCGGGCGGTTAGAAGGCCACCCCCCTTGTAACCCTGCCTTGGGGACACAACCCAATAGCTGCATTCCGTTGCCATTTCATGACTCGAGCAACCGGCAACATTGGCTGGAGGGCACCATGCAAGGAGCCGCCAAGTGCCAATGTGGACAAAGTCAAGAACCCTAGATTTGGGTAGTGTCAAGCAAAGAGAAACTTGTAGTGTGTGCAATTATCTAACAGTAGGATCCTTTGGGCCTTTGACAGTCCAACAGGTATCAATTGTCCCTTTACCATCCTACATGAATGAAGAAGAAACTAGCCCTTGTCAATTTAGCTAGCCTTACACAACATGTGGCAGATCCAACGGGTCAAATTAGCAGCTGGAGCCGAAGGCTACTTCATCTAATGATATGGGTTCCAAATGCCGTGGGTCACATACCATGTTCAAGAAAGCGTTTGCAAGCCCTGGTGTCTTCAGCATGGACTGTGCCTGTCCCCAAGCTGCCTTGGCTGCCTCAGGGTTTGCTTTCAGGTACTCAATGATGCCCCTAGCTGCGTCTGCTGGCATGCCTGGTGGGATCTTGACTGGAATCTACATCCGAGAAACCACTGCTGTCAGAAGGGAGCCTCATGATGGAGGATACCGACCCCGCGGTGAGGTCCCGACAACCGCTGTGCATGCCGACGCACAACCTTCCAGTTGCTCTCGCGCGCCTTGCTGACTGGAAACTTGGTTTTAGAAGGCATATGCTTTTCACCTGTGTTCCATCTTCCAATGTGATGAATTGAGGTGCCAAGAAAGGCAATTCCTTGCCCCCAGCGGGTGCAGCCTTCTTTGCATTGCCCTGACCTTGGGCTGCCTTCCTGGCTGGAAGGGCTGGTTTCGTGGTAGGCATGTTATTCTGTCCTATTAATGGTACGTGTGTGCGTGTGTTGCAGTGGTTCAGACAACAAATTAATTTACAAAGAAGTGGCAATCGCAATCAAAGGTGCTGTGGAGGCAATGTGCTTTATGCGCTGGATGACATGTAAAGCATGCGGATCGCAAACACCAAGGCGGAGGCTGCTAAGCTGTATGTAAATCCTCTCTGTATCCATAAGGATCTTGGGGACAACTCCAGATCTTGTGTTGATCACCCGGGTCTTGGACTTGGGTGATCCGGGTATAGGGTTCCGTCGGCAGGGTGCGAAGGACTTCAGAAGCATACGCCCATGTTTCAAGATGCTCATGTCTAGGAAGCCAAGCACAGTAGAATTGCTTGGTTGTAAATCAAGGGGCCTTCGGCCGTCCCGGACAAGATTTTTAAGTCGGCAGCTGAGTTGCTGCATCGCAAGATGACATGCCGGGATGTTGGCTTGTACATGCTGTGCCAGGGCTTGAGGCTAGGGGGCTGTGCCCCCCTGCACCCCCCCTCTAAGGTTGCCTTGTACATGCTGCTCCAGGGCTGGAGGCTAAGGGGCTGTGCCCCCCTGCACCCCCCCTCTTAGTAACGTTGGCTTGTACATGCTGCTGCAGGGCTGGAGGCTAGGGGGCCGTGCCCCCCTGCACCCCCCCTTTTAACGTTGGCTTGTATGGTGTGAGTGCCAGGGCTGGAGGCAGTTGCTTGAGGTGCTGAGCTGCATATGTAATTAGCGGCTAATTCAGGCCTTGTAGCAATTGGGATGCTGAGGCATGAATGCATGGTCAAAAGATGGACTGGATTCAAAGGTTTATAGAGAAGGGGAATGGACGGAGGCCTGCATGCCACTGCCTCGTAGCCAGCAGGCCACTGCCTGGCTGACCGAATGAGAGCCCTCTTGAATGATACGATTGTGACATCTGAAGCATGCCTTTCCATGCCGTTCACTTGACGTGATATTGTTAAGGTGCACCAGAGGCACTCTAAGCAAGTGAGGGTTGAACTGCTGGAGCAACTAAGTTGGCCGTTGCTCATAACTCATAAGTCATAAGTGGGAAATAACCCTTGCGGCATGATGTCTAAGATGCGAGAAGAAGATGTAGCACCCTCGGAAGAATTGTGGAAGACCACATGCGCGTTATCGCTTCACTGCACAGAAGGGCCAGCCTGAAACAAGATGCTGCAATCCTTGGCATGTATTCACAGGGATGGTGCTCGCCGCAGTCCTGCCGCAAAATGCTGCACATGTAAAGGAAAAGCGGGGCACGCAGTCTACCGGTAGGCTGCCATGCGACGATGGACACGCAGAAGGAGGGCCCACGTCGTTCCTGACAACTCAGGCCCACCCGACTGCCTCCTGAAGCAGGGCCGAGGCAAAAGAATGGAAGCAGAGCGCAGAGCAGAGCAGAGCAGGGCGAAGATCTTAGAAGCAAAGGGTTTGGCGCGGTTCATGTCTTTTCGGCGGCATAACAATAGGGCCCGTTATGTTTAACGGTTTAAGCCCCAGGCCAGACGTATCCCTTCCTCGATCACTTCGTTCTCTTGTCCGGGTATTTGATCATTTTAGTATCCTATGCTACGAACTGGCTAAGGCATCTCCCTGTCCTGATCTGTGCAACCGTGCTCCTGCAGCGAGGCTGGGCCATTTTGTCTTGTTCGTAGTCAATTCAATAACTTTAGCATGGGTCCACAGTAGGTTCTGCTCGCTCCTTGAGGAGCTCCAGCACCATGACCCCGGAGCAACTGGTGGAGGTAACGAAGAAGTCCTCTGTTGAGATATCGGGGGAGCTGTCTTCCTTCGCTGCGGGCTGTGCTAAGGACTCTCGACAACTGTGTGAGTTTGCTCTCGAGAACGTGCTACTTCACGAAGCAGCGGCACAGCAACTCCAGGTAGGACGGGGTCAGGGTCCAAGCCCTGGGCATTGTAAGGGACCATACAAAGATTACACATACACTTTAAGAACATCAGAGAAACAACGATCCAGTGGCCTGATAGGCGCTTCATTAGGCTTGAGCAGCAACTCTGGGCCGTAGCTTTCAAAAATGAGCACGGGCAGCTGTGCCAGAGTTCCCACACTCGCTCACCGAATATGGTGCTGTTACCTGGTGCAGATAGAAACTTCTCCTAGGTAATGGTCGAGCGGGGCATCATTGCACGAGAGCCTTTCCATGCTTTGCTAAATGCTTGGTTTTCAGTGGTAGGGCCTGCTACTTGTGCCTCCTGAGCTGATCCTCACTTATATCACATTGAAGCCAACGTATCATCGGTTGAACCAGCTCAAAGAAAATTTACACATGATTCTAGGTTTAATCCATGCTGGGGAAGTCTGCCATGCAATGTGACCAACTGAAACAAGTAGTAGCTAAATATCTCCTCACATAGAAGTGCACAAGCAGATGATGCCTCCTTGGTTTGAACGGTCGATATGCGTAGCTAGTCGAGGCATCTCTTGGTAGTTTCATTAAAGTGGTGGTTTCTTTTTTCATTGAGTAGGGAAAGGGGTTTGACCCGGGGGTCTTTGGTCGTCTTAACCTAGGTGTTGTGTGCAGCCAGAACTGAAAACTTTGTTTGTTTGTAAAGATCCGTCGGGTTGGACTAGATAGCATCTGCTAAAGGACTACATTGGATATGCAGGTGTTTCAGAGCACACACTAAACTGGGACTGCACAGTAGACTGGATGTGAATGGAACCATAGCTGAACTGATCATAATCACCAAGATAAACATGGCTGCATGCCACTGCTACAGAGTATGGGTTTGAAGTTCTTCCACCTCGTTCTTTCTCTGCGGGCCGTTGGGCACTGCTGCTATGCTGGTTGTCAGAATACAACAAGTGTGTCATGGAAGCAGTAGAGTCTTCGGGTCATAGCTACTCCAATGTGAATGTTCCTTGCCATGAACCTTATGGTAGGCTGGCCCAGTGTAATCCTTACACCAACGGGCCCCTCCCTTGATCTTATGCGGGAGGGCAACTCAATCCTTTCTTTGCGTAGCTCTCTCTCTCTCTCTGCCATGAACTATTGCACATGCCAGCAGTACTGACCTCTAAGGACTAACAGATTACAAGTTAGCCCCACACACGGAGCGCCCGTAGCAGAGCCAAACTAGGCTCCATGGGCATTTACGTCATCTTCCCAATTTTTAGTTACGGGGTCTGGGGTGAGTGCAAATATGGGGAAAGTCGTGAGCTATATATCGACATTCCCTGCTGAGAGGATGGGTTGCGCCGAGCTCCCTCTTTCACAAGCTGCACCCGGGATTGCTGCCTGTTTGCAATGCTCCTTTGTTGGCCTTTTCAATAACTTGCTTGATGACATTTGGGCGATGAAAACCTTGATAAGTGTCAAGCTGCTTTGCTATTTGCAGGCGAAGCGGCTCCAAGGACATGCATCAGCAGCATTTTGCCTTAGCTTGCTTTTCAATCTCATCTCTTCTTGCACTTGGTTATCAAGCATAAGGCCGGTTTTTTAAGGTGTGTTTGGTCGTTTCGCCCTAGCAGCCCTTTGCGGTTGCCGCACCTTAAATGTTTGTTTGTTTTGTTATAACACTGCTGCTCATTCAAATAATTGCTTGTTTTTTGCTGCTCCCTGCCCAGCATGAATTATGTCACGGAAATCTTCCTTGAGATATGCAGGCAGGTTCTGCTGCTGGTCTGCTCTATTGCATTTTTATGATGTATAATAGGCTGAACATAGGGCAGGGCTGTGGCGCAAGTAATAGTGGTCAATATGGCACTTTTGGTAACTGCTGCTGCTGCTGCAGTTGGCACATTGCTGCAGATCCATTCTCTGCTGCTTCACAAAGAACCCTCTGAATTCCTGCACATGTCAAGTCTACATCCCATTTACGGCTTTGAGGTGCGGGGTCTATGGCACTTTTGCCATGGCATATCATGAAAGGCAATCTTACATCCCTGTTTGGCCTGTTATGTGTAAACCTTTATTGGTCGACGGTGCTGCTGCCTCCTCCTGCCAGCGCCATCCATTCAAATGCAAAGTGACAAAGCAATAAGGCAGTTTCCCTCTCCATCTTCCCGCCGCTGCAGCAGCTTACGGTAGGTCATCTGATCACCCTTCTCTTGCCACTGCTTCCTGTGTTCTAAGCAGAGAACCTGACCCATCCCTCCCCTCCTTCCTCCCCTTCCTATTGCTGCTGCATTGCAGGTGGCAGTAGCTGAATTGGTCAACGATGGTCAAGAGCTGCTGCAAGGCACGACCCAGCTACAGCTTAAGCTTGAGCAGCTGCGAGCAGTAGCAGCAAAGGCAGCTGCGCTACGGCAGGCGGTTGACCGAGATTTGCACCTTCCACCAGCACCTCAGGCAGCCGCAAACTCTGCGGCAACAGCAACAGGAGCAGCACGAGCAATAGGAGGGGCAGCAGCAACAGAAGCAGGAGCAGCAGCAGCAGGAGGAGGAGGAAGAGCAGCAGTACCTGCAGGCTCTAAGTAAGGAAGCAGCATTTGATACCAATGGATGTGTCCCACTGGAGGCAAGGCGTGTGTTCATGATTGGTCAGAGGGACCCTTCCAGCATGTTAGTGTGGATGCCGTGGTATGCTCCAGCCTATGCCATTGGCTGTCTTCTTCATGATCTCGTGCCCCTGCACCCTTCCCGCCCCTCTTCGGTAGATGAAAGGGCTACCTGCACTGCGCCTTGATGCCCCAGGGACTGTCCTCAGCCTGCCAATCTGCTTACCTACTACATAAGCTCGAGGCTCGACGCCCTTTCTGTCCGTCTTTAATTGGGTGGATGGAAGTGCTACTTGCGCTGTGCTTCAAAAGTCAGTGTCCTCAGCCTGCCAATGTGCTCTCCTACCATTGCGCTTGCTGCCACAGCCACCGCGGCAGCCATATTGGGAGCAGCTCCATCACCCTCATGGTGGAGGAGCTTCTTCAGACCAGCAAGCACCAAGTAATGAAGCCAAGGACAGAGCAGGATGCTTAGTTGAGGTTCAGTTGCCACTGTGCGCCTGCTGCTGCTATCTGAGTCCAGTAGATGGAGGCTGACTGCAACCTGATTGCACTTGATTTCAGAGCAAAGAAAAATGAACGGGGGTTGCTACTGGTCATTGTACATAATGAAGACTCCTGGTTGGCTGCTGTTGCAGTAATCGGCAGTGTCATATGAGGGACTGCATACTCTGACGGGCTTGATGCATGCGTCCTGCTAATGCCCATATGGCCGCAGAGTTTGTGATGGCAGCAAGTTGGCAGAGCAGCTCTTGCCTGGGCAGGCTGCTTGGATCGGATGTTGGCTGTAGTTTCTTTTGTGCTCTTGCTGCATCTTATTTAGCTTCCGTGTGTTTTGTACTTGTAGCCGCGTCAGGCTCAGTATTTGACTGCGGCCGACTCTATCAGCAGCTGAACTTATTCTGAAGCAGCAGGGTTGATCTTGTATCAATGGTCCTGCAGGATCCTGTCACCCGAGCTAGCAACTAGCAAACTACGGTCCAATGGTGCCTGTTGGTGCATCTGCTATTGTCTTCAGTTCTTGATCGGTTTGGTGGTCAGTCTTGGGTACCTGGTTGGGTATCCGTCCCTCTATGTTGGTCGTCTGGAATCCATTGTGTTTGGATCCATTTGATGGTGTGTTTGGTCGTTTCGTCCTAGCAGCCCTTTGCGGTTGCCACACCTTACAAGCTTGTAATGTTATCTTATGTTATTGGCCGACTCCCCTTTGTTTGCTGTAATCATGAGCGGTGAGTGTCAACCGAACCGTGGGCAACTGGTGCGAATGAAATGGTTTGTTGGGACCTAGCTGTCTTGTGTGCAGCCACACCTGAAAACTGTGTTTGTCTTTTCTGGACAAGTGGAGGCTGTACCTGATCATGATTAATTTGAGACCACTAAGGCGCGACTTGATGACGATCCAGAATGTGGTGACGAGTCGATGCCTCAGTGGCTTGCTTGTGGTATTCCGTGAGTTATGTGTATGCAGTCTGCCTTCATAGCCGACGTTTATGAGTAATGACCGAACCGAGAGCAGCGGCACGGCACCGCCGAGCGTCCGTGGCGGGACTCTATCCCCTCTATCCCTGTTATTCGCGCTATCGCGCTCCAAAAATGACAAATTCTAGGAGAACGTACGTTTGCGGGCTCCAAATGGGGCCGCGTCTGTTGCAGATGTATGCTTTGTCTTTCATTCTGCCGTAGCAATGTTTTGCAGCCAGAATGGAAGGCAGAGCAAACCAGTGAACATGTCCCTGCTACCTGCAAGATGAAAAACGAAATCAACGCTGAAGCAAACCAACCACTGGCACTCCCATATGAAAGCGATACACCTGTTGTGCACAAGGACTGAAATGCCTGAAATTCCATCGGCCAGGACAAAGACGACGACATGACGATGCCTGATACCGAACGTTCTTCGTCAAACATACCAGTTATGTTGCCGCAGCCATGATGAAATTATGAGCACCATGCAACACTATTTGCTTGCCTACATAGCACCATGAACTCCATCCTTAGCATCACTATCGTCTCAGTCGAGAGGTTGCTGGCAATCCTCTGGGCGCAACTGCTCGTTGCTGCTCGCTGCTACTGATCGCCAATCCACCACAGCACTAGCATCATCGAAGCCCACCAAAACATCTAAGCAGTCGAACTGCCCCATGGGCCAGTTTAATGCCCTCTATTCTAGGCGACTATTGTCCATCCTGAAGTCGGCAGTGTTGCTGCTGCAGGAAGCATTTCCATAGCGCCACTCCGCATGCGAAAAGAACGAGCTGAACTACCTATTGGCACAGCTGGCTGGCTTGAACAAACGCCTTATGCATGCATTGGTGGGTTGACAGTAGCATGACAAGATGGCTGGCCCAGGCAAGGTGGCGCCGGCAGCTACAACTTCAGGTACCTTCAAATTTGCATGTAGTACAGTCCAATGCTACCAAAGAAGAGAAGAATGTCCTGAACGATAAAGCAGGACTTTCAAAACTAGACGCTCCCAAGACAAGCATGCTTCATACAATCAATATAGCATCCTGCAATCATGTCGCCTTCGCGGCAATGATAAGACAAAAGAAACTTGCTGGCAGCATATTAGAAGGAGACAGTGGCCACAGCATTGGATATTGATACCTTGCTGGTGTCTCAAGGGGAATGAAGATGACTTCACTTTACTCCCCTTGGGTGTCTCCCGTGACGTGAAGCGTCAGCTGACGCAGGCTGACGTGGGATTCTTATTGCTTGCTGAATGCCCTGACCCTCTGTCTATTAAGAACGCCCCTTGAAGCTCCCCTGATCACCATGGCACCATTGCGAGCCTTGAGCACTGCAAGAAGTGCTTGGATTTTAACCGGTCGAAGGTTATAGGCGGATCGCGGGGCAGTTCCATCGTATGCACGGTTTCTACCGGTGAAAGTTTGTCTGAGGGGTGCTGTCGAACTGTCTGCTTCCCATCGTCGCTCATCACTTATACCAAACAGTCAGGAAAAATGGCACAGGTGCTGAATTCTCACCAAGGCTTAGACATGCAAGCTTTCAGCCCCCTGCGGGTGGAACCCGCATCCAACATTTTGTACAGTAGCTACACGTGCAGCACAACCTGTGCACACATCTCTTTCCCCCAGACATACGGCCTGTCTTCCCGAACGAAGAAATCCAGCCTCTGGTCACCCAAATCTTTCCGACAACACAAGGAGTGACTACGGGGGAATCTGCTCGTCGCGGCACTTATTCGCCTCTATCGCCTCAAGGGAAGCAGGGAATACCTATAGCAAACGATCCAGGACACAATTGCAAATGCCTTGATTGTAGTAGCTGATTTGCTTCAGCTACTACAGGCGGACTAGTGTAAACAAGTGGCGCAGTCACAGTGATACGACTCATACTCTCATATTCACACATCACACCGATCCATCCACACACTATCCCGCTACCACCACCTTGCAGGCCGCCGGTACATCGTCGGCAGGCCATTTCATCCTTCATGTACGATGTCAGATATCATGTACAAACACAGCCCTGCGGCCGTTCGTGGGTAAGCTGCAGGTCCCATCACATGCTCACTTGTGATCTGCATCATGCAGATTATCTGCAGACCAGACTGGGGCATGCAGGGACCACACTTGACAATGTTACAGGCAGATACACCACCGTGATGGATGCCAGGTAAGGAACAGATTACAGATACAAGTTGGCCCCACACTGGAAGAAAGAGCGCCAGGGCCAGGGCCACACCATCAAAAGGTTGTCTTCTCGGGCCCCTCAGCCATAGGAGCTTCCCCGGCATGGTTTTGCTGTCACACTGTTACTTGCTTACAAAAAGCAGCCCACAAAGCGTGCCCCAAGCAATCGAAGCGTCCTCAGAGTAAACCAAGACATGATGCTGCTGGCCCTAGCAGAGCTCCGCTGGTTTATCTGATCAATCTTCAATAACAATAGACAAGCACTGTGACCATGATAAAGAGACTGGACCACCGTCCTCTGGCCACCTCTTAACACGACGTCACATGGCTGAGGGCTGACAACTATCCAGACACTAGCGGAGGCCAAATGCGACAATCCTAGTAAGTTCTGTAGATACCAACTCTGTAAAAAAGCACAAGGGATGACATCGCTGAGTTTGGTTTAACAGCTTTAGGTGCCTGTGGCATGGGAACATGCCAGCACTATGAATTGCATAAAAAAATGTAGGCAGGACCAACTGTGCAGCTGCCTGTCAGCCACCCAATCGATAAAACAACCAAATCACCCACCACCAATTCATACATTCCATGAGCGTGGTACAGGAAGGGCTATTATCCATAAGCTGCACTGAAACTGGAAACCAAAAGAATGTTGCTTTCCCTGAAACCAGCTAATGGACACACAAATACCTCACAGCTTGATGGCACTTTTTGCTATGGCATATCATGAAATATAATAATACCTCACAGCTGCTGCATAGCTGGTCTAGCCGCTCTTTGGGGCTGGACCAGCTTTAACCTTATCATCAGCACACTTTATTAACCAGCAAAACCCTTATCACAGTCCTGGGGAAACCTCCTTGTATGTAAAGCTTTCCACCCCTATTTACAAAAAGGGAGTGTGACCGTCACATGCATATAATGGTGGCACCTCATCGCACAACCATTCTACTGTCTGAGACTTTCCTCTAGATATTCTGGGGAAACCCTTAATGGTGGCATGGCTGGAGGCGCGAGCACAGTATGCCACCATCACTTTCTGTACGTGTCCCCTTGAGTGCTCTATCACGATAGGCACAACACGGAAAGATACATGCATCTTTGCAGCCATAGTCTTGTAGGAGGTAGCGGCATGGCGGTATACCACCTGCTGCTGCTGCTGCTGTGGCTTCAGCTCCTGGGGCTTTCAGAAAACCACTTGTCCCATCCTCCTTTTCTAAGAAATACTGAGATGACACTTCCTTGTGCCCAGTTTCCATTGCACGGCACTTAGATCGAGCCATCTTCTGCCAAGGCTCTGCCCACTAAGCAGTCCAGGATGCACATCTTGGCAAGCTGCCCAGGTAGGGCAGATAGCTGCCGTGTCTTTACCCTCATGTGGTAGTGAACAAGCAGATGGCCATTTTTGCCTGAGGTGTGCATGCATCCCCATCTTTGCCGTACTGCACTGTCACCTTGTTTGTCCTGAGGTTTGTTGTCTGCCAGAAGATGACAGCACATCCTTTGTCATTGAGCAGAGAGCGGAACATGAGGCCCATGGACTGCTGAGTGCCAAAGCCGAATTTGAAGTGCCCTGGAAGGAACCCCGATTGCTTGTCGGACTTGGCACAGCAGAAATAGCCTGTGTTCAGGAAGCCTTCTGTAAGGATGCCGACAGCAGACCTCCCCGCGAGTGTGCCGACTGCTCTGTTCGTAAGGTCACTGCAGTCCGGCGTTTCGCAGTTATAGCAATAAGCCGTTCCCGTTGTATCTTGTAACAGCTTCCTGGTGCCTGCTACAGGCCAGGTAGCATTAAAATCGGCAGCTGCCAAGCTGAAGGCAACTGTCCAGCACAGGATCGCAAGAGCTCCTCTTGTGATGCTGGATGTCTGCATTGCCTCGTCACAGTCGCGGATCGGAGGTGTCTTTTATAATGTGCAAACTAGCCCTCCCTCTCCAAATGGTAAGTATACCCAGTGCGCTGTTTCGTGGGCGGGAAGGGAAAGACGTCCTACTGCTTCTTACATGCTCTACCGCGCAAGGAACTTTTTTGAAGCTCCTTCCCAGTACAATCTATAAGTGAAAACAGCCTCAGATTGCTGCCAGCAACCACTAGTAGAGTGGAGGGTGGAGCACCTTAACGACATGCAGTTCCTCCACTTGTATGGAAACAATAGAACTTGGATGGTCAGCCCTGTACGCTGTTTACTGTTGCTTTTTTAGCTGATTGCCCAATAATTGGCCACGTCTTCCTGTCTTGGCGGATATTCACCTGACCGCTCTGAGTCAACTTTGCATGTCACCAGGAAACGGAGCCGGTCGGAGTGCGAGCAGAACTGTCCTTGCCAGTCTCCGCACTACCTTACTACTTTAGTTCGATGCGCTAAGCTAGCCTAGATCAACTCTTGTACACTAGGGGTACATGTAAGCACCATCGGCCATGTCATCGTCTGGGCTGATTTACTGACCCAAAAAAATCAAAAAATAAAATTGTGTGTGCACTTTTCCAGGGCCAGTATTCTGCATCATTGTATCTGCTTGGACATGCATGATCATGGAGTTCAAACTGGTGGATGGTGTTCAGTTTTTCCTGGTTCTATTTGTGTTAGTGGCTTTGCCACCCCTGTGGTGAACTGTGGCACCGCACGCGTGCCGATGGGTTTGCCAATGTAAGATTCACACACACACACACACACACACACACACACACACACACACACACACACACACACACACACACACACACACACACACACACACACACACACACACACACACACACACACACACACACACACACACACACACACTGACTGCCCGTGCCGACTGCTGCCCTGCCCACTTACTATGCCCTGTATGTACCTGTACTGGCAGCGGACGGCGCGGCACCCTTTTTTCAGCATTGTGGGAGCTTGCATGCTGGGGAAGCCCAAAGTGGCAAGGCGGGCTGTATGTCTAAACAAACAAACAAAATTTTTATGTATGTCTATCATAGTGCTTCTCACAAAGAAATAGGACTTCTTACACTTGCAACTCTCCCTCTTCGGTACTGTGCCCATGAACATTCAAGGAAGTAGTATCAGGTGTTGACGGTCCAAAGATGCAGCTTAGATTTTAACAAGGATTGAAATTGAGCTTCCTTAAAATGCCTCACTGGACAACAGATTACCAAAGAGCCCAAGATAGCAAGCTGAGTCAACATAGGGAACAACAAATGCCTTGGATGCTGCTTATGTGCCTGACACTGTAAAAGGAAGTTCTATTGAGACGAGATGGCAGTAGAAGCAGCTGCAGCAGCGGCCAGGCTCATGGGAGCCCATCATGACCTCTACTAAATTCCCTCCATCATCTGCACAGCCACTGTAAAAGGAACTTTCTATTGAGTTCCGGCTATCTGCGGCACAGCCACTGCCACTGCCACCACCTCCCGTCAGTCAGCAGCTGCATGCACTCCTGAAAGGTTTGCCGTTTGTAGTGTACTTTCTTCCTTCCTACCAAACAGTTTAACACTGGACAAGGCCTGCTAATCAGTCGTCCATCACCACAAAACTCCCACCAATACCAACCATGATCAGTCACATCCGTTGTTACAACTCATCATGTCATAACAAACCATGCCATGACTCCAACCAGCCTCCTCATATCTCATGCCCTAGTATTCGGCCCCTCTGGAAGCAGTGCCCTGCAGAGTGGGGCACGGCTCATTCATTTACAGCACAAAGCAAGACATATACACAGCAGACAACCAGAAGGCCCAGCTCTTAGTTGCTCTATTGCTATCACCTGTATGCCTGCCAACAGCACACACAACTAACGCAGCTGCAATCCACATTTACTTCACTGCAGCCATAACTTGGCATCAGTCACTATATGTAAACTTAGCCAGACCCAAGAAGACCTCCCAAGACTGTTGTAGTAGCTTACAGCTGCTGTATTGAGCTCTAAACTACCTGCAGCATGATGGGCCGACCAAGGACCACATCATGATCCCATTCCCATCCCCGGGCCCATCAGCCTGCTTCAGTGCAGCATACCATGTGAATCAAACACATGATGCCGCTGCTCAACATTGCTGCAAGGCAAATGTGCAGACACCAACCCACTCAGAAACAGACGCTCCTGATTCATATGTTGAGGGCTGACCCAGAGTGAAGATAATGATGGCATGCTTCAGATAAGAGACAGATGCTCCAAAAGATGCTGTGCCCTTGGAATGTCTGTATTTATCACAGAGATACCAATCCAGTCCCTATTAGAGAGCAAGCCAGCAACAAATCCCAACAGACATACATGTATAACGTATTCACGCAGATTACAGAAACTGAGACACAACCTTGACACACCAAGCGTACTAAACACACCCGCAGAACTGAGCATAACCAGCACCAAGTCACGGAACAAACATATCAACACTAAACACTCCAAGAAACACTCCGCATGCAGTCTCCACTACACGTCCAGCTGCAATCACTAACGTGCCTGTTAACTACACCCTGCCATTGCATGTGTTTCTCTCATTCAGGCGCCTGCTGCCAAGTTCTTAAACACAGTTTTACTTGATCCACCTTGCCACCTATGGTTTCCTTTGTCCCTGTCTGCTTTCAACACTTCCTACACCTACACTGCTATAGGCAAGAGCACCCTTGGCCCAAATGCCTGCGACCACCCAAAGCTGATGTTGCAGCTTAAAACACAGCAAAAAGCAAGACTGGTGCCACGGCACTATTCAGCTTACTACGCAGCAAAAGCAATGTTCCGCTGCCACGGCTATCCAGCTTACAACACAGCAAAAGCAAGAGCTGCTGCCACAGCGCTAGCAAGAGCACCCAAGGTCTGCACGCCTAAGCTGCTGGCGCTGTTTTCCTGACCCTCAGGGGCAGGAGATGATGTCCTGGCTGTGTCTGTGGGCAGAGCTAGAGCTGTACCATTAGCTGCTACACGCGCAGCCTTGTCACTGAGAGGCCTAGGTGTGCAACCGCCCCCATTACCAACAACATACTTTGCCTTGGGGTTCTCATCCTCTCCACCAAGAACAACGGGTTGACCATCAAGTCGCTGCTGAGACTTCCAGCTCTTTGCATCGGCTGGTAGTACTCTGAAGGTAGTAGGCTTTGTCAAATCTGCTACTGCAACCACCCTTCCTGTGATGTTATAAAGGGCTGTGGTGGAAGCTACGCCAGGCGTTTTGCTTGGGTCAATATCAAAGCCTGTGTTCAGCTTGTCCAAACTAATAACCAGCTTGCCCACGCCGCCTCCAGCTGTCTTCTCGATGCTAACGCCAGCAACTGCAGTGATGTTTTTGGCCAAGCCTTTCAGGGTTGCATTCCGCAGTCCTACTAGTTGCGAGTCAAGCTCTAGGACACCGCCAGTCATGATGTCCTCGGTGCATAGGGCTTGCTGAGTTGCTTTTGCTTCTGCAGTTGTCCCTTTCCCTACGACTACTGCAGCTGTGCCCAGAGGTTCGTTACCGTCCAAACCCATCGAGAACTTGTTTACATTGAAGGATGCATACGCTGTCGCTTCATCTTTTAGGTCCAGGTACACCTTGGACCTGACATTAGCTGGCTTGAAGCTAAAACCCAGCTCAGTGTCTGGCAAATAAAGAGCAGCCTGGCCGAAGAGCTCCTGGGCATTCTCTGCAGTAACCTGCAGTCACCAGTTGATCCGCAGTTAGTAATGCAGATATGGTGAGACAGCCTGTTGGCAGCTTGTATATTATGTTGGCTTTAATGAGGCAGCAAATGTGACATGACTGAGTAGTTACACTCTGGCTGACGGAAGTTCCGTCCTTTGCAACCTTTCGCAAGGCATCCCCGCTCAGGCTTGTTCGGGCCGTCCCAGGACTTATTACAATCACTAACCTTCGGGCATGGGGTCTTAGGGTCTGAGCCGCTGGGGAGCCTCAAGAAGACGCTGCCTGTCGCATTCAGCTTGATGGTTTTCATAAAGCCTGGTACTGGTGCTGTCACATCTCCTCCTGCAGTTAGCGGTGACTGGCTGCTATCCACTGTGGCCACGACTAAGCACACGCTTGCATGGGCCGTGCCTACGAGGGCTCCTACGAGAATGCCTAAGACAAGCGCAATGAGTGTCTTTTCCATACTCAATGTGAGATTGTTGTGCGCGCTGTTATACTGTGGCCAGCGTTATTAGCAGCCTTGCTCCGGCTCTGCAACTGAAACAATTCGTGGCAGGACAGACTTCAAGCAATTCAGACCAGAACAAGACCTGTGGGATTAGCCCAGACCTTATGGTACGTTCACTTTTCGTTGCAACTTGTCAGGGGGCAGAAGAATGGCCCAAGCATTCCATCCACCATGAAGGCACTAGAGCAGGTGTGCAGAGGAGTGAGATCCGGTGTCACCTGTGGCACTATTTGATCAGAGCAAAGCCGTGGCCCCTCTTGCACGTTCAGAGTCGGCGATGCTTAGGTAAGGCACAGAAGAAACATGCCATTTTGCAAGTCTCGCTTTCAAAGCCTTCCCTGGGACAAAAAGAACGTGCAGAACCGTCAGCGCGCAACCCAGGCGAAGAGAGCTCCCTGTATGACCAGTTGAGCAACTAGAAGCTTGAAAACGATACGGCTGCTGGAATCGAGATTGAGAAAACCGGCGAGAGCGACTCTTCAGTCGGATAGGCCCGTGCTACCATCCACTAGCGCAGTGATAAACAGGAGAACAAATTTTGAAGGTGTGGCTGCACACAAGGCAGTTGACAAAGCAGAGCTCCGGTGCTGAAAGGAAAGGTGAATGGGCACCCCGGCGCCGATCCTCAGGACCTGCTATCACAGCCTGTCATGCTGGCCACTCCAATGCCACTCCATCCTCAAACATACGCAGCTCGCCAAAATCACAAATCCCATATGTGCCCGTGCTTGACCAGTACAGTACACATGCAAAACAGCGTATAAATACAGCCACTACCAGTGCATAACCGTGTTAGAATGTACCAGCAGTAGTTTCTGCTTGTCAGACTCTTCTGCAATTCACACACCAAGCTGCCATAAATGCAGAAGCCATTGTATCAGACATATGCCTCGAGTCAAGCAACTGTGGGAGCCAGTTTCAGGCTAATTCACCTCAAATGCTCCTCCCACAGTGCCCTCTCACTTCACCGCAATTCCTGCGTCCCTCCTTACCATTTACAATGATTGCACCCCCCCCATCTCGCTACTGTGAACTAAATCCTGGTTACAATAGCATTCCCAATGGCCAGAACAAAACCGTCTCCTCCTCCTGGACACCCCAGGTTCCCTTCACATTGACATCATCTTCCAAAACAAGGCCACCAATATGTTAAGAGAGACCACTGCACGGCCCAGAGAGGGCAGTGCAGCACCCTAGCATGACTCCAACCGGGTTTTTAGTGTGGTGTGTTGAGTAAGAGCGAGTGATACAGAGCTAGAGGGCTGCGAATTCGAGAGCGAGGCGAATACAATATGTGAGTGGCCCTCGGTGACACCGCTGACTGCCCTCCCACATCCAATCAGCGATGCAGCTAGATCCCTGACACACCCACCGGTATTAAGTCACAGTCGTCCCCCAATGCAGCATCTTCAAGACCTCCTTCACCTCCTGCTGGCCACGTTGCACCCCCGGCATCAATACCTCAGCCACCCGGTGCAACCACACACCATCGGCACTAGCAGTCCACTGCCCTAGGTCCCCCCTAGCAGATGCCCTTGCCCCTGCTGCAGGCATCCACTCCTCCAAAACCACCCGGATGTACTGTGGAGGCTTCTGCTCCATCAAAGCAGCTTCTTGCGGAAGCAGCAGCTGCATCACGGTTGGAGCGCCCTGCAAAAGCAAATGCCATGGCTTACCACTGATAGCATGGAGCAGGTCAAGCGAAAGCAAATGGTTTAAGCTTTTGCCGTTCTCAAGAACCACATCTCAAGCGACTGCTTAACTACTTTGGCCACAAAGGGCCCAGACCCCACTCTCCGCAATCGCACCGTACCTACACCCCACACCTGAAGACCCTAAGTACATACCATTAGCCCAAACCAGACTCCAATCTCTGCGCAACTTACTTGCTAGATGCTTCACCATCATGCTGCTGTGAGAGATCAGAACATTCCTGCCCAGATGATTATGGCTTCAGTCCACCCTCAGCCATCAACCTGGTGCAAAAGGCTGCCCAGAGACACACACTGTGCACTGCTAGGGAGCTTTCCCCGCCTGCAATGTATGTTCACTACTATCAATCCACAACATTACATTCACCCTGAACTTCCAACATCCCCTTACCCCTTAGTAAGGTGTCTGCCACTGCACAGTGCTCGACGCAAGTGCAGATTACGTTCGCTACTATTGTCCCACAAGCACAGCACCCACCCTGAGCTTTCAAGATTCCCTTAGCCCTTCCCTGCTCACCTCTAGCAACTTATCTGCCAGATGTACCACCCACATGCTGTTGTCAAGGCTGCCATCCCAGCCCCTCCAGAGCGCCCGAGCCAGCCGCCCCCTAAATGTCGGCAGCGCACTACCTGCCCCACCATGCAACTGTTGCGGTAGTCCCTTGAACCCGATACTCCGCCATTGCGCCCCATCGCTGCTAGCTTGCAGGGCTAGGACCAAGCGCGTGCCAGGGACTCTGGCTGCTGCTGGTGCTACATCTGCGGCTGCTGGTCCTGGGTAGGTAGATAGGTGGCTAGAGTAGCCGCTGGTAACACCCCAGGCTGTGGCAAGGGCGTTCACATCAGCCCAGAGTGGATGTGAGCTGCAGTAATATAGAGGGTGACACAGCAGTCAGCGACAGAGCTTGTGAACATCAGTTGCTAACACTGACTGCAAGCTGAGGTAAGTCATGGAAGAGGCTGGCAATGCTTTAAACAGACACTTGTTCATGCAGAACTGATGGAACCAGGTGGCTGAAGAAACCATTGGTGGTGCCCCATGCAATGGCGAGGGCCTACAAATGGCCCGCCAGGGTCAACAAGGGCTGCAATGGACTGCTACGGCACAGCTGGGCATGCCGATGCACAGCACCAGGACCTCCCTAGGCCACATCAGCTGCTGTGTCCAATCCCATACCAGACCAGCTGTATGCATTTAAAAAGACTCACGGAGATGGGGAGGAAGCCATTTAAACACATGCCCGAGACAAGATTATGTTGAGTGATGCAGCTAGACAGCCAACAGAACACAAAAAGCAAGCATCGCTGAAGCACAAGTAGAAGCTATGCACCGATGCTGGTGTGAGTAGACCTGGAGGGAAGCCAGAAGAGGAGCCTTAACAACCAACGAGCCACTCAGGCAACTGCAATTGTGCACTCATTATCCCCCTCCCTCAACTTGTCTTATGACCCAGGTTCCCATCCCTGCTCACCTTGCTATATGCTTCACCCTGCCTTCTTGCGTATATAGCCCAATCCCTCCAGCCCAGTAGCTCCCAAGCACCATCCCACACATAAACACCCCCAACACCACACTTCCCCAACCACTAGCCTTTGCCTTCCGCACCCCATGCCCTGCCATCACCCCAACAGCTCCTGCTGCCGCTGCTGCTACAGCTGCTTGCAATGACCCGGTTCTCACAGGCCCTAGCAGACTTCCCACTGCCTGATCATCTTCTGGCAATGCTACATCGGCAGCATCAGCTGTAGCCACCGCAGCTGCTCTTGCTTCAGCAGCGGCGACCGCAGCAGCATCTGCAGCAGCAGCTGCCTTCCGTGCTGCCACACTTCTACTGCCTTGGCCCCGCCCTTTGCCTCTGCCTCTGCCTGCAGTTTTCCCCTTGCCTCCAGTCCGAGATGGCTGGTCCACTTCCACCAAACCATCCCCATGCAGCTCCACTTCACCAAAAGTATACTCCCCTTTGCGCGGAGGTTTCACCTTTGGCGTGACAATCCGCACATCGTCGTCTGGAATGCCCCATATTGAACCCCCCACCCCTTTCCCTGCTGCCGATGCTGATGGTCTTGCACCACCAAAGCTGACAGATGCCGTAGGGGTAGAAGGACCAGCACCAGGGCTGCCATAGTCCCCTGCTATTCCCTCGCCATCGTCCATCACCTGTTCTGCCTCTATTAGGGGCTTGGTTCTGTTGCTCTGCTGGCTCTTCACCTGCTCCACAAGCTCCAGCAACCACAAAGCAGCATCAGCTGCCATCACCACACCCCCTACAGCCCACACCACTGGGAGTAGCACCCCCACCCACCGCTCAAGGGCCTCTGGCTGCGGCTTCAGCACCAGAACCCCCTGCTGCATATTAGCAGCTGCTCCATTGACTGCACCACCTGCCCACACCCCACTCATTTTGCCGTAGCGTATGAGGGAGGTCAGGGCCGCAGCTCCCCCTACCCCAACCATACCCCTCATTAGCAAGGGCTGCTGCTCCACTCTGGTGTACACTTTAACCAACTGCTTGACACACGGACTCTGAAGCAGCTGGGAAACTAGGCCCCCTTTCTGCTGCTTACTATACCCCTTAAAGTGCAGCATCCCAGGGCTTCCATCACTTCTTGGCGTCAAAGGGCTACCGTGCTCATACCCGTCCCAACCCTTTCCCCATATCCTATCCTCCTCCTCTAGTCCATCCAATAAATGCTGCTGTCGGTGCTGGCCAGCAGCAGCAGGACTACTTGGATGGACCGTCTTTGCAAGTCCGGTTAAGCCAAGCTGTTGTAGCATCCCAGCTACAGCCTCCGCAGCAGCCGCCCCCTCCAGCAAGCTGCAGCCAAGGACAAGGGAAAGGCACTGCAACAGGGCGCTGTTTGTGCCCAGCATTGACAACCGCAGCAGCTGCGAGACTAATAGAGAGGCGGCGGCCCAAGCCCGCAGCTGCTTGAAGGGGCCCAGCACTAGGAAGGAGACCGGGATGGGCAGGAGCAGGGTGACGGTGGCAACAATGCTCTGCGGCAAGGGTGGCAGGGCTTGCATGGCTCTGCGGAGAGCAGCGTGGAGACCAGGAAGCACATCCATGTCAGCAGAAGAACCAAAGGGCCCCCAATCATGGCTTGCCTTCTCAGGCCTTTACCGAGCAGCATCTTTGGTAAGCAGTCAAAACTGGGTATGCAGTCAAAACAGACACCAACCATAGCTTGCATTCAACCGACCAGCCTCCTTTTAAAGTCAAAAATTCTCAAACAATGACTGCCTTTTGGAGAACTTGATATTGCCAAGCCAGACAAGCAACCTGCCTTTGATCATCCATGGAAGAACCTGACTGCAAGGGCACTGCCGGACCTCCTCTTCCCTGCTTGCATCCTCTATTGCTGTGCCAAGCCCTGGTCTTGCACCATATGCACTCTCCTCCCTGTGATGACATACACCCACCTCATGGGCCAGCTGCAAGGCGTCTGACTTGCCACTTCCACACCACAGGATGCCAGGTTACTCCAGCTGCTGCATGCCCTTTGCACCGCTGCCAAGCTGTCCAGCAGCAAGAGCTTGAAGAGCACCCATCTCAACAGCAGCAGTGGTGGGGGCGCCAGGGACAGCCCTCTGTGCTGCTGCTGTTGCTGCTTTGAATACCTGGTAGAAGCTTCAGCTGCTGCTGCTGAGATTGAGGATGCCAAGCAGCACCATGCAGCTGCCCAGGTAGCTTCAAGAAGCATCGCATCCCTGTGCATTTTACAACCAGCGCAGCACCATCCTTGATTTAGAGAAGCTGAAGCAGCAAACAATAATAGCATAGCTTGTCCTGTGGGCAGTCCAAAACAACTTCTGCTGCAAAGAAATGGGCACTCCTTCTGCTGCAAATAGACATGCCTACATGCAAAACATGCAATGACAAGGCTGCTGCTTGGCACTCATCATGCTGGCACCAGAAGAGCTTGCCATGCAAGAGGCAGCTGCCCAACATTGCAGGACTGCACACTACAGACACTACAGACACGCTGAAGGAGCTGCCAAGCTTCTGTCTGTAGATCCTGTACGGCCAGGAACGGTTAGCCCATGCTTGAAAAGCTGATGTAGCTACTTCCCGCAGCACATGCAAGTATGGAGCCTGTCCAGTACAGCTTCCCATCAACACAGCATGCCAAGCAATAAAAAAGAAAAGCTTGCACGCATACAAGCGGGCTGGCGTGCCACCATACTGTATTCAAGGAAGGCTCTTCCATGACAGCATGCCAAGCTATTGCAATCGTCCAAGGGTCCTAGCTTGAAGTGATTCCGACCTATGCCAAGCTGCTTTGCACTCACCCTGCAGTCCCCAGGAACGATTGCCCCATGTTTGTCAAGCTGAGGCAGCTGCCCCATAGCACTGCCAGCAAGGCACCTCGAGGGCCCCAGCCACTAACTGTCAAGCAAGCTGCAAGGAGTCCAGTAAGAGAGAGAAGCTGGAGAAGGCTGTCTGGAGTGATGTGAAGGTAACCATGGAACCAGAGCAATGATGGTGCTGTGTAAAAGAGGCGAAGTGGGGACCTATGGGACGGCAAAAGAAGGAAGGGCAAACATAGACTGCGTATGAGGTGGCGAGAAGCTGGGGCCTAAGAGTGGCCGAGATCAGCCAAAAGAGTCTTGGACTGGACGATACCTGGAACTTAGTTAGCTTGTCTGCCATGCTAAGCACTGAATTGAGGTTGCAGGAGTGGTGTTTTTTGGGACGGACTGCCATGCTGTCAACTGGGGTGCATGAGGCTGCATGGCACACAAGTGGAACAACAATGTTCAGCGATATCTGCTGCAGCTCCAGCCCAATCGTGTCTAGGTGGCATTTGCATTGGCTCACATCTTTCGTGTGCTCCTATGCCGTATTGCATGGTCAACATTCTCCCTACATTAGCTGCAGCTCCTGATGTGAATGGCCTGTCCTGAACAGCTGCTGGAGAGATCCTAGTACCAGAGAGCGATCGAACTCACGCTTGGTAGTCACTGTGACCCAGAACATTGTCTGCCACTTGTTTCATGTAAGCTTGAACAGGCTGGACGCCATCTGAGCCGTACAGGGCCGACCCTTCTAAGAGCCGGCCAGTGAAGCATGCTATATGGAGAAGACCGATGCCAGCCGCCAGGATCTGCAAGTTTAAAGGATGGTAAATAGTATACGATAGGCAATCTGCCGTAGCGCTGCCCTGCATGCCATTAATCTCGTTCCGTGGGCCGCAGTCGAGCCTGACTGGGCTTCGCCTGCGGCTGAAATTGCAGGCCCTGGGCATACCTTCGTGGCTGCTTGATACTGAGGCATTATCAAGCGAATGTAAGTTGGCACTGGCGCTCACAGGAGGACCACGCATGAGCCCTTCGGCATTTAGTCCCTGGGACTAGGCATTCCCTGGTGCGAGCAGATGACATCTACCACCACATCCTATTGTTCGAGTCGCGCTTAAAGCACGTTTACTGCTGTGAAGGTCCTGTTATGGGCGACAGAGAACGATCTGGATTGTGCTGCCAAAGCAACCTCAAAGTCATGGGAGTATGTAACTTGTAATAAAGAAGCCTGGCACAAAACACACATGCATCTTCCCGATGTGTCAGTCCGTGACCTCTAACACAAGGCCCAAGCACACGCTGTTAAAGGGGCTACGGTTGCTTCAAAGTCTGTCACGGAGTCTGCTCAACTGCCTGTAGTGCACCGTTCAAAATCCCTTGTAGTGTTAGTTCAGCCTGGCACGCTGCTCATTGGATGCTTCCTACTCGCTACAGGGTCGTACCACACGGGTAGGCTCTATCCATTCTTGACCGCTGCTCGTGTAACCAGTGCCCTAGGGAACCGCATGCTCCTGCGCTTGGTTTGCCGCTTCCTTCAGCTTCACAGTCCACGGCTAAGTCAGGTGGCTTGCGGGGACATGCAGGCTGGTATATCAGTAAAAATAGGGTCCTTTACAGTCAAACGCAAAACAGCATCCTCATTCTACATGTCAGGTCCTAGTAGTCTTGCGAAGCCCCGGCTTTTGCTCACACAAACAGTTACTTTAAGATTCCCATTTTTAGAGAGTCTCGACATCTGCAAACACCGTGATGCCCGCGCTACCCCAGCATTCAGCTCCTTCCATGCATCCGTTGCACCAGGCAGGAGGCCCCCCTCCCCACCAAAATCCCTTGTGGGTCTGTAGGGCGCTAGCTGTCCCAGCTGAACACCAGTTGCCACTTCTTCCGCCACCATTGCACCCACCAAGGGGCCCAAGGTCATCCCACTGTGTGTCACTGCAGGCATGCATAGAAGCAGCAATGTTGCGTTAAATAAATGTCAATCAATCAATCAAAACGCAAGACCAGCAATGCCAATGGCCAAACAAACCTAGGCCACAAACACAAGGCTCCTGATCACAATCACGAAGCCACACAACCGATGGTGGATTTGCCACACACACAAGCTGAGGCTAGATGCAACGGCGTGCACACCAAGGGGAAACAAACACCACCACTAAAACCCAAAACCTGCTCCACTTCCATCACACATGGGTGGCGGGGAGGCAGCAGGATCAAGCACCACCCTAGTAGGGGCTGGAGGTGGCTCCCACCACCTAGGTACTGGTGAACCACCATCCTCCCAGCCACTGAAAGGCACCACATAGCGCTCCACATGCTTATCAATAGCTTGCTTAGTGCGCCTTCTACACCTCACTAACCGTTGGCTTTCCCAAGGGTGCGTAAGATCCCACAACCTCTTCCTCCAAGCACTCTTAATCTGACATGAAGCCTCCCAGCTCCCCTCATCTTGACCAAGCACCTTCAGATCTGCACACACGCATTTCTCCCAGGTATGGCGAGGCCTACCCACTGGCCTCGTCATGTCACCATGTAATGAAGAGAACAACGCAATATGCGGCAACCTGCCCTCCTCCATGCGGCCCACATGCCCCAGCCACCTCAGCCTATTTGCTGTGATGTATGCTGACAAGGTGGCTACCCCACATGATTTCCTGATATGCTCATTGGTGTGCCGATCTGACAGCCTGACCCCCAGGATGCTCCTAAGGCAGCTAGAGTGCACCCGCTCAAGCTTTTGCGATTGCACTTTGGTCAGGGACCAACACTCACTCCCGAACAGCAGAATTGGCAACACATATGCCTTGTAACACTTCACCTTCGTAGCCAATGACAGATGCTTGGTACCCCACATCTTTTCAAACTGCTTAAACCTCCCCACAGCCTTACCCCTCCTGATATTCAACTCCACATCCAACCTGCCATCAGTCACAAGCACACTTCCCAAGTACTTGAACTGTGACACCTCTTTTACCACACCCTCACTGATAACCACCTCTGGTCCTTGCTGCACTGGCACATCCCCCTCCTTCCAATCCTTGTCAATGGACAGGATCTCAGTCTTGCTTGCATTGATGCGCAACCCAAGACTAGCAGCAACCTTGTCCATCACCTGCAGCATGACCACCAACTCCTCCCTGCTGGGACTTAGCAACACCATATCATCTGCATACAGCAGAACAGACAACAGCTCCACACACCCACCACTACCACACCCATCACGCTCAAGTTTCCCATCTGCATGATAGGCTAGCTTCACCCCACATCCCTCCGGCATCTGAGCCATTGCCTGCCGAACCACAAAGTCCATGTAGATGTTGAACAGCAAGGGAGCAATGACACATCCCTGCCGCACCCCGCCATGCACATCAAACCACTCAGACACCACACCACCCATCCTAACAGCAGCCTGTGTGCCAGTATGCAAGTCCATCAGCAACTCTATCAGCTTTGTGTGTACCCCGTACACATGCAGGATGCGCCATAGCGTGTCTCGCGGTACAGAATCATATGCCTTACGCAAATCCACAAAAGCCATGAATAGAGGCTGATCGAATGCTACAGACTTAGAGATGACCTGGCGTATGGTGAACAGAGCATCAGTGAGGCCCCTCCCCTTCCTAAAAGCAGACTGGTTATCAAGCAGTTGTGCATCGATATGAGAACTGATCTTAGCCAAAATGACCAAGACATACACCTTCCCCGGTATACTTAGCAAGCTTATCCCCCTATAGCTATCTCTCACTTTGCGCTCTCCTTTGCCTTTATACAGTGCCACCAACAGTGCACGTTTCCACTCCACTGGCGCTTTCCCTGACTCCCACACCGCCACAATGACCCTGTGCAACCATTTCAGCATGGTCCCACTGAGCTTTAGCATAGGCGCTGCGATACCATCAACCCCAGGAGCTGCCCCATTACGACAGGCAAAGACAGCTTCTTCAACCTCCTGCACAGTAGGTGGCTGAGCTGCTGCTTCACTCTGCTGGTTTGCACCTTGCCCTGCCTCCATCTTCTGCACTAACTCCTCAATGGTCTGCTGCATTTGCTGGTCGAGCTTGGCAGGGCAGTTGAGGACATCAGCAAAGTGCTCAGCAAAGCACTTCACCACCTCCTCCCTGCTTTGGAACAGCTGCTTGCCATCAGCACCCCCTAGCACAGCTGTAGGAGCAGCAGAGCTACTGCCCTGCTGCTCCTTGAAGATCCGCTGGACATGCTTGTGGAACACGGCTAGATTACCAGCTTTTAGAGCATGTTCCGCAAACAGCGCTTGCTGCTTGAAGTACCGCTCCTGATCCTTCTTAACCGCTCGCCTAGCAGCATTATTGGCCTCCCTGTAATCTGCCCTGGTAGCATCATTAGGAGAGGACAGCACCGCTGCATGTGCTGCATGTTTCCGCTCAATCTTCTGCAAGGTCGCATCGGATATAGCGAAATCTCGGCGCCGCTGCTGAGGCTTGAGGTTTAGACCAGCCTTATGGGCTGCTTGGCTGGCTGCCGCTGTTAGCTGTGTCCATTCGTCTTGTGCGCTCTGCAACTGAGCCCCTACCAGACGGCTGAACTGGTTAGACATTGCCAGCTCAAAGCACTGCTGAGTTGCTGCAGATTCCTGCAGCCGGCTGCAGTCATAGGGCCGTGCTGGCTGTCCCTTCGCACTGTGCTGCTTGGCCACTGACAAGCGGAGGCGCATCGTAAGCACCAGCATTCTATGATCAGAGCCACCTGTATCAAAGCTGCGAAAGACCCTGCAGTCTGTCACACTTGACATGAACCGCTTGGAGACAGCTATGTAATCGATGACCCTGAGCACATCCTGCTTGTTTCTATTAACCATCTTGTGAGTAGCAGTCCGGTAATTGCTGTGCTTGAAGAAGGTGTTGGCTAAGCGAAGGTTCAAGGCACCAGCCAGCTGCAAGAGTCGCTCACCATTCCCTGAAGGCTGCTGCTTCCCAAAGCCATGAGGCCCCATAACACCCCCATACGGTTCTGGATCAGTGCCAACCTGGGCGTTGAAGTCACCCAGAAGGACTAGCATGTCCCTGGAAGGCAGCGCTGCCAAGATAGCTTCCAACTGCAGGTAGAAAGCTTCCTTGACCTCCTCAGGGGTGGACTCGGTATCAGTCGGCGAATATGCTACCACGATTGAGGCGTTTATCCCACTGCTGATTCTCACACGGACTACCAGGATTCGCTCACTGACAGCAGACCAGTCGATTAGGCAACGGGACCACTTCGAGTTAAGAAACAGGCCCACCCCATGTTGCCGTGGCTGACCCTCTGGCAGCCCGGACCATATCAACTGCCAGTCCTTCGTAACATTACGACATCCACTACCCGGTATCCTGCTTTCAGCAACACCACAGGCTCCAACGCCAAGGCGAGACAGCTGCATGACGTAAGAGGATAGCTTGCTCTGTACCGAAGCATCGTCACTGCCGAAAGTTCTGCAGTTCACGAAGCTGAGGCGTTCGGACCCCGTCTTAAGCAATCGCAAGTGCTCAACAGGCCCATGCCTCTTGCTGTGCACGTTGCGAGGTCGTTTGACCCGGTTGCATGGCTCAGTGACCAGCTGTGCGCTGCAACTGGCGCGCATGCCCCCTGGACGAGACAGGGACGCACACACGGGATCCAGCTGCCTTCACCGAGTTCTAAACTCCCTACTAGTTCACTTTACAGGCTCGGCGGTAACATGCCTAAAAAAGACATGTCACCGCCAAGCAGAGCGATGTATAATGTTATCTATAGGCGTATAGGCGATGTACCGGTGTTCCAAGCAAAGAGTCTAGCAATGCAGTACATCTACAGGAAAGAACAGAATAAATAAATGTGCGTCTTCATATCATCAGAGTTTCACATCCTGCAGTTTGGCGTGTTGAGCATGGAAGCTGCCATGGCAGAAGTAACAGCTGCTGTCTCACGACTGCAGCGCCAGGCTGCACCCAGAATCTTCACAATGCCCCTAATCTTTTCATTCAAATGGCAGGGCATTTCATGAAGCTCACAGACTTACAGTCACCATGTTTATAGTGTCTGCAGTGAGGACTTTCATGCCACACCACAGCCTAGAACGTGGTGAATGGTACAAAAGGCGATATAATTGGAAGTATTCAGATGCAGAATTCGCTCCGATCTGTGGCATGGCATCAGGGAGATGCAAGTGGATAAAATCTCAACAAAAGTTATGCCTGCATCATAGGGTCCATGATGAGCACAGCTGAGCTAGGGACCTTCCATGCGCCACCCATAACAACCCATCGTAAAGTCAGCATGGTGGCAAGAGCAGGATGGTGGGATCAGCCTCATAGGAGGATTGGACCGAGCAGCTTGCTTCCTATATCCCTCTTGTAGGTACTTGGACAGCTCCGCGGCAGATGCACTAAGGCCATACACAGACAGTGTCCCACTGCAAGTCAAGCACAGGCAGTTTAGCAGTGCAACTGAAGTCTAAGCAACTTTTGAAAGCCACTAATTAAAAGCTGCAAAGAGCTCTTATACTGTACTAGAATCAGGTAGCTAGGATAGAATGGATAGAATTATCTACAACGCCACTGGCAATGTCTCCCACCTGCGATGTAGACATTCTTACAGCCAGGCACCCATCCCAAAATGGGATACCCATCTTTGGGATAAGGCCTGTAGCCCACGTACATCCCTTCTGCTACTGCTGCTTGCAGCTTGGGAACAGCAGTAGCTGCTAGGTGTAGTAAGCGAGAAGCATTGGCTGCACTGGTGTCTGTGTTGCTGGCCTCAGAGGGGTGGGTCTCACCAATAAGGAAGCGGCCATCTTTGCGCTACACAATCAGCAACAGTTGCAGAAGGGGGTAAATATTGAACCATCAGGACCAACTTGCCTCGATTGTCAATCATTCAACCAGCTATGCCAATGGCCAAACGAACCCAGGCCATAGACACTTTTGATCACAATTATGAAGCCAGACCACCCGGTCGTGGACTTGGCCACAGTGTGAGTGAGTGGACGCCGGCTGTCAGCCCTGCGTAGGTTTAAGGAAGAGACGGTACTAGCACAAGTGGTGACTTGTGCCTGCACACAAGCTAGTGAGGCTACGGATGCATAGTTAAAATTAAGAATACAGTTTCAGAACCTAAAACAGAAACTTCTCACCTGTAGCATAAAGACCGTGTCTGTGATGAGCATGTGCTGCAACAGCCCTGGCTCCATGGGGTCCGTCATGAGAATAGCTGCTGGTTTATGCAACAGCGGCACCTTGCAGCCCCCTATCTGCTCAGCCAAAGGCGGTACACCTACACCTGCCGCAAGCACTACAACAACTGCAGACATGAAGTACTCGTCTGCTGCAGGAACAGCTGAAGATGTCTCATTTCCCCTGTCCTGCTCCGGCAGTTGTTCTTCTTGTATACGGCCAATTCGCTGCGTCAGCGGCGGCTGCTGTTGTTGTGTACCTTTGTTCCCTTGGCCTGATGGATTGGCTTCTGTGTCTGCTGCTGCTCCTGCTGCTGCTGCTGTTCCTGTTACTACTGTTGCTTGTGCTGCTGTTGCTGCTGCTGCTGTTGGTGCGCCTGGCTGCTGAGCGTGCTTCCATTTGACTCCTTGGGCAATGAGCTCCCCGTCTGCAGTTGAAATGCACACCTCCATCACCTACACACCGCAGGTTCAGGGTGTACCTTTGGTTTAAGATTGCCAAGTGTGACATGACAAGAGACCAATTTCTTACGATGGTAGCGGCCGACCATTGCTACTAGTGCTTGCCTATATGTGCTGTCCCCTGCATGGAGGTACAATAAGATATGATGTGTTCGCACTGGTGTTGCCCTCAACCAATTCCGACCATCAGATTGGACAAGCTACAGCATCCACCCGCGACCTTTATTTCTGCAGCAATCTAGCCCTTTACATGGCAGCCTATCCCAGGTTTGGGGCCTTTCACACAGAAACGTGGTGTCGCGGCCGGGACAAGACCCATACTATACAACCAGCCGGTGCCAGTGGGCTAGAAATTCCAGTGGGTCAAAAGTGACAAGACCTAGATAGTCAGGGGCACTTGCTCTGGCATTCTTGTTAAATTCCTAGCTGCTGCTTTATTGTTTCCTTACATGGATCTGCTGCAGCTATGGAAGCATGTGGGCTGCTGCTTGTCTGATAGTCACAACTGTTACAGTACCCGCACTGCTCTCATTGTTAGCTGCCTCCACAGCATCAGACTCAGACTGTGCCCCAATATGATCAAGCCTCATACTTATAATCAGGCACAACGAAGACAAATCCCAGATATGGACGGCAGAACCCTGATGTTCTCGTCCCCACGTCCCCTTGCTTTGATTACCTACCTGCTTTGTTTACCTACCTGATTACTAAGACACAAAGAGACACAAAGAGACTGAAGGCCTAGAACACTAGCCATGTGTGCATGGCCAACCCTGCTTTCTTAATCTGCATTCTGGCCTGCTAACCCAAGACCTGTAGCCAACCTCAATCCACCCTACCAGCATGCTGTTGTACTGCAGATTTGCTTCCTAAACCCTGACCGTAACTAATTGAATAAAACCGGCAAAGGGCATCCACAAGGGCATGGACCAGCTACGAAGTTCTGCTGCTGTCTTGTAGTGCGTAAGCCTCATGTGCTTGTAGTATTAAATAATAAGTTTTAAATGAGACACTTTAAATGAAAAGTTTATTTTGATAAGTTTTAAATGATAAGTTTTAAACTTACTTGGCTGTTGTATTGCACGTCAGCTCCCAGGTCCTGTGCAGATTCAAGAAGCAACTGGGTTGCCAGCACAGGGTCCACCCAGCCCTCCAAGGGGTACAACCTAGAAGATGATGTAGGGTTCACCTGCGGCAGACAGGGGTTCACGGATAAACTACTAGGGTATGTTAGACATGGGTAGCGTTCTACATTGTCCGTGCAATAGCTACGGCCATGGGCGCAACAAAAGTGCAAAATCTGTTCTTCTGAGAAAAAAGGAAAAAACAAGAAAAAAAGAAAAAAAGAAAAAAAAAGAAAAAAAAACATGACTTCTGTTTGTGATGGTCCCTCATCAAGGCCCCCACCTGCCTTACAATGACAGCTAATTCACAAATACCGTAGCGTCCTGCACTGATTATTTACGCTTAGTTGGAACCCCCTAGGTGCAAAGAGGGCAAGGCGCCGTGTTGCGGACTCAAGGTTCAGCTGTGGCCTCATGTGAACGAGTGTACTTCTGGTGAGTAAAGGAGGAGCCCAGCCCAAGACGCGGTTTGGTTTTTCTGTGTGCCCAATGCTGAGGCCCATCCCAACGGAACCAAAAACCCGGGCTCGCAGGACAGTGCAGGTTGGGTTGCTATCACGCGTAGAAACAGGTAAGAGTACCATTTGAAAAACTCCACCCTGCCTGTCCTCTTGTCAAAGGTGCACTACTTCTGAGCAAAGGAGGAGCCTGGTCCCGTACCGCCGCATACAGTAGCATATCGCCTGACTCACCTCCCGCAGTGACTCTAGGTATGCCAGTGATATATTTGGTTCGAGTTTGGATAGCTGCTGGTGATCTAGGGGCTCAGATGGGTAAATGCCTGAGTCTTCTCTGGCATCGTCTGCTAGAAACATTGTGCCACAGAAGTTGGCGATGTCTGGGTGTTCTTCTTGCCAGAGTTTCATGCTCTCCAAGTTCAAATCTGTAGTGAGAGAGGGGATTAGACAACGTTAGGGTTCAGACAGTGTGGGTCGAGGCATGGTTCTTTGTGTGGGGGTCCCGTTGAAAGGGGCAAGGGCTGTCTGGGAAATCCCCGAGTTATAGAGGCGTACCACGGTAGGGAAGAGGGCGCTTGCGATTAGCGTTGAGCCAAGCCCACGATTTGCCTGTCGCCCCAGAAGCTGGTGCTGGGCCAACATCGAGCACCGTGACCTGCATACAGCACATGGTTGGGAACCCTTGCGTGGTCTGGGAACGTCCGTCAAAAAGGGCCTTGAATAATGTCATAGGCGGTCACACCTTATAGCCTCTCAAAGCCAAGTTCTTGCTTATTGAAGCTCCTATGATCCCAGCTCCAACCACAACCGCATGACCCTGCATCTTGAGCACGAGGGAGGGTGGTGTCACGCGGCTTCCACAAGCAGTTGAAGCAAGCTGTCAACCAGGTTCCAGAGAGACTGAAGAGGTCTTGATTGGTACTTGGCAGCAAGGTACAGGCTGGAACTGAAGACACGCATGAAAGATGCGGATAGCTCACGGATATTTCGGCACTCGGTTGCACTTGCAAGCAGTACACTGCTGCTTGCCGAATTGGCCAATGCTTGCGCAGACGACATGGGTGCAACGAGAACGATCTTGCAAGCTGCCCAGATACCACGTGCAGATTATCCACCTGTCCTCTCCGAACCATGCCCAGCCGTCCACCTCCATAGCCTGCGCCGAATTGCTTGGTGTTTGTCAATATGCAAGATAAGCGCAAGCATACAGGCAAGCACAAGAAAGGAGGGGCAAAGCCACACCAGGCACAGCTTCGTAAGCCCGCAGGGGGTGGCAGGTCCGGCCATGCGGGCGTTGGAAAGCAGCGGGCACCTAATGCAGACAAGCAGAAGGCAGCCGCCGCAGCCCTGGCGTCACAGATAGGTGCAGCAGGTCTATCAGGATTGCTATCTTCCACACAACAAGAGCTCCAGGACCGGCGCTGCGCAAAGCAGGCACGAAGGCTGGACAAACTCACTTCAGCCACCTCTTCGACTCCAAATGGATCTACCGCCAAGCTTGGAGTCTTCAACATGCGGGGACAGCACCCAACGACCGGGGTTTACGCACAGCAAACACCGCCGCCGCCGCAGCAGCAGCAGCAGGGCCCTATGGCCACCACAGCAGCAGCAGCAGTTCCAGGACCAGGCCCACCACCTGCTGATGTGAATGACCTGATGGCTTCCTGGAAGCTGTCTGCACAAATTCCACCACCAGCAGAGCCACAGACCGCCACATAATGCCTGAGTGGCACCACATTGATCACCTAGGATCATTGCTACATTCCATCCCTACCGCATCATGTAGCCACATTCCCAGCCGGCGGACTTGACAAGGGTGTGGTTTACGAGTCAGATGCTCCGCATGGCTTCAACCAGACCCCAGAAGGGGTTTTGTAGGCCCTGTTGATGCTGCTGGTGATGGTTTCTTAGGCGAATTTTGCCTTCCCTCCACCTCAAGTGTTCGATGGGGCTTTCGAGCAGAGCCCTCTGTTCAGGACAAGCCTGAAGCATGCCCTGGCCCCATGCATCGCCCTAGCATTGACTCCAAAGCAGCGCAGCTCTAGGTTTGGTAAAGGAAGAGTTTAGGTTTGCACCCTAAACCCTAAGCCCAGGTGCGTCATGGGAAGGTGGTCTGCGGCTGCTGCCATCGGGTGGGCTGCACATGATAAACCCCTGTGGGTAGGGTATGGTGTGAGAAGTCATAGAACCTGTGAACACAGCTCAGTTGTGGGCAGCTTTTTACACTTATATTGGGGTCTGCGTCGTTCCTGTGAAGGGGAGGAGCTTGATAAAGGTTTAATCTCAGTGGCAAAAGTGATTTGTGCGGAGTTGCAGATGCGCGTCATCAGCAGCCGTTGAGGTTCCTTTGTAGGTATTCTGACATTGGGATAAGTGTCGTCCGCACTGTCATCGTTGCTCTGCAATGCCACACCTTTCTGTGTGTTTATGCCATTTGAGTGTGTACTTGCCATCAGAGCCGCACATGTGTTGACATATCTTGATGATGGACTGCAATTGCAGCGATGAAGCACTCAGGGCATTGCAAGGTTGCGTAGCAGCTGTGCAAACTGCAATTCATCTCTAGATAGTTGCCGCATCCCTGCTGAGGATGTAAGTAGGGATCTACATATCATCAGATGTGTGCATTTGTGCTTTTGGCATGGGTACGGATATCATGCCACATGCTTATAAGGAGGACAGTTGCTGTGCAGCAGCTTTTGAAATCTCACGCTAGCTGTCCAGCGGCTCGGCTTTTCCACTACCCTCACTTGGGTGAGAGGTCATCAGAGGCATCTATGGGCCATCATATCTGTGCTCAGTAAAAGGCCATACTAGAGGCAGATCATGCTCTTCTGCTTGGTGTAGCCAAATGGCCCCTTGGTTGCGAACGGACCGGGATGCGGCAACAGTAGCTTCTACGTCGGAAAGTTTGGGGGGTATTAGTGAACACCGTTGAAAAAGCTACCTGTTGCCGTCAATGCGTTGACCGGTTGCATCAACGGTGCGTTGACAAAACACCGTTGATACAACCAGTCAACCGATTCATACGATACCCGTTGCTGTGTATTGGGGTTGACGGCATCGGGAGGTGACGTAATGTTTGTTGAAAAAGTGAGTGTTTACAGCCCATGTTGCCGGCCTGAGGAATGACACTTAATCAATGTGTCGAATGCACCTCAGGTCCTTCGCAGGCAAACACACACACACACAGCAACAGGGGCATGATTCAACGCGTTCCCAGAAGTTCCCATTGCTGTAAACAGGGGTTCGGGTTGACAGGAGTACTCTCCTTACACAAACACAGTTTCTTCAGTCCCCTACTTACAGCAAACCTGTTACTGAACCTGTGCTGAATAATACAATACAATACAAGTTGGGGGACTGAAACCCCTCCCGGCACTAGCCTGCAGGCCTACTTCGTGGCCCATGGGAGATCGAACATTGTTCGCAACCTTTGAATAAACCCTGACCACTTCTGATAACAGAGATTGGCGTAACATGTGTTGAAGAAGTGAGTGTTTACGGCAATAGGGGCATGCTTCAACACGTTTCCAGAAGCTACCTTTGCTGTAAACAGGGGTTCTGGTTGACAGCAATACTCTCTTTACAGAAACCCATTTCTTCAGAGCTGTACTTACAACAAACCTGTTAGTTACTCAACCAGCGTTGAATAAATCCCAACCCCCTCTGGTAACATAGGGATTGTGGCAGCCCCGTACTAACGGCACCCCACTTCAGAAAACCACTCTACGGTATATTGGGCTTAACAACAGCTTCTGTAATAACCGTCAATGCTGTCAGTCATCAGAGGATGCCAGTATAGCGTTAAACGTGCGTGACTGTTGGATAAGCCAAAATGTATCACACGCCAGACCTCACAACTCAGCTAAATATAATGGATGAAACATTGGCAGTGCTATTTGGTTAAGCTAAATCCCCTTGTCGCTGTCTGTTCGTGGGGCCTGTCTAGGCTGTCTTCACAATTCTCGGTTCCACCACATGTAACATCTGAGGGAAGCCCTAAGGTACTTTGCTTCATACCCTTGTGGACGATGGGACATACGGTGAAGCCAGGTCCATGACCATATAGCTTACACTTGCGCTTGACGAGTTGTGGCTTCCGAAGGCACCTATAGTATGTCACTGGCACTGGTACTGCCTCCAGGCAAGCCACCGATTGCCTTGTTGGGCTCCCACCTCAAAGAAAGCTACCATTACTTGATGTCAAACAATAGGAAGGAAGCAGCGGAACGGGCCCCTACTATGCTTTGTGCCTTACGATGTATCAATGATGTAAGCTTGGAAAGGTTAGTTGTGATCCGCCGCCTGTGGCCCAACGCTGCCGAACAGGCTGCCCTTGCTATCCAGTGTTAGCCACTTTCAAAGCAGCCGAAGCAGCAACTGATGCGGTGCTCTACCAAGCTCGGGCGTGCTCTACGCGTTTCTGAGCTACTTTTCTCCGGCGATCATCTGACAAGTTGGCGCACCCTTCGACCAACCAGCTAAGTAGCCAGGATGGGCGAGCAACGCTCCCGCATGTTCAAATCTCAACACAAAGTAAGCATTATGCCTGGGTGCTGCTGCATACGAAAATGGCTTTAAGACTCGAACCAAGGTGAAGCCTCCTGAGAGAAGTACTGTCGAGACATCCTATTAGTGCTGTGCAAGAGGAAGCACTATGCATATTGTTGCTTAACGAGTAACAAGGCACAACAAGTCCTAGTGCTCCTTGGCCATGGCTGCAAGGAGAACACTGTGCAGCTGGATAAGCACTGGCCTACTTTGGTTGAAGTAAACTACATAGATAGATGCTGCCGCTCTACAAGTATGCTGTGCCATGTCTTGCTGAGTCCTGGATCTTGAAAAGAGTTCCAGACTGCTATTGCCACAGGGGACTATTGATGTGCAGAGCTGTTCAGCAGCAGCTACAGCACTGGTCAGCAATAGCATCTGATAGGGCAGCTTGAATTACCTCCAAGTGGTGCAGGGGCTGAGCATGATGTGCACTAGGTCTGCCGACAGTCTGTAGGAGCAGCAGCAGTGCAGGAGCCAGTCAAGCGCTTGCAGTAGCTGTTGGTTCCCATCATCCCTTAGAATCCAAGGTAGAACAGAGAGTGTGTTACAATCATGCTGCAGTGTTTTGCAGTAGTGGTTGAATGCATTGAAGGTTTCTTTTAACCCTCACTTACCATGTTGATATGGGTATGCTGGCAACACCACTGACTGGTTATCATCAACGCTGGGATTCTGTCAGGCCTCCTGTTGCCTTCAACTTAATACCCGGTGCATACCCGGTGATTCTGGAACAGGGCTTTACAAAAGTGCCCTGTTCCAGAATCACCGGGTATGCTGGAAACACCATTGCTCGGTTGCCGTGAACGCCGGGATTCTGTAAGGCCTCCTGTTGCCTTCACCTATTCTAGAAGCAGTGTTTCATGGCTTTACAGAAGCGGTGGTGCTGGTAATCCACCAGTACTGTCACCAGGGTTTCCGTGGTTGACATTGAACGGGGTTGCTGTGCACAGGGGGCCTTCCATAAACGGAGTTTTCGTCAATTACCTTTGACGTAAACGCGTTCAATCAATCGGTTGACATCACACCCACCTTCTGCCAATACAGCTTACAGAAAGAGGGAGTTTCTCTCTAAGTTGATTCAACGGGTGTTTCCATCAACCGATCAACCGGTTTACTAATACCCCCCAAAATTTCCGACGTACTCAAGTAGCAGCAGAGATTACTGAGGTCCGAACTATCTGCTGAGTGCCCTGGATAGGATTATGTGCTTGGCGGCCACATGTAGTGGCAACCCCGTTTGCTGGAATGTCACCAGTCTGGCATGTTATGGCCCTAGATGCAGGAATCGGGTCTGTCTACTCGCTGGCCATTTAACTGTGCTGTATGGAGGTCGGCAGAACGCCTGCATAATTAGTTGATGTGGCCTTGATTCGGCCACATTCCATGGTGGTTGGGTCTGGTTGCATATATCCCTCTGTGGTTGAGTCCTTTGCATGGTTCTTGTACATCTCCAGCCCGTGGTAATCGTCATTGTTTGCCATGCCATTGCAACCGATGGAGGAGTGGGTGGTGTTCTTGGTCATGGGCTCTGTCTTGCCTGGATACATGTTTCGGTATCAGTACTGCTTGGTTGGTGGTCTGGAAGCCATTGTGTTTGGATCCATCCGATGGTGTGTTTGGTCGTTTCGACCTAGCAGCCCTTTGCGGTTGCCACACCTTAAATGTTTGTTGTTGTTGTTGTAGTTCCAACATACCAGTCCCATGGTCCGGCAGACCCCTGCTGCACCCGCCTTCAAGTGGTTCCTTTGGAAGTACGTCACTTACTTCACAACTATACAACTAAAGGATGACAGACTACACCCTAGTAGGGATGTAGCACCACCACCCTAGTAGGGATGTAGCACCACCACCAGCAAACTGATGCAGTCATCCTTTAGTTGTGTAGTCTGAGGGAGAATGTGCATCATGCTTGGTGGATTAATGCATGCATGACAAACTCCAATGTCACTGAACATTCACGGCATGCAGATAGTTACTTCAGAGGCCGCAAGGTGGCCCCGACCTGAGGTCGTACTCAACTGTAAAGCTGTAGCATGTCGTATTGCGGAGCCTAGATGCCAGCCAGTGCCGTCTATCTTACCTGGGCAAAGGCCTCCTTGCAACCCAGTTTGTGCACCGAAGCTCAAAGCGGGTATCAGCTATCAGTGTGTGTTTGCCTGCGAAGGACCTGAGGTGCATCAGTAAAGTGACTTCGACAGCGAAAGAGGGGCGGGCGGTAAAATGGCAGTGGTCCTCATCCAATTTCCTGACTTGAGGCTGCCTCAGGAGCTGCTAACACACCTGCATCAATTTGTTGTTGTGCCTATATTATGTGCGGCTTAGCCATTATCGCGGACTGGAAAGCTGGTCACCGTTTGCATCGCATGTGACATTCACTACATTTCGCACCAGATATACATGCAGCCCTACCGACCACGTCACAATGAAATGGAATCCCCGTTGAATATCTCAACAAGTGCAGAGACGACGAGCAGTCAGCCGCCTCTCCAAAGCTGACGCAGATCGCATCACTCATCCGCCCGCTGGACGGACTACCAGCAGTAGGTATTTGAGCCTACCAGCAGTAGGTGTTTGAGGCTACTGCTGGTTGGCTCAAACACCTACTGCTTTAGTCCTCCTGGAGGTAGGTGTGCATCAATGCCAACTGCTCCTGCCTCCGCCAGCACCACGCGACAGCTCACGACAACGCTCCTAAGCAATCAAGTCGTCATGCAGTAGGAGACTGCCGAGGGGTTACAAAGTCTTCAGAATCTCCTGCATGAAGTCATACGAAGAGCATCAGCAAGATCAATACTGTCCTTTCAGCTCTGAATTCATGAGTACTATTCTCCATACAGCGGGGAAAGCGGGTTTGGCCCGTCTTGGGAGATTTTCACCGAGCAATGTGCTACATTGAGCCCTATGAGCCTTCATTGGCTCCCATGGGATGCCCTTTTGGGCTAGTTGGTAATCTGGTAATCTGGTACATTCATGCAATCTTGTGGACTTGTCACCCATAACGTGTGGCATTTTTGCTATGACACACGCCGAATGCAATGATATGCAAGGTATCCGACAATGGCGGCAGAACGCTGCAGGTTGACGGACAAAGGAAGGCCATGACAAGAGGGGAGGTTGCGGGCTGACCTACGCCAATGGAACAGGAAGCAGATGTGAGATGCGGGATCTTCCCAACCAAGGGCTTTTCCAGAGGGAGAGCCCCACAACCCAAGGGGGGGGGCAGGGGTTGACAGAAACCCCGCCCCTCCCTCAGTTTTAGGGGTTCGTCACTAGTGACACGGGCCCAGAAGGCCCTCAGGACCCCCTTCCTTCTTGACTTTAAACCCCGCCCCCCCTCTCCCCCCCCCGGGATTGGTGGGCTGCCCTAGTCCTCATCAACATGTTCATATGATACCAAGAACCAGCTCACAGTGCATAAACGGACAAGCAACGCTCTCATATGCTTAAGCCATGACCATATGCATTCTTCAAAAGGAGAGTGACAGTTGCCTCCCATCCCTGTATCTTTTCCTGCCAACTTATCAGCAAAGCTTTGCAGCGCCCATGACCTGGCTCAAACCAGCTTTCCAATGTGTGCAGCAAATAATGAACCATGGATATGTTGAATGTTTGGAGCACCTCTGCCAGCTGATGGCTCCACTTTCATGGGTGAGTCATCCTGACCACCACCACCACCACCATTGTCATTCCCATCCACATCACCTGCCCTCAAACCCAAACCCATATATTTAAAAAATGCAAATGCCTATGATAATCCGATGGCTGGAAAAACAGCCCTGTAATTAGCCACTATCACCTCTCCCTTCTAACTGCTACCGGCCCCGCAGTCACACACCCCTCACCCACTGAACCATACACTCGCCCTTAACCCCTAACTTCCATCTCACCTGGTGTCTCCATCATCATGGGTGAGTCATCCTGACCACCACCACCATCACCATCCTCATCGCCATCACTCCCCACCAGAAACTGATCACCATCCTCATCTTCCCCATCATCCACATTTCCCCGCTGCAGCAACCCCCTGCCCCCACCCCCAAGCCCCACCCGTCCGCCGCTGCCCGCCGGCGTCCTGCCGCCACCCCGCTGCGTCGGCCGCGCCAGAGCCCCTAAAACATCTGCTACATTCCAAGCAGCCACCCCTCCTCCACTACCCCTACCACCCCCACCCCCCGCCCCTGCTGCTGCTGCTGCTGCAGGTGTCACCCAGCCGCCTGCTTCCCCTCCTAAACCCCCAGGCGGGGGCCTAAACCCCCCTCCCGCGCCACCTCCCCCTCCAAATAGCAAGTCCAATGGAGCCATAGGGCTCACCCCCGGCTGAGGGGCTTCAGACCTAACCCCTACATCCCCTAACACCACCCCAAACCGCCGCTGCTCCTGCTGTTGCTGCGGCGGCGGTTGCAGGAAATGCGGCGGCGCCTGTGCCACACCTCGCTGCGACAATACACCAGTAGTACCACCCCCACCCCCACCCCAACCAGCGCCACCCCGCCTTCCCGCAAGCCCCGCCCCTGCTGCTGCTGCTGCCCCAATTTGCCCAAGTTCCTGCAGTAGGGCTTTAGCCTTCTGGCCAGCTGGTCCCCCCACGTCTAACAACCTCTGGCAGTATGCTTCAGCCGCAGGGAGTTGACCAGCCTCCTTGGCGTGCTGTGCGAGGAAGAGCAGGGCGTCTACGGCTTCGCTGCTGCTGCCGGAACCGGTGGCGTCGAGACGTTCTAGGTTGAGACGGTAGTACGCAGCAGCTGCGGCAGTGTCTCCCTTGGAAGCATGAAGCTGGGCCTGGAAAGGAAAATAAGCCCAGTGGGAAAGCATATTGTTTTTATAATGAAGTGGAGCCGATATTTGAAAGGGGAGAGGATCACAGTCATGTGGCAGGTGCTGCATGGTCCGAGAGCTGTGCAGCGACCTTTCGCATTTATACAGAAGTGCAGTGACAGAAAATGGTTGTGGTCATAATCAAATGGACAATATGCCGGTAAGCATAGCAGAGAAGCTCTTGCGCCTCTGATCGTGCTGTGCTGTGCAATAGAGCCGTGTGGCACAAAACTTGTTACTGGACACAGAAACTGTGAAAATGAGCCTTTCAGAGGTGAAGTAGCAGGCAGCAGCAGCAGCAGTGGTTCATGAGTGTGGTGCTAGTAAGACCAGCTTAAGGAGAGTGTGTCATTTTCTGTCCCCTGTGTCCAGCCAATGGCCCTCCCTTTCTCCCTGTTTTATACCCCCCCCCCCCCCGGCTTCCACCCAACCTCCATTTGGTTGCCCCCCACCCCACCCCCTCACCAGTTTATGCAGAGCAATGCCCTCCCCGTCCCTTGGCTTCAGCCAATCAGCCTGATTTGCACAGATTATACACCCCACTCTCCCCGCCTCCTGCCCCCACTCCGCCCATCTCTGACCCAACTCTGCTTTGTGTCAGGCACATCTTCCTTCTCCTCATCAGCTTATGCAGAGCCATTACCTCCCTGTCCCCTGTTCCCAGCCAATCACCCTCCCTTGCAATACTACACCCAGCTCTCCCCTCTGCCCCCCGGCCCCACCCCCTCACCAGTTTATGCATAGCAATGCCCTCCATGTCCCCTGTCTCCAGCCAATCTGTAAGGTTTGGGGGAGCTGGCCTATGTGCCCAGCTCATTACCCACTAAAGCTGAGGACTAGATTGGGTCTAAGGGACTCACAGACGCAAGGACCTAACCAAGACATAAAGCTTACATCATCAGCCAACCACCGACCGACGAGGCAAGGCTAAGGCAGCCTTTACATACCCTCAACACACAACGCCTGTCGACTCCAGGACGACGCGTCAGTCACCCAGCGTCACTCCAACCAGTCACCCAACCAGAGACCTATCAATGACCTGCCAAAAACCACCCTGTGGCCTCTCAAATGTGCGCTATCTGGGAAGTACAGGTCTATTACTATATGTAATATTTTCAGGAAGAATGCCTATAGACAGTGTAGGAGCATAACAGCTGTCTCCAGCCGATCGCCCTCCCTTGCATTTCTACACCCAGCTCTCCCTCCCTCTTTCCTGGCGCGCCATTCCCCCTTACCAGCTTATGCAGAGCAATGCCCTCCCTGTCCCCTGTCTCACACGTCCTCTTCTCTCCTAGCTGGCACCCTCCATCCTTTCGATCCCCAATGCTCCCCCACCCTCCCCCCCTGCCCCCCGGCAGTCCCTCTCACCAGTTTATGCAGAGCAATGCCCTCCCTATCCCCTGTCTCCAGCCGTTCACCCTGCCTAACTCCCAACTTCATACCCCGCTTTCCCCCCAAACCTCCCACCAACCCCACCCTTGCTCTATCTTGCACTTGCTATTCCTTTGGCTTTCACACCTGCTCCACCCACTCTCCTTCCTTCCCCCTCAACTGCACTCCCAGAAAGAATCCATATAACCTGCACCATCATCATCCACCTCACCATCTTATGCAGGGCAACGCCCTTCCTGTCTTCTATATTCAGCCACTCACCCTCCCTTCCTTCCAATTTTACACCCTGTTCCGCCCCCTCCCCGGGCCCCACTCTCCCACTTTCTCTCTAAGATGGCCCCCCACCCCTCACCAGCTTATGCAGAGCAATGCCCTCCCTATCCCCTGTCTCCAGCCAATCGCCCTCCCTTGCAACTCTACACCCAGCTCTCCCCCCCTCCCTCCCGGCGCGCCACTCCCCCTCACCAGTTTATGCAGAGCAATGCCCTCCCTGTCCCCTGTCTCCAGCGCCCTCCTGAAGCACCTCAAAGCAGCAGAGGAACACCCCAACTGCTCATTCTCATAGCACTGCCCCAGCGCACTCCACATGCGGGGGTCATTGGGACGTAACAGAGTCGCCCGCCGATAGTAGTACAAGGCATAATAAGGCATCTGCAATACAAGAATTGCACATGTCCTGTTACTGCAGGGGGTTGTATCTAGCATACAAAAAGGCCACTGAAGAACCATCCTTAGCATGAGCCCCAGGCAACCCATATTCAGGAGCTTTTGAGACATGACAAGATGCCACAATGGTAGGATACAGACCTTGGCTAGGCATCTGCAGCAACGTGCATCTAATTGATCCTGATTGCACGCACTCACTTGAATCAATTAGATGCACATTGTAAAAAGGTGAATGACATATTACTAAAGAAGTCCACATGTCACGCTGCACTGCGTTCCATGTGAAGAACATGTTCAGGTGAGTCACCCATGATACATGGATCATGGGTGACTCATGGGTGACTGTCACCAGCAGTGGATACAATAATGAGGTGACTGCAGCAAATCGCATACAATGAAATGATCATGCCCACTGAACTGAAATAAATGAAGCCTGCACCATGTCCACCATGGCTGTACAGACTGCTTCCAGTGGCATTAGGTAGCAAGTGACCGCAGCCAGAGTCCCACTGCCCATGGACTCGCTTCCAGTCCACCTTTGCAGCACAGAGATTTGATGCAGGTTCTACATCGCCATTGCATTATGATTTATCACAAACAACCTTCATCATCAGCAAAAAGCACTCGCCAAAGGGTTCTAGCTGCAGGGCTTCAGTGTACGCTGTGCTCTAATAGATTACCCTCTGTGTAAGCAACCCCTCCCCCCAGTACTTGCAGGTAAAATGACACTTGCGGAGGTTCCGGAGCAGTAGGGGTTTCAGACGTTGTTTTAAGGCCTAGATGAATACCCCTTTTGTTTTCCATTCCATCCCTTGCATATAACTACTGTTACTACAGTAGTACTAGCAGGAAAGTAATCCACCAAATGGCAAGTCTTTCCTTGCTGGTACCTGCAGTAGCTCATATGTTTGCCCCAGGCCATACCAAGCACGGTAATCCCGAGGGTGGATCTCCACAGCATGACGGTACGCATCTGCATTAGAACAGCAGGCACAAAACTGAGAATCACAATGACCACATAAAGCATAGCTGGCGTATACCGATGTAGAAGGGTGCGGGAATGACAGGAACCTTGGCCAAGTGCGCGAGGCTGCAATGATCAGAATACGGCACAGCTTGCTGACTCCAATAACAAACAAAACATATAAAAGTGAAGGTGGGCTGCACACAAGCCAGCTAGGTCGCAACGATTGTGCATCAGCTGTTTTAATGACAAGCACACTACCTCTGCGCCCCTCTCCTTTACTGCCTCCCTAGGCTGGTGGAACACCGTCCACAAAGCTCACCCAACCCCCGAAATAACTTCATGAACTAAACATTCTATCATGATCCAGATGCCACGTCAAGAGACAACCTATTCCTTTGTGGTGTAAAGTCGTGAGCCCCTCCTCCTCCTTGCCTTACCCCCTTTTCCTCATGTACCCTACCTCCCTCCGTTTCATGTCTAAAAGCACAAACAGCCACGGCCCCCTTGTGCCCCCCACCCCTTTTTCCTTTCACCCCACTTCAGCAGTCTCCCTCTGTACAGTAACACATGTACCAGACTTTCCACCAATGGAGGACCTCAGCCCCTGATGGTTGCCCGACTTTGCCCGACTCAACATGCTTTCCGAGCCCCGGCCTCCTCCCAGCCCCCCCCCCTCCCCCCTCCCATGCCCCCCCCCCTCGGCCTTTACCTATAGCAGCAGATGCATTGTGTAGCTCCACATACTCATGCCCCATCAGGGTCCAAGCACTGAGGTAGTTGGGGTTCAGTCGTAAGGCACGCCGGAATGCTTCCACTGCCCGTTCATGCTGTGCCTGCGCCCACACAACAAGGAGGGGTTCATTCGCAATAGAAATCATTGAAGGCTGAACGATAGCACTCTGTGGATGAGAAGTATTGCATAAAGGTGACATTACTGCCCCCTCATGCTGTGCGTGCACCAGCACAGCAGTGGGGGTTCCGATTACAGTAGCGGAGTTGCAAGCTCAAAAAGTAGCCAGTTGTGGGTGAGAGGTATTGCATACAGGTAACATTACTGCCCCTTCATGCTATGCCTGCACCAACATAGCAGTGGGTGTTCAATAGGCGTATCGGAAGGTTCAACAATAGCAGCTGGTGGATATGACCCGCATGTGGCATCACTGCAAGCTTAGCTGTGTCCTGAAGCAGCAGGAGACTTGGGGTCTAGTCAATCCACTTCAAAGCTCAGCAACAGCACGGAACCATACACATGGAAGGAAAGGCCCGCGGAATGCTTCCACCACCTTGTAATGCTCTGCCTGCAGCTGTAAAGGGTTGGGGTCTAGTGGATGACTTGAAGGTTGGTGTGCATGTGGCATTCAGGCCCCTTGGGGTTTGCCTGCAAAAGCAGAAGATCTTGCCTGACTACTTCTGTCACAATACAGGAGCTTGCTGTAAAACAGCAAAACACATCTCAACCCCCATCTGCATTTCTTATTCAGCAAACCCATTTTACTCCACAACCCCCTGTTGCCCATCTTATCTGACAACCCCCTGTTGCCCATCTTATCTGACAACCCCCTGTTGCACATCTTATCTGACAACCCCCTGTTGCACATCTTATCTGACAACCCCCTGTTGCACATCTTATCTGACAACCCCCTGTTGCACATCTTATCTGACAACCCCCTGTTGCACATCTTATCTGACAACCCCCTGTTGCACATCTTATCTGACAACCCCCTGTTGCCCATCTTATCTGACAACCCCCTGTTGCCCATCTTATCTGACAACCCCCTGTTGCACATCGTATCTGACAACCCCCTGTTGCACATCTTATCTGACAACCCCCTGTTGCACATCTTATCTGACAACCCCCTGTTGCACATCTTATCTGACAACCCCCTGTTGCACATCTTATCTGACAACCCCCTGTTGCACATCTTATCTGACAACCCCCTGTTGCACATCTTATCTGACAACCTCCTGTTGCACATCTTATCTGGCAACCTCCTGTTGCACATCTTATCTGGCAACCTCCCTGCCCCTATCTGAGCTCAACCAGCACCCTACACTCAAGGACGAGTATTTGCCTATAATGCCGCAAGCCTCAGGCGTGTACTTGTGCTGCTCAGCTAAGGCTATGTCAAAAAGGGGAGCTATGCTGGTGGTTTCTATATAACACAGGAGTTGATGTACAGGGTGCACATGTTTATGGGACTCCCATCTTAAGCCACCATACTATTGCAAACACAATTCAACCACCTCCCAGAACCACCCCATCCAAGCTCACAAACCCACCTACCTTCAGGGAGTAGTAGTTGCCTATGACACAGCAAGCTTCCGGCGTGTACTTGTGCTGCTCCGCCAACCGATGAGCCAGATGGCTCAGTTGTGCCGCCTGCTCTGTTACGTACAGTATGTTGCTGTACACATCCATGCCCTCCAGCACATGCGGGTCCCTTGACAGCATGTCCTCAAAGAGCTGCTGACTCTCTTGGTAGTTGTTCATGTTGTAGTGAGCCACCGCAGCACATAGGGTTACAGTGTCACTCATAGGGAACAGCTGTAGCAGCAACAGGTGCAGGAGTGTGCGTGTGTTAGTCAGGTCTGCTTATCTTAGATGAGTTGCAGCACATGCAAGGCCGACTCTCTTGGTAGTTGTTCATTTTTCAGTAAGCCACAGCAGCACATAGGATCACAGTGTCACTCGTAGGGAACAGTTGCTGCAGCAGCAGGAGCAGCAGGAGTGTGCGTCTGTTAGTCAGCCCTGCTTGTTTAAGTGCCTTGCAGCACATGCAAGGCTGACTCTTGTGGTAGTTGTCCACGTTGTGAGAAGCCACAGCAGCTCATAGGGCCACACTATCACTCATAGGGAACAGCTACAGCAGCAGCAGGAGGAGCAGGAGCAGCAGGCAGTCCTAGTCGGCAGTCAGCTCTGCTTATCTAGATGAGTTGGAGCACATGCAAGGCTGACTCTCTTGGTAGTTGTTTATGTTTTGATGACCCACAGCAGCTCATAGGGTAACAGTGTCACTCATAGGAAAAGATACAGCAGCAACAGGAGTAGGAGCAGCAGAACAGCCGGTAACTCAGCAAACTCTGCTTATTTCACAAGAGTTGTCGTGCTGCTGCAACGCTGCTGGCTCTCCTGATTGCTGGTCATATTTTAAGTAGCCACAGCAGCACAGCAGATGAGTGTGTCACTCATGGGAAAGAGCAGCAGCAGGAATCTGTCAGATCTGCTTAGCAATATGAGCTGCAGCACCTACAAGGCTGTTTTTTCCCTTGATAGGTATTCATACTCCTATGACCATACCTGGTTGAGCACTTGCAGCCTGCTGAGCGCCTCTGCCCCTTGGTGCTGCTCCACTGCTACATGAGCCAGAAAGAAGTCCCGGGCCCAATGGGAGGGCAGGGCAAGGGAGGACAGCTGGTCAAGGTCCTCGACTAAACCCTGCAGAGCCTGCAAAGGTTCATACAGCCACCAAATAATTCAGTCTCTTGGAGAGAGGTGTTCAGGGCACCAGCTGCTTACTGAGCCGAGGGCTAATTAAGTGACCTGTATGCTTTATCTCTCGGAATGAACGGCTCTCAAGACACCAGACGCCTTAGCGTTGGGATAGACAGCATGGTGGGTCCCACTTCAGATACAAGACTTTACCTGAGGACCATAAAGCTGGCATACATGTCCACACATCGAAGCAGACAAGGAGACAGGAACGTGAGCATTGCAAACGACTGCAAGGTGGCAAGATTTCCGGAAGCTAAGAACTTGCTTTGTAGCCAACTGGCTACTGCCCATCAGAACGAGCTTGCAGGGGTGAGGTGCAATTGCGAAATTTAAGACAGGCAGAGGTGGCAGAACATGCTGCTGCAGAAGGACACATCAGGGTCAGGAAACAAAGCTGCAGAAAATTCCACACCTGCCAAACATCCCAGCTACTTGGCAATTCTGCCAGTGAAGCGACCTGCAGCTTGGCAGCATGCTAGGAGCTTGCTGGGCATCTGCTCTGTTTCAGCATCGAAGCCTGCAAAGTAACTGTCTGTGAATCCCGACTGGGGGAGGACTGACAGGTGGGTTAGATGTCTGTTAAAGCTGACGAGCTTGAGTGAGGCAACGTTAATCCAACTGGCTGAGGTAGCGTCTGATAAGCTACTATGCCAGTTCTCTCGCTAAAACATCTCTCCACTGCGGAGCTTGCTGGGCATCTTCGATGTCCTACGTCTTTCTCTACTCCGCACCTGCCAAGCACCCCAGTTACAGGGAAAGTCTGTGAGTGATGTAACCAGCAGCTGCCGTGCTGCTTGCTTCTGTCCCTTATCCGTTGCCACCAGGCCCTGTAGGTACACAGTGAAGGCATCCCCATAACCAGCTGCAACAGCTGCCTCAAGTTCCGACTCCAACATGTCCAGGGCAGGGTTGACAGCTGCAGATGTGGTGGGGGAGGTGGCTGAGCCGGAATGCTCCTGGCGCTCTTCGCTGCAGACAGCATACATCAGGAGTCAGGCTTGAGTAATAAGCAAGTACTGGTCCGAGGGACCAGGTACAAAGTACTGCTGCGCACCAGCTGGTTCAAGTGCTGGTCCTGGTAACAAACCAGTCCAGCGTGTGTCCCAGGTCTATAGCAGGAGAAGAGGGGGCAGTGCTGGTTATGGTGACAGGCACCTTGCGGAATGTGCCAGTGCCAAGCATACACTGTGCCTTCTATTATGAACTGAGCAGAGCAGATACAGGGGTGATGGCTATTGCTTTCATTTGATCCATCAGTGAAGACCCGAGACCAGCTATGCAAACGGCCCAACAAACCCAGACCTTAACCACAAGATCTCTGATAAAGAAGCTACCTGCATTCAGCCCATGGACGGCTCTTCGTCCACATACAAGCTCAAAGCAAGATGAAGCGGCTTTCATTCCCCTACACATACTGGCCTACAGCCAATAGATGAAAGTGCGCATAGGAGGGGCATTGCAGAACGGTTAGAAAATTCCGCTGCCACAAGATTCCCATACTATTCCGTTTGTGACGCCCCTGGTAACACATTGTCATGCTGTTGGCTGTTACATTATCTCCCTATCCACACCAATACCTCAAAGTGATCATGCCTGCTTTGGTACTCTGTCCTGCTGCTGGCAAAGAGGCACTCAAAAGCCTGCTGCTTAGCCTACAGTAGGTCCCATGCCTGCTTCGTTTAGTGTGGCTTCTGCTCATTTTCAAGCACGCTTAGCCTGATGATAAGCCTACATCGCAGATGGTACCTTGCCACTCTAGGCTGGCTGCTGGAAGCACTTCACTATCACGGCAAGTCTGCTTCAGCCCAATTGCGTGTCACTCACTCCCTGCGCTTCTCTCCTGCCAGGTAAAGAGCGTAGCACCGCAGGAAAGCTGCTTCTGGGGTCTTCACACCCTCAAGCGTATGTGCCACCCTGTGGTACTCCTGAGAATACGAACCCCACCTTTAGCACTGAGCCCTAGGTCATAGGTGATTGCCATACATGATAGAGTCGCTGATTACCTTGTGTTGAAAATAAGAGCGGGCTATGATCATCATGGGATGCTCCGGCTGAATTCTCTTTCGTCTCTCTTCAGCTGCCTTACTGGCGCCTTGATCTATCACCTCAGCTGGTAACCCGATGAGCTGCTCTGAGGCCCACCGCATGGGGTGATAGAGACATCTGTCTGACAGTTCCCATATCGCCTCTGACAATTCCAGGTAACGGGCTTCTGCCGACCCCATACTCGACCAGTTCGACTCTGGCACCATGCTGAGTTGGCTATAAGTCGGAGACTCGCCCTAGCTTCTAAGGAAGATCGACCAACCAGATGCTCATTTGTCGCGTCATCAATAAGCGATCACCAGCTGCTGCTCGCGCACGCACGTGTGGGAAAGATAACCGAGTTCGGTATCGAGCGCATGTGCTGTCCGGAACTGAATGTACTACGCACCAGGCCTGTCCCAAGGAGCTTAGACAAACGGTATATACGGAAGTTCGTTTACTACTGAAACAATCCAAAGATCCACCAGTTGGCCACTACAGAGGTTACCGAGTGACCGTTCGTTTGAACTGGCCGGGGCAGTACACGAGGATTTCAATGATAAACACTCCGATTAAGGGCCAGAAACAACAACATGAATTCCCAGTGACACTCCACCCCTTTCACACATGTATGCGCTTTCAAGGCTCCGTATTGCCCTCACATACATGATGAAACACGTACGTTACGGCGGATAAGGCCCTTTGTCTCACACACAGCAGCCATCAACCACATTCAGATGCGCCTCTGCACATCCACCCTGTTGATGCCTCCTAGGTCCTTTCGGCAACACGTGGCCTAAGCATACTTGGCTGCTTGGATGAACCTTGCAGCTGCCAGCAACCCCAACAAAGTCTGCAAAAGACACAGAACAGCAGGAACAATGCACATATGGGTACTTCTTCAGCCCAGAGGTGGTTTTGGAAGACAAGACTGAATTGGGAATTGCCCGATAAGGAGTGCAGAGGGGCCTATGGCACTTCTGCTAAGGCATTCATGGAATGTAGTAGTAGGGAGTGCAGTGGTAGGAAATCAGGAAAGTCTCCATAGTTAAGCAGCCGGAAATTTAGGGATGCGGCCCGTTAGAGGTGGGCTCCTCGGGTCACGCCAGAAAGATGAACACTCTTGGACATTGAGGGAAATCACATGAGGTCAAGGATGTAGTCATGCCCCAAGCCCTCCATGGTGCCAAAGCTTCGCAGTAATATCTCAAACTAACCCCATGACATGCCATGGCAAAACGTGCCATAAGCCCTGCAGCGGAACCTGTCATGTGATAGTGGGGTGCTACAACAGACACATTGCCTGTGGTGTGCAGATACATGTTACACATGTGAAGCAATGGATGAAAACATAAGGAGGAAAACATAAGGCCCATGCCACCTAGGCATCCTGCAAAATCCTTCACTGCCACAATGGGAAAGTTGAGCCATTTGCCCATGCAACCATGTGCTTATGAAGGTCCGATGGCCTAATACCGGTACTCAGGGTGGACGGCAACACAAGGAAACCTACACGTCTTGCAGATGGAAGAATTTAGGCCGCAATGCTAACCTGGCGAACCGTCATCAGTCACTCCAGTATGGTCTATGCAGCGTGCCTGAATCAAGCAGCCCAAGTCCCCGAGGCTTGACACCAAGGATGCTAGCCCATGGCCACGGCCACTGACTACAACACATTACACCATACTGCATGTAAGGCAACCCACCTGTAGCCCACAGAAGGTGATGGAGATGGCGTTGAGCAGGACTTCAACTTTCAGTCTGCAAGCACCGCAACAACTGCATGAGAATGGACTGCTGCTTTGTGACATTCAATCTGCAACCACTGAAGATGCTGCATTGAAATCAACCACTGCTACTGGAGGGATCCACTGCAACCAATAGCCGCAAAGCTAGCATGCTGGTCATCACAGGGTGGAAATGCTGTCAATCGGGCCTTGCCACACACCCCTGTCTAAAGTTATTGAGTTGCAGTTGCTGTGCTTTAGAGGCACAAATATTGCCAATCTGCAGCACACACACATAATAGGCCGTTGTGTCTGCTTCCCTTTTTAATGCATTCCATTGCACTTGTCCAAGAATGCTGGAGCCAAGCTTACACATATGTCTGGAACTGGATGTAGTATACAAAAAAGGCGATCATTGGGGCCGTCAGGAAGATACATGTCAGTAGAGGTCCGGATTGTTCTGTCTTGTTACCCTTGGAACCTGCGGCAGGAGAACACGCTAAATCAGTGCCCTGAATGTGGGTCGGTCCTGCTTCATGCAAGATTGGACCATCTGCCTGCAATGTGAAGCAATTGTGGCAGCCTGTTCGCTGATGGCTTACCAAGGAACAGCCTGGTAGGCTCTACCAGCAGAAAGAGCCACTGGAACACAAACTCAGCTGCAAATTTGCTCTTTGGGTATGGAAGGGACATCCCTGAATCAACACAGCCTTCAGTTGATGCATGGCTTCCCAACTGGGTAGGCTGTCTTCTGGTACAGCTCTAGTATCCATACATGCCTGCTGAGCATGACAGCTTAACATTACCTTTGTATACGAACACCAGGATGCTCAATACCCAGAACAGGACATCCCACCAGGCCCCAAAGTATATGCATATCTCCAAGGTCAGAGACGTTAGGACTGGTCTGGCCCTGGCTGCAGTTGCGGTCTTGCATTAGGCTCTCTTTAATCGTGCCAGAATGCTATGCAGCCAGCTCTACCTGCTGTTTGCATACTGCCTCTCTACACAGGACCCTGGGTCGGGTCAAGATTGCTGATTGTTTTTTCACGATGGCAGCTGGGCCTAATTATTGATCATTCATGCAGCCCATATTGCAAATTGTGAAGTAGCACGACCTTTTAAAGCAGCGGTGTCACCATTCACATCGTCAGTGGACATGATGAAGCGGGGGAAGCCTTATGTGACTTCCTTCGAGGTTCCGTCACCCGGGATTTGCACCGGGAAATACGTTCAGGTACACAAAAGTAAGCCAAGAGGAGTCCCATGTTCTCCAGGCTGTGCAACAGATGGGAGTGAGTATTCAAAGAATTCAAGGGACAAGTTCGCACCCCGTCAGGGCTCACTTCAGGGTCTTGCAGCTGGCGTTCCGAGGACCAACTCCAGTAGCCCTCCCTTAACTGTTGCGCACGGCAGGAGGTTGTCTACATGTTTCCCTAAGTTCCAAAACTATCCACGCATCCCCGTCCTAACGCATCCCTCCCACCATACCTTCTGGATCTCCCCATCATGGCAGACACCCAGACCGAGCCTATTCCAGCCGGAGAGGCTCAAGCTGCCGATCCCATAGATAATGAGAATGTACGTCCGTCTTGTGGGCTCTGAATCTTCTGGAAATACACTCACCGCCTGGTCATGCAGGGTGAGGCAGAGGTCCCCGAACATGAGGACCCTGAAGGGGAGGACGAGGAGGAGCAGCGACCGGCATCGTCCGCTTGCGAGAACCTTCCCAGCCTCTCTGGTGGAGACACTCCCAGTGGAGGCCAGTCTGTTGTTGCCAAGCTCCTGATCAGCAACGCAGCTGCTGGTTCTGTCATCGGGAAGGTAAACTTAGGCCACGTCAAGCGTGGCCCCTTTCGACATTGAGCTTTTATCGACCAGTTTGACACGCATGCAGGGCGGCCAGACCATTGAGCAGATTCAGAAGAACTCTGGCGCTCGCGTGCAGTTGTCCCGGGCTGGCGAGTTCTATCCTGGTGAGGGATCGCCGTTGTGCGTATCTGTGACAGCTGTATGTACGTGCTATTGAGGTTGCTCCCTCGTGCAGGTACTTCTGAGCGCGTGCTGCTGCTGTCTGGCTCGCTTCATGCTGTGCTGACCTCAGTGTTCCTGATGTTGGAGAAACTGCCCAAGGAGCCCGTCATGGCCATGGGCCGCGCAGCGCAGAAGCCCAGGGAGGACACGGTGAGCAGCGGCCAGTAGCAGCAAGTCGCCATGGCTTGAAAATTTGCCCTGCATGCCAACAGCCTCCTTTAACCCTTTAACCCTGGTCTGCTATCATGCCTTCAGGTGAAGATGGCCGCGTCTCGCAAACTGTGCGGTGCGGTCATTGGTCAGAAGGGCCAGACCATCCGGGAGTTCATGCAGGACAGTGGGGCCACCATCCGAGTGCAGCCCTTGTCTGAGTTGACCCCTAGTGACAGTGAGAGGCTCATCACTGTTACAGGCAGCAGGGAGAGGGTGCTGCGCGCAGTTGCCCTCATTCTGAACACGGTAAGGGGTGCATGGCCTGTAGCAGCATCAACTTTGTATGTGGAAGCTTCCATGACAAGATGGACAGTTCGCATGACAGTACATATGATGAAAATCTAACTGGAATGGAGGTCATGGTTTCCTGGGGCAGAGCGGTGTTTCATAGACCAGCAGCTGATTGCAAATGATGGCTTGTGTTTCTGTGGCCTTCTGGGGTCCTTACAAGGCAGGTCTGTAGTAGCCATCAGTACATACACATAGAGGAATGTCTCTAAGCCAACGATGTATTGGCTTGAGTGCTGTCCTTCTCTTTCTATCATTTCAATGCCTGCATGCCCTTATGTCCTCCCTGTGCTGCACTCATGGCTGCTTTTGCAATGACGTACTATGGATCGTATATATGCTTGTGATAGATCACAGTACAGCATTGCAACCGTTGAGCTGGGGACATGACTCCGGCCATTTTGTTAGTGTGTGTGTGTGTGTGTGTGTGTGTGTTAGCAGAAGTCGAGATATGTAATAACATCCCACTCACACCCTGTGCGGCACCTGTCTGGACAACTTCAACAGCTACGTACAATGTGACACAAAGATGCTGATATTAGTATGATGATGCCCCCTCCATGTGCTCTAGCTATCTGCTTATGAAAAGTTAAGCAGCTACATGAAAATAGTAAGGATGATACTGATACTGATATGTTGGTGTCCTCTCCATGTGCTGCAGCTGTCTGCTGATGACAAGTTCAACAGCTACATGGAGCTGACCCTGCAGCTGGCCAGCACTCAGGGGCTCATCCCAGCAGTACGCAGCAGCAGCACCAAGAGCGCACTAGCTAATGCCAAGGCACAGCTGCTGCTCTCACTGCTGGATGAGGATGTGGGAGCTGTGCTGGGGAAGAAGGGGCAGACGCTGACACAGATCCAGCAGGTAGGAGGGGGTGGCAGGCAGGCGGGAGGGTGGTGCTTGGAGTTAGGGAGTGGGGTTAGTGGGGGCGGGGGGGATGTGCAGGCGGCTACAATGCACCTAGTCGCCTTGCTAGAGAGGATGGGAAAGCTGGCTTGGGAAAGGAGGGGCAGATGCTGACACACACAGATCCAGCAGGTAGGAGGGGGTGGCAGGCAGGCAGGAGGGTGGCGAGCAGTGTTAGGGGGTGTGGTCAAAGGGGGGGGGGGGGGTGTTGAAGGGAATGGCATGTGCAATGTGGCTACTCACCCTGCCTAATGACGGTGAAGCTGCCTTAGAAAGAAGTGGCAGTCGCTGATACAGATGCAGCAAGTAGGAGGGGGTGGCAGGCAGGGAGGTCTGCCGGCGTGGGGCAAGCAGGGTGTGTGGTTAACAGGGAGGGCGCAAGGCAGAGGTTGTGGTCCTGCGGGATGTGTGGCAGCTGTAAGACTGCTGCTCTCTCTGCGGAATGGGGACGCTGTACTGGGGAAGTTGGGGCCGATACTGACACAGATGCAGGTGGTGTCAGGGGAGGGGCGTTGGAAGGCAGGATGGCTGCACGGGTGCATTAGGCAAGTAGGGTGTGTAGGAAGGTGGGGGGTGTGGGACATACAGGCAACTGCAACACTGCTCCTCTCCCTACTAGTTGTGGATAGGGAAGCGTCCTGGAAAAGACGGGGCAGACACTGAGACTGATGCAGCAGGTAACAGGCGGCATAGGGGTGAAAGGCTGGGGAGCTAGCAGGCGGAGAAGGGAAGGGTGGTATGCGAATTGTCTAAGCAGTGGTCCAAATGGTCTGGAAGGCAGTGGGGAGCAGTGTCAGGACTGATGCTTAGCTGTGGGATGTTAGTACTAGCCTGAGGGGTAGTGATGTACAGCAGATGCAAGGGATTTGGCCAATACTGACCACCCATCATGTACGGGAGTACATGCATGTTTGCCTGGTGATTCCGCCTGCTCAACCTCTTGAAGCCGGCAAGTGTATGTTGAAGCAGCAGCATGGGGAAAGGGATGCAGTGCCGAGGGGATGGAAGGGGTGAAGTGCCCAGGGTCAGGGACGGTCAGGGACGGTCAGCCTGCAGTTTCAAACATGGGAGCCAAAGCTACGGAATGTGGTGGGAGGGAGGGGTACATCTAGGATATCTGGTGTGTCAAAGTTCAGTCTTTGGAGGGCATCGCATGAAAGCGAGGCTCAAAGGTGGATGAATCATAGCAAAGTAAGGGGGAAAGCGATAAGTACTGGGCGGGAAAGCAGCCCGTTCAGCGGTACCTGGTAGCTACGCAGGTAGGTGCGCGAGTTCGCATGCAGGCATCAGACCAAGTAAGTACATGCTGACGGACCTCAATCGTGGGGCTTCTAGCAGGTGGTAGGGGTTCCGGCTATTTTGGAACCTCCTGGGCTGGGTGTGGCTAGGTGCTATTGCAAGGGACAAGGGGCAAGGAGTGGCAAGGGTTCATTAACTTTGCACATTGGAGGCAATAGGGCAGAATCGACCACACGGTGCAGGCATGGTGATATTGGTGAGCCAGCTAGGCGGCTATGCAGCTGTCCCTGACAGATTGGTTAAGTCTGTGGACTACTTCTGCAGCTTGGTGGCTAGCAACGAAGTAGAGCTGCTGCCTTCTGAAATGAGAGGCCAACATTGAAGGCCGACATTTACCCATTATTTTTGTTGCTGCAGAATGCCAAGGTGACCATCAAGATCAGTGACCGCAGCAAGATGGACCCCCACACCCACGAGCGTGAGGTGACCATCAGCGGCACCTATGCTGCCATTCAGCTGGCATGTGCCATGATCAGTGAGAAGCTGGGGCAGAACAAGCCACGATTCTCCAACAATAGCGATGGGGGCCATGACGATGGCGATTACGATGACCACGGCCACAGCATGGGTGGATACATGTAAAGCGGCTAGGGGGCGGGGGGGCCTGCTCTGCTATGCGCAGTGGGGAGGAGGTACATGGGGCAGGGCATTGGAGTGCTTGTGAGCACTGTGCATTAGTTACAGTTGCGGTCACAGATGGGCGGTGGCATGTGCCATGATCAGTGAGGAGCTGGGGCGAAACAATCCGTGTATGAGCTGCTTCAATAGCGATGGTGGACATGACGATGGCGATTATGATGGCCACAGCATGGGCGGATACATGTACGAAGCGGCTAGTGGGGTGCTGTGGGGTATGTGCTTTTATATACAGCAGCAGGAGGGGGATGTGCTTTCGATAGGGGGGTGGATCTTCAGGGGGGATCGTAGCTGCTTAATATCCCCATATGTGGCAATTTATGCGGATATCATGCAGTTTTGATGTGCCTTTAGTTGGTGGGCTCCTCTGCTAGGCTCAGTGGGGAGAAGGTCCCGTGGGGCAGGGGATGGCAATGCTTGAGCATCGTGCATTAGTTGCTGTTGCGGTCACAGCATGGCTGTTGGTGCGGTTTCTGCCATTTTTAACGGATGTTCAACGGGTGGGGAGGTGTGGCATGGGTGGTCACAGTGCATGATTCTCGCTGTCATATAGCGATTGTGACGGAGCCCCTGGCATGGGCTCTTTTGCTTGCTGTTGCTGCTGCAGCTATGTAGGGGCGTGGTTGGGGTAGAGGGGGGGTGCCAGTTTGTAAATGCAGCTGCACCGTCACACCACGTGGTGTGGGTTTTATATGGTTGGCGGGCTGCTGCTGAAGCCAAGTTTAGAGAAAAAGTGAGAAGGCACAGGTGGATAGCAGAGCTTTCATTCGCATGGTGATAGAGCAGTTTTTTCTTTTTGGGCTTGAAGGATGAAGGGAAGTTGAGAGGGGAGTGCTAGGGAGGCGATTGGCAGGTATGAAGATGGGCAGGTGTAAAGGACGGCAACGCCCCCAGGGTAGCGGTTAGGTAGGTTCTGTTTGACTAGTACTCAGATTATGTATCATGCAGCCCTCTGATGTGGGCATGTTGGTGGCCATGGGTGGTCTCTGGGCATCTTTTGGAAGGAGGAGGGGCTGGGAGGGCAGTACATCGATCGTGACATGAATACTCCCCTCCTGAAGGGGGGTGGGGCAGTGTGCAAATTTGGTTGAAGAGCTTTCGGAAGGGAGGTTTGTTAGAGCTTTCACCAGGCCAGTGTATTATGGTGTGTCAATCAGGCACATACCATGTGGTGCCACGAGCAGGGATGTTGTGATGTCTAAAAGGAAGATGCCATTCACATGCTTGCCTGATGGCGTGTGCATTGCGACCGATGACGGTGTTTGGCATGGTCGCTGGTGTGCGACTTCTGGGCAGGGCAAGTACGGACTGTTTGTTGCTGTGACAGTATGTATGGCGTCTTGCAGTGGTCCATCAACTGCATCAGGCAAGTTGGCCTGTTGTGCTTGCTAATGGAAGGACAAGGCTGCAGGATGCGACATCAATGATGCTGGCACATGGGAAGGGCGCAGTGCATTCAATGTGGAAGTGTGGTGTTGACACTCTCTGGGCGCTTGATGTATGCTCACGGCTGGGGAACCTTTTGGCGTTCTGGCGGTCGCATGCTGCCAGTGGCTGGCGTTGTAGTCTTGCATGCACAGGTCCCCTGGATGTTGCTGTGACTGTGCCTCTTGTGATTACTGTGCTTTGGAGACTCAATGTGGTTAAGCGCATCGTTGACATGCCTCAGTAATATGTCATGGCATGGACTGTATGGGTGGTAAGATGTTGGCTCTACTGGGGTTCCTTTGTTTGGAGCAGATGCTGCTCCTCTGATGCATCATGCTGAAGATGCTGGCTCGTGCGGGGTAGGGCTTTGTGGTTCTTGATTAGCAGATAGGTATCAATGGGAATTGTATCTCCTGATAGAAGTTGCATTATTGGATCTTTGTTATGGTGTGACAGCATTGCCGTGGTTGGCGTGGCTAGCTGGTATGCCTTGGGGGGCATCAGTCGGCAGGATGTTTCATGCTCAGTGTGCATGCATATATATTGGCAGTGATGCTGCCTGTGATACTGTAGACAGACTATGGGAGTCAGTGATGAACACATGCCTCCTCACTAGGACATGCATCAACATCACAGCATGGTCCTGTTGCTGCCTTGATAGGTTGCTGCTGCACATGTATACATTGTGATGGGATCACTATGTCACTTCCTGATTACCCCCGCTGGTGGTCATGCAGTGTAATTGTATCAGACCTATTGAGTCGTGTTGTCTGCTGTCAATTGTTTCAAGTGAAGGTTGGAAGACGGCCGAACGGAAGAACTGACAGGTAGGTCGTGAGCTCCCGCGATATACTAGAGGGGTCAGCAGTCGTTGCTTGGTTTCGTCATTGAGAACCCGGCATGGTCCGACGGACTATGAGCAGCCGAGGAACCTGCACCAATGGATTTTGATTAGATGCATTTGACCAGTGCTGCTGCTAATGGCACACTTAGGTAATGGTCACCGAGCGGACTCACTTGGCCTTGCCTCAGTCTGGTCAAGCACCGAAGAAACCATACGGCCATCGAGCACCGCACCTGGCCAGAAACGATCGCTAATGCCTGTTGTAAAAGCTAGTAAACGGCAATAGCCATCGGGCAATAGACCTCCAAAACCGCGTGCGGCCCGGATGTTCCATGTCAAGTGACCAAGTCTGATGGTTGTCAGTGCCCCCCACTACAAGGAACGTGGATCCATTGCCTCACTGAAGTGGACATAGCGCTATCGATGTTGTTGTCTCTTTTTGCGCCTATTGCATATTCAGGTGCGCCAGCGATGTACCCGCGTCGGCCCGATCTCGGGGTAAGCCTCTGTCTCTAAACCAAATTCTGGCTCAAACTTGATTAATCATAGTCCTGAGCAGCTGGCAAGAGAGCACTCCGCTCTCACCAATGCGAGCGTTCCTCCTCATTTGCCCATATACAATGCGGCAACCACTGAGGGTACAGCTTCGAATACATACAAACAAACATCAGCATTGCACATGAACATCAAGCTCTGCAATCCAGCACACACATCCAATGAAACATGAAGCACACACATTCTGCCTCAGGATGAAGATCATTTTACAAGAACATACGCTCTGAATCCATTGCCAAGCACCTCTCCCGCTGGAGCAAGTAAGATACAAGACCAGGAGACAACATGCAGCACCGCTTTCACTTTCACCTCAGGCCTGGCAAAAGCAGCATCATCGCCCACGCAGCCGCAGTCTACCAGCCGGATCAGCTGCATAGCAACAGTGTTACGCTCCAACTGCAACAATACCATCCAGTAACACGACCATTGACCATGATATGTTCCACATACCAGGATCAGCCTGCAAGTTTTAAGCTGTAACTGCACCTATACCATTCCCTAACAGGACCCTAAAATTAGCTACAGTCTGAAGCTACGTTTCCTGCAGTGCAGTGCATGAGCAGCCATGTGCCCCCTAGCACGAGATCCAGCAGCAATGCATTTTGTGCCAATCAATGCTTGGTCTGCCATCCAGTCTCCCTCCTCACTCACTCTCTCTTCTTTGATTATACCCTGCAGGCAGAAGAAAGCCGCATGCTCAGCAACAAACATATAACATATCCTTCTCCGCTCCTGCTATAGAAGGCGCCAGCTGCAGCAGGGAGCCTGCAGGCCCTAGAGGCAGTCATGGCATCAAGTGTATAGACTACAGCAAGACTTGAATATGGGGTGCATGCTGTGAAACGTGTGCGTGCCACCAGTGCCTTTAAATTGAGTGGGGTGCAACCGGTTGTGCCGCCTGCATGTGCCACCCAGCACAGGTTTTGCCTATTGGCGTGTGAGGTCCCAGGAGTTCCATACGCCCCCCCCCCCCCCCCAGATGTGCCCACTTCAACACGATATCTTGCTAGCACAGGGATGCAAGATATTCTGTCGCATGCATGCGCTGACAAAAGAGTGGTTGATGCAGCTGAAAACGGAAGAACAGTCCGGGCACTTGTCTGATGTGAAGCAACCAGCTTCCGACTCAAGAAGCTTCCAAACCCGGTCTTTCCTGACTGCTCTGCACATGTGGGCGGACCTGCTGGCAGCCATCTGGGGGACGTGTGAGACACCACCGGGCTTTGTTGAGCACCTGAGGTACCGTACAATTTGTGACTGCCCTGGCACGCTTGGTTTGCCATCCAGTCTCCCTCCTCACTCACTGTCTCTTCTTTGATCATATCCCTACAGGCAGAAGAAAGTGGCATGCTCAGCAACAAACATATGTCCGTCTCGGCTCCTGGTATAGGAGACTCCAGCTGCAGCAGGCAGCCTGCAGAGCCTTAAGGCAACCATGGCATCAAGTGTATAGACTAAAGAAAAACTGGAATATGGTATGCATGCTGTGAAACGTGTGCGTGCCACCAGTGTCTTTGAAATGAGTGGGGTGCAACCAGTTGTGCCGCCTGCATGTGCCACCCAGCACTGGTCTTTGCCTATTGGCGTGTGAGGGTCCCAGGAGTCCAATACGGCCCCCCTGAGATGTGCCCACTGCAACACGATATCTTGCTAGCACAGGGATGCAAGCTATTCTGTCACATGCATGCCCTGACAAAAAAAAGTGGCTACTACAGCTTCTGAATACCAAAGGACAATTGCGGGCACTTATCTGATATGGAGCGACCAGCAGTTGCCGACTCATGCAGCTTCAGACGCTCGGCCTCTCCTGACAGCGTTGCCGGGTCAGTGCGATGTGGGCAACCTGCTGCTGACATTCAGTCGCTTTGCCAGGCGCTAGGTCTACTCGACAGTTGCAGGTTGGTCGCCCTTGCTGTATCATATTCAGCTGCTTTTGCATAGTTTGCAGTGAGAATCATGACCACGCGGAACCTGCACAGTGCAGACAGCTGTTGAACACAGCATCCAGCACAAACGCAATCTGTCATGAATACTTAAATGCTGGCTCGCGCTGGTGGCCGCACGTATATAACAAGGGAGGCTAGGCAACTTGAAGCCCTTGTAAACGACTGTGCTACAATGTTAGAGCTATTCTCCTCTGGGATAATGTGCGGGACACCACCGGGCTTGGATGAGCACCTGGGTTCCAAGTGTGACTGCCCTGGCATGCTTGGTCTGCCATCCAATCTCCCTCCTGACTGTTTTCTAATCATAACCTCCAGGCAGAAGAAAGCTGCATGGTCAGCAACAAATATATGTCCCTCTCGAACCCTGCGACAGAATACACCAGTTGCAGGAGGCAGCCTGCAGACCCTAGAGGCAATCATGGTATCATTTTTATGGACTACAGCAACATTGATGTGGTATGCATGCTGTGAGACGTGTGTGTGCCACCAGTGCCTTTGGAATGAGTGGGGTGCAGACGGTTGTGCCGCCTGCAGTGTGCCACCCAGCACAGGTTTTGCCTATTGGCGTGTGAGGTCCCAGGAGTACGACCCCCCCAAGATGTGCCCACCGCAACACGATATCTCCACAGCACAAAATGCGAGCATTGCAGCCGTACAAGACGTGTGTGTGCCACCAGTGCCTTTGGAATGAGTGGGGTGCAACCGGTTGTGCCGCCTGCATGTGCCACCCAGCACAGGTTTTGCCTATTGGCGTGTGAGGTCCCAGGAGTTCCATAGACCCCCCAAGATGTGCCCACTGCAACACGATATCTCGCTAGCACAGGGATGCAAGCTATTGACAAGAGAGTGGTTGATGCAGCTGAACACGGAAGAACAGTCCGGGCACTTATCTGTTGTGAAACGACCAGCTTCCGACTCGAGCAGCTTCGAACCCCCCTTCTCTCCTGACTGCTCTGCACAGGTGGGCGAACCTGCTGGCGGCGCTTTCCAAGGCCTACTAAATGGTTGCACGTTTTCCTCCGTTGCTGCATCCTGTTCAGCTGATTTTGCAGGAGCCTCAGCGTTGGGGAGAACGGAGATGGGTCCCTGTCTGGCAACAATAAAGACAGTCGTGCAATTGGGTGTGCAATTGGGTCCTGTGTTAGCTGGAAATGGCCTTGGTTCATAAGCCGTCCGATTCTTCAAGACCACCCGAAACCTGCACAATACAGACATTTAGCACACTATGCCGAATATAGGTTAGCTCGGGCACTGTGGTGGCTTACATCACGACTGGAACAAGGGTTGCCAATTCTGAGAACTTTGGATACTTCAACACATGTTCTCGTGAGGTCTTTGTAAGAGGGGTGGCACCCGACCGCGGCTTAGGAGTTAGGGTTGAAGTGAAGTACATCATAGTCAAGGTCACTATAGACTTGTGCTGGTGCTGATAGGCTCTTGTACATGCTTTTAATGGTCGCAGGACGCTTGCTGGTGTCCGAGTCCCCTTATCTGCCTCCATGCTTCGGCAATCGCAATCGGACTATATAAAGGATCAGTGCAGACCAGGACTACATAACTAGCTCGCCTGGATTGATGGAGCTGACAGAAAATGAAGTCCTTTATTGGATGTCGTAGGATATGGCGTGGGGTATACTTTGAAGCGAGGCCACTAGTATCCCTAGTTAGGCGCTATCAGTGCAGTGGGATGGCTCATCAGTAACTGCGCCTGCTATGCTTTGTCATTGTCAAGGCAATTGCACACTGTGGGCCAATGACGGGACCTCCGATTGCCGTAGACTACGAAAGCACTCTGGAGGTATGCGCAAGCCTGACCTGCCCTTGGCCATGACCTACTAGCAACAGGCGCCTCACATGCATAAACTCCTTTTTCAGGAGCTGGTGAAAAGGGGCCACGGTTGGCACAGTGGATTGCTGAACCAAACTCCCGTCTTCACTCGCGCCATTTCTCAGCACACGGCAGCCGGGAAAGTGTTGGCTGCCAGAGCGCAGACAGCAGCAAACATTCTTGGGAGCCGGCCAGGTACATGCTAGACAGCCTCACCATGTACTGTTTCGTCCAGTAATGGTGATTTCACCACGTTATAAGGTTATAAATGTTTCTGCAGGTTTCATGCAGCCACAGCGGATCATCGTGAACCGCAGTGCCATGTTCATGGTCTTCCCAGGTTTCCATGGGACTTTGTGTGACTGCATGGAGCAAGGCACACTGGGCCAGCTCTTTCATGCAGGTCGTGCAACGCGATTGGCAGAAGAGGTAAGTACATGTGAAGTGTTAAAATCCTTGGTATTTCTGACATCAGTCGCCTACTCAGCACAGGTATAACTATAGTGTTCACATGCATGTGTTTAGGCATCATCCTGACTCACAGCAGCGTTACAGCAGCGCCGAAGTTAGCCTAGGAATAAGGTTGGGCCTTGAGAACCCACCAACACACAAAGTGTTGAGTTGCTTTATATACATTTACAATGTTTGTAGAATCCTCTCTCAGTGTGAATGTGCTGCTGTCTCTCAGGTGGCCAGGAACATAATGGATGTCATCATGGGCATGCTTCTGGGCGGCGTTCGCACCAGCAACTTCACAGCCACAGCGTTCGCTGTCGTGGATGATCCTTTGTCGGGGCAGAGGCAGATAGCACATGCAGACTATGCCTCCTGCCGCATGGGGGCCTCGGCATACATGCCTGAACAGAAAGAGTCTACAGTCCCCCCCACAGGTAAATGCACTATGCAGCTTCGTCTCACTTGTCTTCTAGCCTTAAGGCTGAGCATGTCTACATGGCAGCTTCACTTTGCATGCAAGACTTGGCATTCCTCTCAAATTGCCTGGAGGTTGCTTGTAGCTTGGCCACCAAGCCATATATGGCTTGCCAGAGAAAGCAGTATCATTGCCAACCTGTGCAGAGCCTGACAAGCACTTCTGCCACTTTGGACAGATGCCCAACTGACCTGAGGTAGATGCCCTGTTCTTTCCCATGCGGTGTTTCCAGCTGTGCTTGCTCTTGTTGTCTGCAATGAGCACTCATGTCCTTTCATTTGCAGCCTCAGGTTCTCATGGGTAGTTGTTCATACTGGTCCCTCTGCTTGGCGGTACCCATCTGACTGCAGCCTGCTTGGTCCTGTACATTCACAGCCTGGCAGTATGACAAGGCTTACCCAGCCTTTGGCATGGATGGCATGTCAGATGAAGCTCTTGCAGCCACTGTGTTCCAAGCTGGGCTGCTGCTGCACTTCATCTACACTGGCCAGGCTCCTGGAGGCATCACACCAGAAGGCAGGAAGGCCTGGTTGAGCATGGTAAGAAGGCAGAAGCTGGCTGCTGCTGTGAGCTTTGATAGTGTGTCTCCTGTGGTGTGCGAGATGCACTCTGTTCAGCTTCTGCAGTCCTGCCAAGAATAAGATGTTGTGAATAAGTGTGCTGAGTACAGAGCTGCATGCATGCCTTAGAGGCTACAGGTACTACTTGATTTGTTGACATTTTGTCTTAACTCTGTGCAGCGTGCTGAGAGGGGAACCATCACCTGCCCAAACATCCCTGACCCAGTCCTCAGGGACCTAGTGGAGCTGATGCTGGGCCATGACCCCAAGCTGGGGGTTGTGGCTGCACACTACACCTTCATGGCCCGGGGCGCCCCAGACTACCTCTACAGTTTGGTGACTGCTCTGGCAAACATCCTGGATGATCAGCAGCTGGAGGTCTCAGCAAAGATTGCCCAGGACTCTCTGGCCAAGTCAATCAAAGAGCACTGCAACATCCATATGGCAAAGACACCTGCAACTGTGAGTAGCATTGCTAAGATGTGATGCATTTTGCATAATCCTGCGATGCAGTCGCAACAACGAGAGCAGTGCCTGGGCGGACGTATGCTTGTAGCTCAATGGGCTCCAGGTGGCATTTGTCATCTGGAGTGTCCAGTATCTTGGATCGTTGGGTGCTTGGTATAGTTGATACATATCCTTTCTGGCAACATGCCTTGGTATGGCCTGTGTGGCTGAGGGCTTCTAGGCCGCAGCTCTTGAAGTTTTCCCCAAAACACTGCATGATCCATTTGTAATGAAGTTCATTGCTGCTGCAGGTCATGAGTAACTTGGGTCCAGAGCTCTATGAGTGCCTCCAATTCATCAACCCAGCTGACCCCAGATCTGCACCTTTGAACTCCAGAGGCTGTTGCTGGACAGACTTTATTGACATCCTTGCAGCCTGCAGACACGCCCTGGGCCACCCTGCAAACACTACCGACCATGAGTTCGTCCTGAGGCAGTTTAAGCCAGAAGGCATTGCAGCAGGGATAGGCAGGCAAGTACTTCTCGAAGCTGCAGCACACTGAGGGAGCAACAATGTTCTCCGGAAGCAGTGTCATGCTATGCCAGAGTTCAAGTGCCATAGGCCACTGTGCTCACCAGTTTGCAGCATCTGGCTATGCATCAGTCTGCATCCCTGCATGTTAGGCAATATACGCTGACAGGTCGACTGCTCTAAAAAGCTTTGTGTCTTCCAAACCTTAGGGTCCTGCTGGCCCGACTCATGCACACCTATAACCCAGCAGTGGCTGTGAGGGAGGGTGACTGGGACCCCATTGCTTTTGATATGTACAAGGCTGTCAGAGACACTTCAAATGCCCTTGCAAAGTTCAGTACACTCCAGCGCTTATGCAGGCTAAGCCTTGTACCAGCTTTTATGTAGTCTCACCAGACCATGCAATTAGCTCAATGGTTGACCCCTTCATGAGGAAAAGAAGAATGGCTCTTGCGTCACATAGCTGCTATTTTGAGCAATGTTAACATTATGGTTGACCCCTTCCTTTATCTACCATTTATTTACGAGGAGCGGCAGCTAGAGTGGACTAGTGAGGCTCAGCCTCCTGTAGGCAACACCCCAAGCGTTCCTTTCCACCTGGTTGTGGACTGCCACGATGTCCTCCGGCAGATCTGCAGGTCATCTCTCTCTGTGCTGCCCTCCCCTATTCTCCTCATTGCTATTGTACTGTGCTCTGGCATTCAGGATGGACTATGAAAGTATGGCACGCAACGGTTGGTATGCCATCACATGTTTGTTTACATGTTTACATCTACGCACACACCATTTGTGGCGTACAATTAAGGAAGTAGGCCTACTTAGTGAGGACCACCTACCCCAGAGTATGACTCCACCAGTCCAACTCCTCAACCAAACAATCCACCTCCATCCCAACACCTCACATTTCGCACACTACACCATATCCGCCATAGAAGGGGTGGCCACGCCTGCCCTACCCTTCTCCAGTTGCTTCTGCCCTCCTAGCTCCCCCTCCCACATCCCGCTCATCCCCCCCTTCCCTCCCTCCCTGTCGTACCCCCCCACCCAAAAATTGTGGCCTCCCCACTGGAGAGGCCCTGTTTCCAGGCTCATTGGCCGGTCCTTTGTATATCTTTTCCTGTCTTGCTTTCCAGGTCTCATGCAGAGCCTGGATTGCATGCCTTTGTAACTTGTGAGCTGTGCTGTGTAGATGTGTCCCTCTTACACCAAGAAGTTCCAGCTGTCGTATGGTGCACTCTTTGTATAACGCTCCTGCAACTCCCAATATGATGGATCTCCGTTCGATAGTTGCACTTGGATGTCTCTCTCTTAGCAGTTTGTGCAGCTCGCTGTGCTGCTTGAATGGGTCCCGCATTGTCCGACTTGGGTCTGTATCACGTGTGTACTTGATTTCTACCAGCATGACTACTGCAGGAGTTGTCCGCCATTGACCTTCTGGTGTCTTTCTAATTTGCCTCCTTCTGTATAGAATAATGTCTGGCCTACTGTTGCAGCCTTGGAATTCTTTTTGGGAGATCAAATCCCTAGGTATATGTTTTCTCGTTCTATGGAGTTCAGCCACTCCAGCACGTGCCCATTTACTGGCACTACCTCCGTCATTATAGACAATACTGTCAGCTCCCATGTCGCCTTGTGCAATGGCCTTTGTAATTATCCGCACTGCTTTGTTGTGCTTTTCCTGCACAAGCCCCGAAACAGCTGGGCACCAGGCAACAGCATGGTGTCCCCCATCTGGGTGCTTTTTGCAGCAGGGACATATGTTGCTCCTGCATTTGCCATATCTCTGCAGGTTTTTGGCCGTTGGTAGTTGCCCTGTAAGGTACTTCACTCTCGTGTTCTTCATACCTTCTGTGATGCCGTTAAGGGTCACCCAAGTGTCCATGTATTTGTCGGCCATACAAGGAACCGCGGTCTGCATGCCCTTGTAATACACTGTGGAAGTGTCTGCTTTTCCAAGACGAAGTTCACGGTAGTCACTGGAGGCATGCACTCGGTTGCTCAGTGCATCATCCAGGTTTTCTATCTGTTTCCATCGAACTCTCATTCCATCTTGACTGAGTTCATCCTCTTCCCATGTCTTCTGTACTGGCCAAACCTGCAAGGGTCTGGAGTTGCTTTCGACTGTTGAGAGGTCAACTTCAGCCTGCCCTGTCGCAGCTACGGTCGTGGCAATATCGTCTGCATGTTCGTTCCCTGGTATGCCGGCATGCCCGCGCACCTTGATGAGCATTACATCCTCGCCTGTTGCCAAAGCGGCGGCTTTGATCTCTTCCAGAAGGTTCTTGTGCCTGTGGAACCTAGTATTTGCCGGATAGTAGATGGCGGCCTTGATAGAGTATATAGAGTTCACACTGTCGGTCATAATCTGGCTGTAGCCCAATTTCAGGGCCCCCAGTATGGCTATTAGCTCTGCCCGGTAAGCCGTATTATGTCTGGTTGGCGCTGCTGCTTGTATACTGATGAAACGCTCTGCCTGGGAGGCTGTGGCAGGCACGTATAACCCTGAGCCGAGGGTGACTGTCTTCCTACCCTCACGTCCCTCTGCTTTTCGCTGGCTACCGTCTGTGTAGACCAACTCTTGCCAATTATATTTCAACGGTTTTGCCTTTGTGAGCTCCAGTTGCTGCTCTGCGAGCTGGTTCATGTGCTCTTGGGATGGAGCTAGAGACAAGCATGGCAAGCTTTGATCACAGGGGGCACTCTTGATCTTATCGGGCGGCCTATACAGTATGCTGTCAAGTTTTACTTCTGTGTCCTTGGCACCAGCGGAATGGTCTGGCCAGTGGTGTTGGAGGTGGCCCCATGTGAGAGGGGTACTTGGATGGGCATGTTGGTTGACCGCCTGGATCAGGTGTTTATTGAAGGTGCTACTGGACGCTTCGGTATCTGGGAAACATTGATTATATCCTGCAGCATTGCCTACAGCAAGTATATTGATGTCCCATTTTGGATGGCCTGTGTCCTCAGGGGGAATGCCCAGGGTGGCTGCTTGAGGTTGGATAAACTTAAAGCTTTTCCTTGGTATGGTTGCCAACAGTCTGCATGTGTCTGGCATCTTCTGTGCCCATTTCATGTAGGCAGTGTTACTGCCTTCCGTCCATGCTGGTAGGACGAACAAAGTGAGTGTGGGCGTCTCTGTGTTTTGTGCTGAGTGTACTGCCCATGATACTGCTTTGTACATCTCTTTTGATTCATACTCAGGGTTGGCAACCGAGTACCCTGTCCATTGGCATGTGTATGCATCATGCATGGCCCCGAACAGCTGGTCCCTTTCAAAGCAACTCCAGTACTGTTGCATGCCACTGTGGTAATTCAGCGGACTCGCAAAGCGCTCTTTGCGTAGACCTGGGAATGTCTCTTTAAATGTGTCATAAATACCTGGGGGCGTGGCCCAGTGGTTGGTAAGATCCACTCTCCTATTAGTGCCTGGGACGGGTTGTCCTGTCTTGTACCTTTTTACAAGGCTGGCTACTTCCTCTGCAAAGGTCTTTGGCTTGAGCTTTTTCACCAGATCAGACCTGGTTTTCATCACTTGTTCATAATTGTGATAGAGTAGTGCAAGTCTTTCCTGTGTCATCATCCCCACAGTACGTCCAGCGGGATCGTGGATGCACACCATTCTTACTTCATAGTCCTTCTTATTTCCTGTGGCTACCTGATACCTTCTGAGCACTTGCCTGTATTGGATTTCAAACCTCCCAGTGCCCACAATATCCGCGTGAGGGTCTGTGTCTTCCGTAACAAATGTGCACCGTTGACGGGCGTCCTCGCCAATTGTGCTGTGCAAGCGTGGACCCTGATTGCCCTGCTTCTCCCTGTTTGTGAGATGCTGGTCTTTTGGTGGTTTAGACCTAGCACTTTGCCTTCCTCCATCAACTCCTGAAGAGTTTTTGGATGTGTATATCTCCATTGTTTTGTTAACCTGTTCTTCGTACCCAAGCGCTTTCAATGTGTCTGCGTTTTCCCATTTTGGTTCCCATTCAATGTACCACTGCTGTACTTCTTGCTCGTATCTTTCCCGTGTCAAACTTTCAGGGTAATGGTCATATCTTTGGCATTCCCAGCATTTTCCGTCTACAAGAGATGTCCTGCCTGTTGGGCAGCACTGGTGGTAACCCCTGTGGCATGTATTGCATCTAAGTAGCGTGCCTTCATCACCGTGGCATCGTTCACAGACCAGGTTTGGAGAGTTCTGCATATCGGCAGCTGTGGCTGGGCGCATCAGTGCGGGTTTGTATCCCAGGCTGTCTATGGCAATGCTTTTTTCCCAGCTCTCAAGAACCGCAGGGGCCCAATGAACTTCCCACTGAATTTGACTGGTCAGCAGGCGTCTTTGCTTTTTGCGCCACTTTGTATGGTGATTGGCCATGCGTGCTGCACCAGATACCTCCTTGACGCTATCCTTGTAGGCGCACAGTAGATTGTACACAGTTTGCGGAGGTACCTTTTTGCTGAGCAATTGACTCGCCCTTTGCTTCCTTGTGAGTGTGCAATCATCGGTCTCCGGTTCTCCAATTTCCAGATGCCTTTGACCACAGGCGTTACTGTCCGGCCTGTTTTGCTCCGAACTGCCAATATCAGTTTTCCCATCTGCAGTTAATACAGGGTCCGACTGGCGTAGCTGTGGATCAAACGCAATGGCATGCTCCCTTTTTCCTCCACAGCTGAGTTCGACTGTCTTTTGGTGTAGCTGGGCCCAGGTGGCCTTTTCGTAACAGGCTTTCAGAGTATTTGGTGGTGGCGGCCTGTGCGCTGCTTCACCATCAAGCTTCCGCCTGATCCATCGTACGTGTTCTGAATCTACATTATAGCCTCTTGCTGCTGAGGCTGCCCCATTTAAATAATCCTGCGATGCCAGGAACTTGGCCACCTCATTCAGGGAAGTTACGTATTTCGTCTTCATTGATCTGATCCCTAGGTTACGAGCTATGTCTTGGGCACTCAGTAGTCGTTTGCCTTTTTTGTTCAGCAACTCGCCCAGGCGGAAAATGCCCAACTCTTGAAGCTTGAGCAGCGGCTTCCTGGTTTGCATAAGGGTGGAGTCCCTATCCCAGTATTCTACATTTCCTGAAATAGTCTGAGCAACCTCTGTTGCTGGGAGAGGGTATGCCTCCTCACCATTCTGGTACATGTATATTCCTGCTCCCACTCCTTGCATCAACTGTCGCATTCTTAGAGAGTAGGTAGGTAACCAGTCTGCTGCCTTGTCTGCTGCAGGGTGGGTGTATGCCTGCAATTGTGCTTCAAGCAGGGCTCGTGTCAGCTGTCAGCGTTTGCTTTGATCGTTTACAGCCTGTGTAAAGTTTTTCACTGCTGCAACCGTGTAAGGCACCATAAGGGACGTATTGCCTAATCCACCACGTTTAAGATCCTCACGAATCATTGCTGTTGGTGTGCCAGGTGGGAGCTTGTACGCTTGCCGGACTACAGAGTCCATTACTTTGTCCAGAGCATCCAGTGCTTTTTCATTGTAGCACATCAGCTACATTGTAGCACATCATCATGCTCCTACAGCTGTGCTAGGGGGTGCTGATGGCAAGCAGCTGTTCCAAAGCAGGGAGGAGGTGGTGAAGTGCTTTGCTGAGCACTTTGCTGATGTCCTCAACTGCCCTGCCAAGCTCGACCAGCAAATGCAGCAGACCATTGAGGAGTTAGTGCAGAAGATGGAGGCAGGGCAAGGTGCAAACCAGCAGAGTGAAGCAGCAGCTCAGCCACCTACTGTGCAGGAGGTTGAAGAAGCTGTCTTTGCCTGTCGTAATGGGGCAGCTCCTGGGGTTGATGGTATCGCAGCGCCTATGCTAAAGCTCAGTGGGACCATGCTGAAATGGTTGCACAGGGTCATTGTGGCGGTGTGGGAGTCAGGGAAAGCGCCAGTGGAGTGGAAACGTGCACTGTTGGTGGCACTGTATAAAGGCAAAGGAGAGCGCAAAGTGAGAGATAGCTATAGGGGGATAAGCTTGCTAAGTATACCGGGGAAGGTGTATGTCTTGGTCATTTTGGCTAAGATCAGTTCTCATATCGATGCACAACTGCTTGATAACCAGTCTGCTTTTAGGAAGGGGAGGGGCCTCACTGATGCTCTGTTCACCATACGCCAGGTCATCTCTAAGTCTGTAGCATTCGATCAGCCTCTATTCATGGCTTTTGTGGATTTGCGTAAGGCATATGATTCTGTACCGCGAGACACGCTATGGCGCATCCTGCATGTGTACGGGGTACACACAAAGCTGATAGAGTTGCTGATGGACTTGCATACTGGCGCACAGGCTGCTGTTAGGATGGGTGGTGTGGTGTCTGAGTGGTTTGATGTGCATGGCGGGGTGCGGCAGGGATGTGTCATTGCTCCCTTGCTGTTCAACATCTACATGGACTTTGTGGTTCGGCAGGCAATGGCTCAGATGCCGGAGGGATGTGGGGTGAAGCTAGCCTATCATGCAGATGGGAAATTTGAGCGTGATGGGTGTGGTAGTGGTGGGTGTGTGGAGCTGTTGTCTGTTCTGCTGTATGCAGATGATATGGTGTTGCTAAGTCCCAGCAGGGAGGAGTTGGTGGTCATGCTGCAGGTGATGGACAAGGTTGCTGCTAGTCTTGGGTTGCGCATCAATGCAAGCAAGACTGAGATCCTGTCCATTGACAAGGATTGGAAGGAGGGGGATGTGCCAGTGCAGCAAGGACCAGAGGTGGTTATCAGTGAGGGTGTGGTAAAAGAGGTGTCACAGTTCAAGTACTTGGGAAGTGTGCTTGTGACTGATGGCAGGTTGGATGTGGAGTTGAATATCAGGAGGGGTAAGGCTGTGGGGAGGTTTAAGCAGTTTGAAAAGATGTGGGGTACCAAGCATCTGTCATTGGCTACGAAGGTGAAGTGTTACAAGGCATATGTGTTGCCAATTCTGCTGTTCGGGAGTGAGTGTTGGTCCCTGACCAAAGTGCAATCGCAAAAGCTTGAGCGGGTGCACTCTAGCTGCCTTAGGAGCATCCTGGGGGTCAGGCTGTCAGATCGGCACACCAATGAGCATATCAGGAAATCATGTGGGGTAGCCACCTTGTCAGCATACATCACAGCAAATAGGCTGAGGTGGCTGGGGCATGTGGGCCGCATGGAGGAGGGCAGGTTGCCGCATATTGCGTTGTTCTCTTCATTACATGGTGACATGACGAGGCCAGTGGGTAGGCCTCGCCATACCTGGGAGAAATGCGTGTGTGCTGATCTGAAGGTGCTTGGTCAAGATGAGGGGAGCTGGGAGGCTTCATGTCAGATTAAGAGTGCTTGGAGGAAGAGGTTGTGGGATCTTACGCACCCTTGGGAAAGCCAACGGTTAGTGAGGTGTAGAAGGCGCACTAAGCAAGCTATTGATAAGCATGTGGAGCGCTATGTGGTGCCTTTCAGTGGCTGGGAGGATGGTGGTTCACCAGTACCTAGGTGGTGGGAGCCACCTCCAGCCCCTACTAGGGTGGTGCTTGATCCTGCTGCCTCCCCGCCACCCATGTGTGATGGAAGTGGAGCAGGTTTTGGGTTTTAGTGGTGGTGTTTGTTTCCCCTTGGTGTGCACGCCGTTGCATCTAGCCTCAGCTTGTGTGTGGCAAATCCACCATCGGTTGTGTGGCTTCGTGATTGTGATCAGGAGCCTTGTGTTTGTGGCCTAGGTTTGTTTGGCCATTGGCATTGCTGGTCTTGCGTTTTGATTGATTGATTGACATCAGCGCAAAGGGGTACCTAGCTTTAGCCTTCAGACAGCTCTGCAGCGTGCGCAGCTTCTGTGCTTGCGTGTTGTAGCACCTGCTTAAGTGGGCTGCCATGCTCTTGAGTGCTTTGCAAACCTCTTCCTGCTGCTTTTTCCACTGGAGGTCCATTGTGTACCATACACCCAACAGTTTATATGGCTCCTTTGGATCGTGTGCTGTGATTACGTGACCTTGCATCTCGATGATGCGGGTCAGCCGGCAGACGAGGTCCTTGTCAAAGGGCTTCTGGGGTTGCCGCTTGTACAAGGCTGCGGTGGCGATTGTCTTTGACTGGCTGATGATCAGCCGACCCCAAGATGCATACTGACTGACCTTTTGGGCCTGTATAGCCAAGTCGCTGTGCCCTCCTGTGTACAGGGTTAGATCATCTGCATATGAGTTGTTACTGAAAGTGATTAGCTGGCCTTTGCGTTTCAAAGCTCCTGGATGGTATCCTTTGGCCCCTACACTCAGCCACCGAAGCAGTGGTTCCAGGTATAGTATAAACAGGAAAGGAGAGAGGCTATCACCTTGCAGTGTGCCTCTCTGGACTTTGATTGGGGCCGTCGTGCCGTGTGGGGTAACCACAGTTGTGAACGCACTTTCATAAAGGCCTCTTACTTGTAACATGCACTGCATCCGCTGGGTAGCCAAGGTCAGTGAGTATTTTGTACATTTTTTGGTGATCAATGGTGTCAAATGCTTCCTTTAAATCCACTAGCAGCAGGAATATGTCTTGGCCGGTCAGTCTGGCGTCTTCCAACAACATCGTGTGTATCTCGAGCTGCTGAATTGTGTTCCTGTGTGCCCTGAACCCACCCTGTTCCTGGCTCAGGATGTGGTGCTTGTCGGCATAAGATGCAAATACTCCCTGAACCACTTTGGTCCATAGCTTGTACATAGTGTTTTCCAGCCCTATCCTGCGATAGTAGTTTAGCTCCAAAATGTTGCCCTTGTTCTTGTACAGCAGCACGGTGTAACTTTCCTTCCATTTGTGTGGTGTGCAGCCTGTAGCCCACATGATCATTGTCAGCATGTGCATGCAGTCCTTCAATAGTACGGGGGCTGCTTTCAGTATTTCGTTGGGAATCCCATCTGGGCCTGGCTGTTTGCCGGTGCTTAAGTTGGACAGGCACCTGTCAAACTCTGCTCTGTCCATTATCATGTGATGCAGTCCTTCCTGGCAGGGCCCATCGTGCGCCTCTGTTTCCAGAGAGAATGGATCTGGGGCTGCTGCTTGTTCCCATGGATAGCAGGTTGCTTGGGCTCTGTCCTCTTTGTTATTGCTGGTGTCAGTGGCTGGTTGTGGCAGGGAGCCCGCATGGTGGTCGGTCAAACTTCTGTGACATTTTTCAATGATATCGTTTGGCTCCGTCAGAATCCTGTTGCCATCTTTCAACACCCGAAGGGCGTACCGTAGTGCTGGCTTGTACTGCCCTGTCATAATCTTGTTCCCGAGTTTTTGATTGTCCTGTGCCAACCTCTGGTGCCTTTCCCGGTGTCGCTGTACAACGTAGGAGGCATCCTTCTGATCTATTTCTTTTATCTTTTCTTTAATGTGAGCCTCCAGGGCTTTTCCTGACTGTCCTTTTAGTCTGTCTTCAATCTCTCCGCCCTGGGAGTGCTGCTCATTGTCAGAGGCGTGCTCTCGTAGCAGTTGGGCCAGTGTGCGATCATCCTTGCTTTCTTGTACCTGTGCTTCCTCATACCTTATTTGTCTGAGTCTGTGCTTCAGCCTGAGATACTTGGCCCGTGCCCTGGCTGTGGTTCTGTTCTGGTGGTGCACTTTGCTAGGTAGGCCCTGCTGTCTAGTCTTGCATACTTGCAGTGCAATCTGGTTTCCCTTTGAGAGGATATCCGTCAACCTGTCACCCAACATGTCTACTTTGGTCTGCAAGAGCAAAGCTCTCCCCTAGCTAGACCGGATGGCGAACGACGGTAGACGTAGGCCTTTACTGATGTACTGCCGAAGTACCGGAATGGTCAGGCGAGAGGCTTTATTGAGACAGGAAACTTACAAGTAGAGTCTGGATATACACAGAGATATACTGTGGAAGGAACACAGTAGATAGGTACACAGCCAAAGGTATACAACAAATACTCAAGACAGCTTGACTGAATTGACTGAGTTAGTTCAATGTCTCAACTCTCTCCTTTATATATGGCTGGTAACACAGCCCATATCTTCTAGAACCATCTAGAGTGGAACCTTCTCCACAGTTCCATCCATTACCAAGCCATACGTAACCAATACATCACTCTAGAACGTTCCACATGTTTCTTTCCAGAAACTTCCAGAATAGACCACTACTTTCCACACACTTCCAGACACATCTAGACATGTCCAGACACATCCTTAAACCCTAAAACCCATAATTCAAACGTTAAACCCTAATACTAAAAACCCTAGTCCATCTGTCATCATTACATCCTGCCCCCCCTCTTTCGGGGAGCATCGCCCCCGATGCTCTAAATCAAGCCAAACTTAACTGCGGCGTCGATGCGCTTTGCGTGAGCTCTTTTGCTGGGCAGGCAATGCGCCATGATGACTAGCCTCATAGGCATCAATCAAACTCTGCTCAATATCACTAGCCGGCCGCCACATGTCATCCTCTGGACCATAGCCTTTCCAGCGGACAAGGTACTCGGTTCTGCCACGGCTGATTCTCTTATCCAGCAGAGCCTCAACCAGGTACTGCTCATCATCTGGCACAACTGGTGGTGGGTGATAGACTGTAGCACCCACATGCGTTGGGAACTCAGGGTCCTTGTGCCAGGGTTGCAGGAGGCTGACATGGAAGACAGGGTGAATCTTGAGGGATTGCGGAAGCTTCAGCTTGTAGGCAACAGGACTGATAACTTTCTCCACGGTGAATGGTCCAAGGTATTTAGCTGCAAGCTTTTTGCTCATGGTGGATGGTAGTTGCAGGTTGGTACTAGATAGACGAACTTGATGTTTGTTGGCTTGTTGAGCTTGCCTGACATGTGCCTCATGTAGCTTGGCCTTAGCATGCCGCAAGGTGTCTGCCATCTCCTGGACGAAGTCTTGTGCTTGGGGAGTCATCGCCTCATCAGTCGCCAGATCCAATGCCGTTCTGGGATTGTGGCCGTAGGTCATGAAGAATGGAGTGTAGCCGGTGCTGGGGTTGATGGAATTGTTGATGGTGAATTCAGCCAGGTCCAAATGGTCGTCCCAGTTATCTTGTCGTGGGCTGACGAAGTGCCGTAGGTACTCCTCCAAAGTCCGGTTAGCACGCTCGCTCTGGCCGTCAGTCTGTGGATGATAGGCCGTAGAGTATTTTAGCTCTGTGCCGACGACTGCAAAGAGCGCCTGCCAGAAGTGGCTTAGGAAGCGTTCGTCTCGGTCTGAGATGATGGCCTTGGGCATTCCATGGTACTTGTAGACAGTATGGCGGAAGATCTTGGCTAGCTCTGGTGCATTCACCTTCTTCGTAGTTGCTGCAAAATGCACCTGCTTGCTCAGCCGGTCCACAAAGGTGACAATGGCATCATGGCCGTGCTTGGTAGATGGTAGATCAGTGATCAGGTCCATTGTGTTCTGTTCCCAATTGGTCTCCGGTGTAGGTAACGGCTGTAGCAGTCCTCCAGGAGGTAGAGTAGATGGCTTGTTGCTTTGGCAAGACGGACATGCCCTGACATAGGCGTAGATAGTCCTAGACATATGTGGCCACCAGAATTTCTGTGCCACGCGCTGCAAGGTCTTGGTGATGCCCATATGTCCACTGCTAGGCGAGTCATGGCATTCATGAATGATGCTCTTGCGTAGCTCCACATCTTTGGGTACTGCAATCCGGTCGCCAAAGTACCAGAGGCCGTTGATGTTTGTAAGCCACGGAAATGGGTTGTTGAAGTATTCATCTTGCTCATACCCATCACTGATCCGGTTGATTAGATCATCTGTAGATGCTGTAGTGATGGTGCAAAGGTCTGGACGTCGGGACAATGGGTCTGCAACGTTGTCCTTGCCCTCTTTGTAGTTGATGTCTACTCCACTGTAGTAAGACTCCAGCCATTGACTCCACTTGGTCTGCCGCCGCGTGAGGTTCTTCTTGGATTGGAACCAGGTGTGGTTGAGATGGTCAGAGTTCACCTTCAGAGTCGTTCCCTCCAGGTAGCAGCGCCACTCCGTTAGAGCCCAGAAGATACCTAGCATCTCCCGGTCGCCAGTAGGGTAATTGTGCTCCGTGTCAGTAAGCTTGCGTGAGAGGTAAGCTACTGGCTGTAGCCCACTACCTTGATTCTGAAGCAGAGTGGCTCCCAGTGCGAAGCCTGAGGCATCGGTGAAGACTTCATACGGCAGTGTTGGGTCTGGCAAAACCAACACAGGTGCTGAGGTAAGTGCCTCCTTCAGCTGATCAAAAGCCTCTTGCTCGGCGGTGCCCCAATGCCAGCAATTCTCCTTCTTGGTGAGATTGGTGAGCGGTAGAGCCTTGTGAGCGTAATGCCTAATAAAGCGACGGAAGTAGCCAGTAAGGCCAAGAAAACTGCGCACCTCCTTGACGTCCTTTGGCGTAGGCCAATCCTTCACAGCTTGAACCTTCTTGGGGTCAACCTTGACTCCATCTGTGCCCACTACATGCCCCAAGAACTCCATCTCCTGTACTCCAAATGAGCATTTGTCCAGTCCGACAAAAAGTCTGTGCTGCTCCAGGATGGTGAGCACTTTGTCCAGATGCTCCAGATGCTCCTCCTTGGTCTTGGAGTAGATGCAGATGTCATCCAGGTAGACAATCACAAATTGGTCCAGGTAGGGCCTCAGGATGTCATTCATCAGCTGCTGGAAAGTTGCAGGAGCATTAGTAAGGCCGAAAGGTAGTACTAACCACTCGTAGTGTCCATATCTTGTACGGAAGGCGGTACGTTGGATGCTCCCATCATCTTCAGCAATCCTGATCTGGTGGTAGCCCGACTGTAAGTCCAGCTTGCTGAAGTACTTGGCGCCTTGGAGACGGTCCAAGAGCTCATCGATGCGGGGTAGAGGGTATCTGTTCTTGATGGTTAGCTTGTTGAGCGCCCTGAAGTCCACACAGAAGCGTAGCTTGCCATTCTTCTTGGGTACAAACAGCACTGGTGCGCCATAAGGGCTCTGAGAAGGACGAATGAAGCCCATTTCAAGAAGATCTGTAAGTTGGCGCTTCAGCTCCTCCAATTCTAGGGGACTCATATGGTAGATGGGAAGGTAAGGTGGCTTGGAACCAGGCTCCAGCTCAATATGATGGTCCACTGATCTCTTGGGTGGCAGGCCTTTAGGCAGCTTCTCAAAGATGGTCTTGTGCTTGTCAAGGATGCCTTGGATAGCTGACTGCCACTCCTCGTTTGATGGCGCCGAAATCTCCAGTCGGTTGTCGCCTTCGGGTACCTCTCTGATGACTGCAAGGTATGCCATCTGCCCTTTGCGGATGATACGCTTCATCTGCATGGCACTGAGCATGTTGACTGTAGGTGACTCATCATCAGCAGGCGGGGTGAGAGTGTAGGTGACATTACCCTTGGTGACGGTGATGGTGTTGGTGACCCAATCAATAGGAGGGTTAACGTATGTAAGCCACGGCTTGCCAAGGATGAGTTGGTCTTGCGCCAGCTTGGTGACGGTGAAGGGCATATGGTCCTTGTATTGGCCAATCCTGAACTTGAGGTCTGGGATGAGCTTGGAAGCATCTTGGGTGACTGGACCAGCCAATTGCACAATGTTGCCAAGCAGGGTGACTGTTGGCAGATTTAGTAGTGCAACTACATCAGGGTCAATGTAGTTCCTGCCTGCACCTGAGTCGACGAGAATAGTGACGCTGTGACCTCTCACTTTGCCCTTAAGCCGAATAAGCTTCTCACTGGTAGGACGAAGGCCACATAGCTCAGGTGTCTCCTCTTCCTTTGACGGCTCCTCTGATGTTGCTTCTTCTTTTGTAGCATTGTACGGTAACGGCTTCACAAAACCTTGAAGAGTAGGAGGGTCCCAAAATACACATACAGGCCACTTGGTAGGTCCCATGTCGATACAAGGTCCACCAGGTGTCTTGGATGGCACAGTGAAGAGCTTGGTCCCTGCTGGATAGGTCTTCAAAAGGCGTAGTCCTTGTGTCATCTGCCACCACGGCTTGTTCTCCCATTTTGGCAGGACGATGACAGCACTGGTCTGAGCAGGGGCTCTCTCCTTGCACTCCAGATAATGCCTAAGGAACTTCCCGGCACGGCGAAAAGGCACATTCAGCCATACATTCTCTCCCTCGACATTGGCCTTAAGGAAGGAATTCTGACTGTGGTAGAACTTCTTGGCCACTGCATTCTCTCCAGCTGGATCTGCACAGGCGTCCACCGTAAATGGCCCATAAATCGCTGCATACTCGGCGTGCTCCTTAGGGTGGAATCTCCAGTCAGTACGGTCCCTCAACCTTGGTGATCTCCGGCGGGGTTTCTTGTGTTGGTATGCTGCAGCATCTTGGCGCCCGGTAACCGTTGACTTGGAATTCCCAGCAGGTTGCTCCTTAACCCCGGCTGAGCAACCTCTCCGTGAGTCCATAGCAGGACGGGGTCCAGCCACATCGGCGCGCGTAGGACTCACTGCACCACGCGCCTTCCTCAGTTTGACTGCTGAGGAGAGGCAGCATCACTCATCATTTTCAGATCGGTAGCACGCTTGGGACAGAAGCGCTGGTAATGACCCAAGCCATGACAGTAGAAGCACTCTACATCTTTCTTGGATGGTTGCCTCCTCACATTGTTGAAGTTCTGCATTCTTTGATTGCAGTTGTTGTTGTTAGTCCTCTTTTTGTCAGCAGCACCAAGTTCCATTGGAGTAGGTCCAGTGTGGGGCTCTTGTCGTTGCTGTCGAAAAGGGTGATGGAAAGCTCCAGGAGTAGGTGAAGAGCGTCGCCTCTTGATCTGCCAGACAAGCGAGTCTGCTTGGATAGCCCACTCAACGGCATCTGAAAGGGTGGTTGGGTTTTTCAGCTCCACATGGATACGAACTTCCGGTCGCAGGCCTTCTAGAAAGCGATGAACACGGTCCTTCTCGTGCATGTCGGGTAGCTCCAGCATGCAAAGGTTGAACTGCTCAGCATAGGTACGAGCTGACTTGCCACCTTGTTGTAGATGATCAAGCTTCTCACGTGCTGTGCGCTCTGGGGAGATTGGTGTGAAGTGCGTGATGAGAGCAGCTTTGAAGTCCTCCCAAGTATTCCAGGGCCGGTCCACTCCACGCTGAACGGCTGCAAGATGGTTGCGGTACCAGGTAAGTGCTGAATCTCGCAGGAAACCGGCCGCATGAAGGATGGCTATTGGTGCGTTGAGGTTGACGTCGCATGACTGTAGGTAGGTCTCCATAAGATAGCACCAGTTGACCGCAGAAGGTTGTGCGCTCCCCGTGAAGACTGGAGGCTTAGGTGGCTTGATCTTTGGAGCATTGGGTTGAGCATTAGCTTGAGCCTGCTGCAGAGCGGCTATCTGCTGTTGTGCGGCCTGAAGTTGCTGGATAGCTTGCTGATGCGCTTCAGCCAAAGCCGCAAGCTGAGTATTAAGCTGTTGAACTTGTGCTTCCATGTAGAAGACTGACGTTGAAGAGAACTGACGTCGGCTCGAAGTTCAACTTGCACCGATGGATGGATGCTTCTAGTAGCGCTATCCTTAAACGCAAAACGCAGCGGTCCAAAACTTACAGGAAGGGTCGTTAAGCTCCGAAAACACGTGCAAAGCTCTCCCCTAGCTAGACCGGATGGCGAACGACGGTAGACGTAGGCCTTTACCGATGTACTGCCGAAGTACCGGAATGGTCAGGCGAGAGGCTTTATTGAGACAGGAAACTTACAAGTAGAGTCTGGATATACACAGAGATATACTGTGGAAGGAACACAGTAGATAGGTACACAGCCAAAGGTATACAACAAATACTCAAGACAGCTTGACTGAATTGACTGAGTTGAGTTAGTTCAATGTCTCAACTCTCTCCTTTATATATGGCTGGTAACACAGCCCATATCTTCTAGAACCATCTAGAGTGGAACCTTCTCCACAGTTCCATCCATTACCAAGCCATACGTAACCAATACATCACTCTAGAACGTTCCACATGTTTCTTTCCAGAAACTTCCAGAATAGACCACTACTTTCCACACACTTCCAGACACATCTAGACATGTCCAGACACATCCTTAAACCCTAAAACCCATAATTCAAACGTTAAACCCTAATACTAAAAACCCTAGTCCATCTGTCATCATTACAGCAAGGCAGCAGTAGGCTCCCATTTGGGATCGGTGGGGGTTATCTGCTTGGCTTCTAATTTGGCCCAGTAGGGCTGCACCTCATTCTCCATGATCTTTGTCAGGCTCGCCCATAGCTCATACACTTCACCTGACAGTCTCACATCCATGGCAGTTGCGAGGGCTTGTTTGTCTTCCTGGGTCAGAGGTGTGACTAGTACTGTTTTGGTCTGGGTTGCTTTGTCCTCAATGACTGGCAGAGGCAGCTGCCCCATTGTCACGTATGGCACTTCAGCACACAATGCTTTGTGGTCTGTATTGCAGTCGGAGGTTTCTATGGTGTACACCATGGCACCAGGCCGGTCAGCCCACAGGGATTGTGTCAGAATATCATCTATACGGCTGATCTCATTTTCACCACTCTGCTGAGTTTCCCTGAAGAATGTTTTTGGCCTGGTCGTCCAGCCATTGCTCACCACCTTGGCATCAAACGGGCTCAGCCCAGTCTCTTGCATGAATGTCTGATACTGTGCATCATGTGATCCTTTCTTTCCTGTTTCACGGTCTGTAGGGTACAATGCGGCATTCATGTCTCCAGCCACTAAGTGAACATGGTTTGGGCTGCTTGCCATGCACTCCTTAACATACTTATAGATACTTTGCCTTGTCATCTTTGCCCCGCACCCGGTTGGCATGTAGGCTCCGGTCACTGTGAGAGGAGCTGATGCTGGTCTACATAGAGACATCTGGTATATGTAACCGTGAAGTTCAACAGGAACTGAAGGTATGGTCAGGTCAGTCCCTGCTAGCAAGTCCATGTGTACTGCCATTAAGACACCTGCCTGTCCCCTGATTGCATCCAGGGAGGTGTATCCCCACTTATAGCCTTGCAGTAGTATTGCGGCCCATCTCGGTAGCTTGCCTCCTGCTGGCAGGTGATGTTCTGTCCATACCAGAATGTCTGGTTTGGCCTCCATCATTTTCTTCATCAGTTGAACTTTGGATTTTATCCCTCTGCCGTTCACTGTTACTATCTTCATTTTTGCATTTGTCCCCTCACAGTCAGTGTATGTGTCTGCCAGTATATCAGGGTGCTGTGTTATCTCTGCCGCACATCGGTGCTTGATCTTCTTGTACTGCTTGCTTATGCCTTTTTTGCAGACCGAACGTACCTTCCAGTCTGCAGCAGCAGCATGTGTTCTGCTGCGGCGGGTGTCTTTGTGTCGCCTCCCTGTTCTCTGCGCCCTGAATGCGCCTGCTACTTCTTTTTCTACTCCATGCAAGTTCCCTGCAGGGCGCAGCTTTTTATCTGTATGTACCAATGTATCACCTTCACCCTTTGGTCCTGTGGACGCTGCCTTGGTAGTTGCCTGCCACTGTTCCAACATCTGGGCTTGTGCCGCACTTATGCCTGGCTGCCTTTGCTGCTCTTGTGCCTGCCTCTTTTTGCTTATGATTTGTATTGCCTGCCACTCCTGCTCAGTGACAGTGTGAGGCTTGTCTCTGTTATGAGCTGATGTGGTCTGTACTTTGACTGCAATGCTGTTAGGGACCATGGGCCATATTCCTGTTTGTGCCTTGTTGAGGCATGTCATTGGCGGCATGCTACCTCTTGTTTCAAGCACCCTCTCAGCTCCTGACTTGTGCTTTTTTGTGTCAGGAGATGGTTGCTGTGGCTCTGCTGCCATGAGAAATGAGCGGATGTCCTGTGTCTGTGCAGCTGCACTGGAATTGAGCTTAGACAGTCTAAGCCTCCTCCTTTCCTTAACCTGTGTCTTTTTGGGTGGGGGAGCCGGTCTTTTAACCTGGTGTGTGCCTGAATCCAATGTTAGGTGGGCCTTTTTGGTTGCTTGTCCCATATGTGTTGGCTTCTTGCTTTGAGTTCTTCCTTCAACACCTTCCTGTTCCTCGGCTTTGCGCTTCATGTTTGTGGCCAAAGGACTTTGCTTCTTCTGGTTCTGGGCTCCTGTCCGTTTTAGAGGAACCTCGGTTTGAAATGCAGGTTTGCCCTGTCGGGGTGCACGCCCTTTTGCTACATTAGGTCGGAGGGCAGTCTCACCGGGTGGGAGGTGAAACTGCTGGTTAGGGAAGTCCTGCTGGATCCATGCACTGGCTGGCCTGCTGGAGTTGACTTGTTCAGTAAAAGCAACCTGCTGCAGGTCCACGTATGTCAGGTTCTGAGTACTTTCCAGGGGCAGCCGCCTGGCCCGGCTTAAACTCATCATGGTGGTGTGAGAAGTGTAAGCATCCCGTTTTACTGTCGTGCTCATGGTTCCTGTGAAATTGTACCAATCCGCATCTGTAATTTCCTTTACATTGCCGCGATTGCGGCTGCCTCCATATGGAATGGAGTCCAGCTCATACCATCCCATTTGTCATCCACAGGGCTTTTCTTCCAGCATATGAAATGTCCACCACCCCCAGGTTTATGCAGATAGAGGGCATTGCATCCTATAGGTGCATGATTTTCCAGCACCTCCCACTTGGTATATCTTGGTGCCTGTTGAGCTAGGTGATGTACGTTTCCCAGCACTGGCACCAACGTGACATCCTCTTGGGTGAAGTAGTACAACAACTTGCATATGGATTCTATTCTGAACCATCCTCCCTCGCGACAGTCTTGCCCATCGTCTGTGGATCGTGGGAGCTCCTTTACAAGGGCATGCATTGCCTGCTCAGGTGTAAGCACCTGCCTTCCCGCCATAGCATTAAGTGCATGTATGCCACAGTACCCTGCTCTTTGAGGCTCGCAGTATAGTTGCTTGTCTGTGGGGCTCACCCACGTCTCGGCTACCCTGCCAGCCCTGTCGTGTGCCGGTGCTTTGCTCGGACCTCCTCCCCGTTGGTCGTGCTTTTTGTAGTAATGCTGCTCGATAACTTCAGGACGAAGTTCGTCTGCGCTGCTAGGGCTGGGTGCATTAGGACCAACAGTATTGCAGTTGTCTGCTAAGTACTGCGTCATCTGGATAGTAAATTGCATGAAAAGTCTTTTATCCATTATCGAGTGCGGGGCCTCCGCATGGACCGCCCCTTCCGACCCGGAGGTGTCTGCCATGTTGATTATTGGTCTCTGACGTTTGCGTGCTTTGTTCCGCGAATACAAATGCCACTGCCTTTCCCTCAGCCTGCGACCAGCCATTCGTTGAGTGAACCTTTTAAATTGCCTAGCCACTGCAATCTTTACATAGTGCTTGTCTCCGGCCTCGAGGCAGTCTTGTGATTCTTGCCAATCGGTGCTGCCTTGCTTTTTACGGCCCTTGCTCTGTCTCTTCCGTGATTTCCGTCGTGGCTTCTTTATTGTACAATTCCGAGGGGATGTTGTGGCGCCAGAGTTGGAGATAGCTGCGGTATCTCCTGCTGGCTCTGTTGCGTTTATCAGTCCGTGAGGATGTACACCATTTGCTGCTACTGGGTATGTTCCTGACGCCTGTACAGAGCAGTCATGGACATCTGGCATGGCCTGCTCATTTTCCGTCCCTTCTGTTCCAACAGCAGTATCATGTGGACAGCTACTTTGATGGGCATTGCCAAGGTAAAGCAGGAGCATACTTGCCCCTAGGCATGCTGATGCTTCTCGAGCTTCTTCGATTGAAGTATCTCGGCAGAATTTGCTGCTCAGCCTGTTTTGACTCGCTGCCGTTTGAGCAGGGCTGTTCTTGTGAGGATCCCATGAGCTGCTGGGAGGATGTGACTGTTGCTGAGAATAGCTGCCTGCATGTGCGGAGCTTTGTTGTACCACTTCTGAGACATCACCAACGCTTCTCTTGAGCTGGCTGCGACCACTACTGCTTGCCTTTCTGCGAGCTGCCTTGGATGTCCCACTGAGGGGCGGGAGATCAGCTGTTGTGCTGCCATGATTCTCCTGGCCGCTTTCTGCCTGCATCTTTAGCTTATTCTGGTTTGAAGGGTTGCCACAACACTGCTGTCCAGCCTTTGCTGTGGGCGTATTTTGAATGAAGTCCTGCTTCTTCTCGGAGGATGCTAACAACCTGCCCTGGGGGCTTTGTAGGCTTATCTCTACGTCTGTGGACTGCTTTCCTGCTATCCTTCCTGGCAAGACATCGGCCGTGCGCGTTGCATCGGTGCAGTTCGAGCAGCCGTGAGGATTTTGTTGAGCGGACCCGTACACCTGGTCTGGATGTTTGGGCGCCCCGCTCTCCTCAGGCCAAACTGACCACAACAGCAGCATCAGTCGTGCACATACTGCCCTAGCGTACCTGTTAATGCACTCTGTTTGCTGCCATGGTAAAGCCAGCTCGCTCGACTCGGCGAGATGCGACGCGCAACGTTTACATGTGACAAAGTTCGTTAATCCCACTTCCTGGCGGATCCGCACATTTTCCCAGTTGTACCGCCATCACACCTAACATGCAAACCAAGCCCACCTGGGAAGATGGTATTAGCAGGCTGTCTGCAGTGGCTACAGCTGATGAGGGAGAGTCGCTGGAGAGTGCCGGGGTGAAGACCAATGGCCATCGGGAGCAGGGCAACGCAGCAGCAGCAGCACCATTTGGGGAGCATCGGCGAAAGCGGTACAGGCCGTCAAGTACATCAGACAATGGGGATCTGCCAGCTGCTGTGGGTAATGCCATCAAGCCAAGCAGCTGCAGAAGGAGTATTCGGACAGCTGGTGCACACAATGGATGTGCTGGGCAGCAAGGTACGCAGCCTTACATTACAGTAATAATTCCTAAGCTGGTGAATGGACTGGACTAGAGGCTACCTTCTTTGCAGCGACTATGACATGCACAACTAGAAATGCATGTACCAAAGAGCTTGCACTGCAATATCGACCCTTTTGCAATGTCAGCCTTCTGTGTGGACACACATGGACATTCTGGTCCTGGGTCCACATGTGCTATTGCATCTTGCCTGCATTTCAATAAAGTTAAGTTGCCTTGCTGAACATTTGTTCTCCATTCTATAAGCTGAAGGATTGCATCTTTGGTCCTGACTTGCGCTGCTTCCACATTTTGTGTTGCATTTCAGATCCTGAGCAGTATGGGCTGAAGCAGCTGCCTGGTGATGGGAGGATCAGATGCCAGGGTCAACTGCTGGAGCTGCCATCTCTATCCATGTTGACGTCCATGGGACATGTGGAAGCACTGCTGCCGAGCCCTCGGGCACTCTGGCAAGCAGTTGAGGAGGTGTTGGAGGCTAGCAGGAACCAAGGGCTAATATTTGGTTCCTGCAGGAGCAGCTCAAGGGCCTGTTGTATGCCTGCATTGTGCAAGGTCTTTACGGTGCTCTGCTGGACCGCATCTGCCTGCTGACCATCAGGGTCCATTTGAATGAGGGCACACGGGGAAGGCTGGCGACAGCCGAGATGTTCCTGCACGTGCCTTTCGCAATCCGGCACAAGCTGCACAGTGCAGCGCACTACCCCCAGCAGGCATCCGCTGCAGTTGCAGACAAGCTGGCAGCACACACAGTGGGCTATACGGCTGCAACACAGGGCTGGGGAGCAGCAGCTGCCATTCCAGTGCCACAGGTAATTAGCATAGTGACATGCGTTGGTAAAGCAGCAGTGTAGATGTCAGCACATGTCTCAATATTTGCTATATGCAGATGGCCCCATGAGCACTGTGCCAGGATGCCGGGAAGTTTCCAATTCACCCTTGAAGTTTTGAAAATAGGACATACTGTGGTTTAAGGGATGAAAATAATGGATGGTGTCTTTAGAAGCACCTGCCAAGCAGTCTGACATAAAATGAAGCAGGGCATGCAAGCACAAACCTTCCTCATACCAGGCAGTCTTGTTGTTTGTCTGGGCAGTCTGAACAGTCTTGTTGTTTGTCTGGACAGTCTGAATTCTGCAGGTACCTATCTAGCGATACCATGTCTGCAATCTGAAGCTTGCTTCCATGTCCACCTCATGCTTGCTGGTTTGCTTCTGACCAGCCTAGCTGTGCATGGAATTTAACAAAGTTCAAGGCGGGTCGTACTAAGCCTTGGAATTGTTCTTGCAGGGCGGCGCTGCAGCTGCGATGAGGCGGATCTGCCAGTCCATGTCTGCAGGCGCTGCTGACATTGCTCTGCGCCACTTGAGAGCTTGCAGCTGGCCATATAAGTACATATGGATCACAAAGAAGCAGGTGGGTGAGATGCAGAAAGCAGCACTTGCCAAGCACTTGAGGAGCTCCCCTACCAGCATCCAAGATGTGGTGGTGCTGCTGTGCTGTGGCCCTTCTGCACCAGTAGTCATGGATGCAGTGGCGGGCCTGGGTGTCCCTTCTTCATGGCCCAAAGACCCTCTTGGTGCAGCGGTAAGTTTGACTGTGTTGTCAAGCAACAGCAGCAATGTTTCATCAGTCAACTTAGCCACCGGTGAACTCACGCATCCTTTTCACTGCCTCACATGCTTAGACTAAGCACACATCTCATTCATGTTCATTTTCTTGAAAGTCTGACCTTGCTTGAGGACCCATGCCCAGTGTCGATGGTATCTAAGTTGAGCTAATGGATGCATGTTGCTTCCCTTTCTGCAGAGAGATGGGCCAGCTGCAGAGGCCTTAGCGGAGCGCATTGTTAGAGATTGCGGGCACAAAACTAGCCATGCTGCTGATGGCACGTGCACCTGCTACAAGCGTGAGTGAAGTGGTGGCTCCCACAGCTCAAGGTGAGCTGGGCACAATAGAGCACATTATAAAGTTTTTTGTAATTGTGATCTCTTTATTAGTATCATGAGCTTGTTAATGCACCGTGTTCTTGCCCGACTCCAGCAGCCTTTAGGAGCTATGAGCCAGGTTACAGTGCAATGAATTCCTCGTCATAAAGTATCATTGGGATTTGCGGAAGTTTGCAGAACGGCAGCAGTGCCCATGGTCAAGAGATGTGTGCACTTGCTCTGTTGGTATCTACCACCTCATAAAGGTGCGGATTACCTTAGCCTGTGTGGAAGTAACCTAGGCAGCATGCCCTGCTTGCCCAACTAGGTGTGGAAGGAACCTAGGCAGCATGCCGTGCTTGCCCAACTAGATGCTAGATTCCAAGCAATGAAAGCAATGGAAGCAGTGGTATAAATCCCTTTCAAAACCTCATTACTGACGGATCCTGCTGTACTTCCCACTCCCCCTTTGTAGGTTGATGGTTAGATATGATTGGAGGTAAGATGGGCTTGGGCACCAAACTGGCTCGGGAGAAAATGGGGCATGATTGGTCGGGGGGGCCGTATGGTGTGCAGGGGTTCTGCAGATGAGGTTTATAGAGGAAGGTATCAGGATGGCCTGAGGTACCAGTGGGGACTTAGAACATGCTGCCATGTGCGCAGCAAAGAAGTTCAGGTATGAGAGGCGGTGGGAGAATTGATCGGGGGGCTCTGGGGGTAAATGGGGGTGCGTTATGAGGTTGGCAGGTGGTTGTGCTGCAAGGAGGCTTGGATTTTGGAGTGAATTAGATCTTTTGGGCCCAAATGGGGTTATGAATAGATCTGCTGGCATAGCGTTTCCTTGCATACTGTTTTTAATGTGTCCCTGACAAGGCTTCCCAGTTTTGATCACGACATGTGCAGGGTAAGGCAGGTGTGCTGCTTCCAATTATTCGTGTGGCAGAGATTTGGTATTGGCGGCTGTTATGGTGGTCTGAGGATTGGTTGGCAAAAGAGTTTGGTCACAAGGTTGGCTGCAAGAAAGCTGAGGAGGTGGGAGGTGCTGACATACTCAGAGGATGGGAGCCCAAGGGGTCTGGAATAACTATGGTCATTGTGCTGCTGCATGTGCTTTAGCAGCATTGTGCAGGTTGTAGTTGCGCAGCCTTGAAGTTGCTTGGCCCCTAGGGGCCAAAGGGGTTCTAGGGTCGTGCAACACACTTAACTGTTGAAGTAGGCGGAGTTGGGGCATGATAGCACTCCTGCCGCATTGGGCGGGTTGACAGAAGGGGGCTTGGAATGTGGAGGTGCTGGCACGGGATGCTGTTGTATAGGAGGTTTCTGCACTATCTGCTTGGCCTGATAAGGGAAGGATGGATACACCGTCATGGACTGCCAAGCGAATGCTGGCATTCTGGCATTGAAGGAGGCTGATCCTGGGCAGGATGGTTGGACGGATAGGATCCTTGGGATGGCATTGCTTGATGTAACTGGTATGGATTTATCTGCTGTATTGAGCTTGTGGGGTGACATAGCAACATAACAAACACTTCAGGTGTGGCAACCGCCGAGGGCTGCTTGGTCGAAACGACCAAACACACCATCGGATGGATCCAAACAGAATGATAAATTCCAGACCACCATGAATGCTGTTGTACGCTTTATGGTTTAAAACTACTTCATATCCACCTGTGTGCTTGGCCGGCTGATGGCGGATCATGTGTTGTGATGCCTGATGCTGCTGTGGATGGTTGAGACAGGTCAGCAGAGTGCCGTTTAGTAAAGGTATGGTATGCAATACTAGCAATCGTATGCTCGGCCGCCCTCATTGTGCATAGTCTCTATCAGCATGGTCAATGCCCGCCGCCTGAGTATTGAGTTATCACTATTATCACTATTAGCTGAAATTGTCCAGGGCCGTGATAGAGATTATGTGTATTTATTTGATCTATTTATTTGACAACTACAACAGCAAGTATAGCGGCGCATTAAAAACCTTTAAGGCCAGCAACAACCCAGGAACAGGTTTTCAGTTCCTCCCGGGGCTGGGTTGCTGACACGGACGGTAGGAAGGGGAAAGGCAGGGCTATAAGTGGGCTGCCTAGGCTAGGGTCTCATTACCTGGCAGCGTGGGAGTCCAGCTGGTTTCGGGTCCGACTGAACAGCATGCTGACTATCTGGTAATCACTTCACTACTATGGGGAGGTGTGAAGGATTTACAATGCGCCTGGTAGGTGCAGTACCTCTCCTGGGTAACGATAATGCAGACGCCATACCACAAATGGGAATGCTTTGCTCCAGTTTTGCGGAGAGTGTCCTCACTAGTGAGCACATGCCCTACAAGGCGATTTGGGAAAAGGCCTCACCAGTACTCGCTCTACCAGCAATGATAGTCCCTGAGGCCTTGTCATGCTTGGCAAGTCGCTATTAAACGGAAGGATCAAGGCTCGTGTAACTTTGCGGTCACCGCGGTGAGAGCTGTACAACTGCAGCACGTGCGTGGTTCGGCGGTGCAGAAGGAACCCTACCTGCAATGCGGGCCATTTGTGAGGTAAGACAGGCCCTGGATTTCTTCAAAGGACAGCTCTTTGTTTGGGAACAGCGCTTGTTTCGGGTATTTGGAGCTTTGTGAACTTGCTGAAGCACCTGGTTCACAAAGAGAGACCACGGGGTGAAGACCCCGGCTAGCATATGGCGTCAGTTGACGCCCATTTAATGGGCGCAGCAGATGCACGACAGCTGCTTCGAGATGACGACAGCCTGCTTCGCCAAATATTCTTCAACGTGCTGCGCCACCACCATCCCAACCTCGCCTCTAAGGTGGACATAATCTACGCGCTCTCTCAAGCATGGTGCCAAGGGAAAGCGGATACGGAGTTCGATCTGCTGGAGAAGTATCTGTCCGAGCTGAAGCCTGAGGAATCAATCCTTGTAAGTAGGTTAGGGTTACCCATGGCAGACGGAGTGGGCGTTTTGAATCGCCCGCAACTGTAGACAGGTCCCCGCATGAGCGCGTAAACTCCAATAGTACCTAACCTAGAGCTGATATGTGCAAGTCTGACCATTGAGCGCGTCCTGGCTTCTAAACCCAACCTACCGCCAACGCGCTACCGCTCACAGAGAGGCTGCAAAGCCAGCATGAGCAACCAGCGCGTGTTGTGAATACTTCGCTTTGACCTCCCTTCATGTATGCCTGCAGGTTGCTAGCTCATTCTCCCACATGCTCAATCTGCACAACCTGACAGAGGAAGTGGCCAACAATTCGGTTGAGATGGCTGGCAGGATGGGGGAGGTGAGCAGCAGCACACATTCGTGGATCTCTTGTCGTTCTAGTACCTTGGGAGATATTCATTGGCAGCATTAGACACGCTGGAATAGTCCCAGGGGGGCGATCCACAGCACCATCCATTCGCCATCCTAGTACCTTGTGCGTAAACTAGCTAGCAATTATAAAGTCTCGCTTAGATAGCCCATTGGCAGGAGACAAGGCTGGCATGGGTTGCAACCAGCAGTCGTGACAAGTAGCTACGGCAGAGCAGGATCTTAACAGAGCAGGTGCCAAGGCTATGCCTGCTAGTGGCTGGGGGTACATGAAGGCTGGGGGTGCATATCGGCAAAGGGTAGCTGCGGCCTGGTTATAACTCCACACATGCCGAGCGCTGTAATTGGATACAATGCAAATGTTCAGTCTGCAGAAGTCAGCTCTGCATCCTGCAAGCATCCCTGTGGCATGTCCTCTTGTCTTGGAACATCTGTTAGTGTTCGGTCTTGGGAACCATGGGGCAGGACTAGACAATGTTGTGAACTAATCATTGTTAGGGACAACTTCTGATGAGCTCTCATGGCTGCGTTAATATTGCTGCTGCTGCTGCTAATGTTGCCACTCTTGCTGCTGTTTCAGCTGACTCTGCCCACTCGGTCAACCAACATGAGCTTCATCAAACTAACTGCTCAGAACAAGATCCCTCCTGAGATCGTGTATAAGGTGAGCTGTGGGACTGATTGGATCCAATCCAACAGCTGCGGAACTGATTGGATCCAATCCAACAGTTGCGGAACTGATTGGATTCAATCCAACAGTTGCGGAACTGATTGGATTCAATCCAACAGCTGCAGTGACTGACATGCATGCACAGTGTGCGTAGACACGGTATGGTGTGTATGGCGACAACCTTGGCACAGCCTTGGAGTGGTCACTGCTGTAGTCGCTTATGGTCCTTGCTTACTAGCATACAAACATGGAGTACAAAAGTGGAGGCAAGGAGATGCTGGCCTTGTAGGACCGAAAGCCGATATGTAGCTGCAGATTGACACTTTCTGCGATCATTGCAATAAAATCGCATCCCCTGTTGTCTACCTTGGCATGATGTGCACTGCTGCCTACATTGGGTCTTAATCTAAACCTTCTTGGACATCTTAGGTTTTTTGTCTGAGTCTAGTACTTGATGCATTTGCTACACAGGTCAAGAGCTTCTTTCATGCTGAACGCACGTTAATGTCTTTGCACCTTCTCCTGTGCATGAATATTGCATAAGGCCTGCTACTTCGTCCAGCCGTAGCAAAGAGCCCCGTAGCTCACTTCTTGCCCCTTCTGCACTCTCTCTTGTGTATGCTCAGACTCTGTGTGAGCAGACTGTGAACTTGGCCAACCCTGTACTCATCTTTTCTAGTCCTCTACAGCACATATCAGATGCTACAACACATGTCAACATCGTTGCACTTCTTCTTGCGTATGAGTACTGTGGAATGCCTACTGAGTTTGCCCACCCTCTTTTTATGTATGTTCAGACCCTGTGTGAGCAGACTGTGGACTTGGTGTTCACAGCTCATCCCACCCAGGCCTTCCGCCACTCCCTGCTGAAGAAGTATGCTAAGGTGAGCTTGGCATGAAGGGTATGGCTTTATGCTGAAGAGTAGGCATGTAGGGGGGGTGAATAGCAGAACAGCAGAAGCAGAAGCAGGAGGGGGCAACATGAGGTTGCCGAGCTTAGGCGAAGGAGGGACTCGGCTAGCATTGATCAACCGGGGCAAGTTAACTATCATAGTAGTTATAAGCTGTAGGGGTGGGGGAGTGGTAAGAGCAGCAGCAGCAGCCGGAGGAGGAGGACAAGGAGGGGTACGGCAAGTAGCAACAGTAGCAGTAGCAGCAGCAGCATGGGGATGAGGAGGAGCAGTAGGAGCAGAACCAGTAGCGACAAGAGCAGGGCAGGTAGCAAGAGCAGGAGAAAAGCTGGGAAGAGCATGAGCAGCAGCAGCAGCCAATAGAGTAGCAACAACAAGAGCCACAGGGAGCAGGAGGCAGTTGTAACTCAGTTGGCAGGAGGGTGGTCCAGCAACAGCAGCAGGTGCAGGTACAGTAGTCTGTGTTCTGGGTATTGATGGTACCATAGCACCAGGATTTAGGGTTTAGGGTTTTGATGGGGTTTTTAGGGTTCAGGGTTTAGGGTACTGATGGTGCCATAGCACCAGGGACACAGCAGCAGGAGAAGGAGGAGGACAACAGCAGCAGCAGGACAATAGCAACAGCAGCACCAGCAGCAGCAGCAGAAGGAGGAGGAGGAGGAGCAGTAGGACCATAGCCAGGGGCAGCAGCAACAGCAGCAGGAGGAGGGCAGCAACAGCACAGGTGGTAGCAACACACGTCTCAGCAGCAGCGGTAGCAGTAGCAGGTTGTGGAGGTCCATAACAACTGTCATCAGCAGCAGTTCCACAATCACAGCTGTGCAATCATAAACACTTGCCTCCCCGTCTCCCCCTCCACCCCTCCTTCCTTATGTATGTAGGCATCAGGATGCATTCCAGAGCACCAACAGTCTCTATAAGCCCCTACACATGCTGTTCTTGTGCATTATAAGAGCCAGCAATCACAATTATTGATGCATGCCTCCCCATGTCCCCTCCCTCCCCTCCTTTCATTAGGTGCGTCGTCATTTGGATGAGCTCCACAGCATTAACGCATGCTTTTGTACACTCAAATCAACTTGCAATGAACACGCTCGCCTCTTCATTCTCCCCTTCCCCCTCCTCCCCTTAGGTGCGTCGTCACCTAGATCAGCTCCACAACATCACATTCACACCAGCTACTACACATGCCATGCTTTTGTGCTTTTGGCCAACTTGCAATGACTAACCCTTGCCTCCCTCTACACCCCTTCTCCCCTTTGGTACAGCAATGTTTACATGAGCTCCACACTATCAGCACCTACACATGCTCTTATCAACTGACAATCATTATAAAATAAATATTATATAAAAAAAAACAAAAAATAAAAAATAAAATAAATAAAATAAAATTAAAATAAAATGAAGTAATCATTATCCCCTGCCTCCTTATGTCCCCCGCCACTCCTTCCCCTCCCTTAGGTGCGCGTCACCTACATGAGCTCCACAACAAGCACTGTCAGCCTGTGATGTACTGCTCTTGTGCATCCTACGCATAAGCAATTACTAATGCTTGCCTCGGGTATTCCCCTTTACCCCTCCTCTTTGCAGGTGCGGCGTCATTTGGATGAGCTCCACAACAAGCGCATGAGCCCGTATGAGCGCAAGGAGACCCTGGAGGCCATCAGGGCGCAGGTGCAGGCAGCATGGAGGACAGATGAGATCAGGAGGCAGAAGCCTACACCACAGGTGTGAAATGGGAAAGTTAATAAACAAATAAATAAATAAATAAACAAAAAATAAAATAAATTTAAATAAATAAAAAAAAACCAAAAAAAATAACATTTCACAACGTTATTGAAGTGTCAGGGTTTTGGTTCTAGGATGGCTAGGAGGATGGGTGGGATCAGGGTCTAGCGGGGTCTAGATGATTAGGGTATGCAGAAGCCTACACCACAGGTATGAAATGGCAGTGGTATATGTATTAGGTGTAATCAGGGTAGGTTGATCAGAGCCTAGACGGCAGCTGTGTGATGGCAGACTGGAGTTGTAAGAGTTTTGGGGTGTAGGGTGGTCAGAAGAAAGGATGTGGTCAGGGTCTGAGGGGATGAAAGGGTAGGGTGATCAGAAGCGAACAGTCCCGGCAGAGATTAGTAAGATTGGGTTCATGGGCACATGGGGATTCTGTCAGAGGTATGGTGGGTGCTTCAGAATCATGTCCATGGTTACCACTGAAACTCAACTTCTCATTTTGGGCCCATTCACTGGACGAGATCCATCATGGGCTGTCAGCAGACCATCGTTGACCCAGAGGTATTGAAACCCCAAATAAATAAATAAATAAATAAATAAATAAATAAATAAATAAATAAATAAATCTTGGGGATATGGGGTGTTGGAAGATCTTGTCGACTCTAATTGATCTGTGGAATCATCCTTACACCACAGCCTAGCTCCTTCCTGAGTTCCAGAATTGAAACTGCCTTTTTGAACCCATTTGCGGGATGAGATGCATCATGGTGTGTCTGGTTGTTTTGATCTAGCAGCCCTTTGTGGTTGCCACACCTTACATGTTTGTTCATGGGCTGTCTACTGCAGTGGACCATCATAGACCTGTGGGGTCAGCATTGGTTTCCCGATGTCCGAGCTTCTTGTTGCATTCTAACCTCTTGACATTGCTCCATTTTCCTTTAACCCATTTGCAGGATGAGATGTGCTATGGTCTGTCTTACTTCCAGCAGACCATTTTAGACCTGTGGGATCAGCCTTTCCCAATGTTCGAGCTTCTTGTTGCATTCTAACCTTTAACATTTTTCCTTTTTCCTTCTAACCCATTTGCAGGATGAGATGCGCTATGGTCTGTCTTACTTCCAGCAGACCATTATAGACCTGTGGGATCAGCCTTTCCCAATGTTCGAGCTTCTTGTTGCATTCTAACCTTCAACATTTTTCCTTTTTCCTTCTAACCCATTTGCAGGATGAGATGCGTCATGGTCTGTCCTACTTCCAGCAGACCATCATTGACCTAGTCCCCGTGTTCTACCGGCGTGTGGACACTGCTCTAGCTAACATAGGTCAACCCCGCCTGCCACTGGACCACACTCTCTTCACATTTGGGAGCTGGATGGGGGGAGACAGGGATGGGAACCCTAATGTCACACATCAGACAACACGGGATGTCATCGTGCTGGCAAGGTAGGGAAATGTTTTGGGAAGCAAGAATAGAGAAGTCGGCCAGGCAAGGACCTGGGAAAAGTTTTCAAGGATAGGAAAGGTGACTTTGTAGAGATCTGGTAAAAAGCAACAAGGATAGAAAAGGTCACTACGTCGAGATTTGGTAAAAAGTATGTTGATAGGAACAATAAAGTTGGATCTGAATTAAGGATGTGTACAATGCCATGCATTGATAATGCAACATGCCTCTTTGCTGCTCATGTGGTGTGGTTTTTCAGCGTGTGGTTGATTGACTGGGAATGGTTTGGCAGGTCCCTTGGGAGGGTACTCGAGCCTTGGGGAGGGTACTCAGCCTGTGTGAGTGTTATGCATGTATTGGAAGTTGCAGCATGGATTGGCATATCAGTCTCTGCACCTGATGAAGGCCGAGAAGGCCGAAACCAGTAGTGTGGCTGGTTGCGTGTAATTTCCCATGCGTTGAAGCTTCCGTGCGTGCGTAACTCTTACATCACCCCTAGGCAGACAGCAGGGCAGTTACAATTATATCAGCGTTGAAGCTCCCGTGCGTGCGTAACTCTTACATCACCCCTAGGCAGACAGCAGGGCATTTATTTCTAAATCAGGATACTCAGCCTTGGGAGGATGGTGGCCCTTTGCTTTGGTTGTTGTGGAGACAAAGGCCACAGCTTAGATGCAGTGGCACAGTTAGACGAATGGAAGCATGCATGTTATGATGCGTATAGTAACATGCCATAGCAGAAATGCCATAGGCCCCCTACCTCGAGGTATTTGATAATCAGCGAGCTGGACCAATGTCTGCATGCACAACGCGCGCATATGCTGTGTAAATCAAACCTTGATTGCTGCTGCCTGGTTGGGAGTGGGTGTACTGCTTTCAGCATCTACCACTGCCATTTGCTGATATCATGAAGGTCTGAGTAAAGCGAAATGGCCAGTCCTTCCTTCCCATGGTTTCCACCTCGAGTGTCGTGGCCCCACCTCAATGTTGCCGAGTTACCTACTCACTCCCACACACCCCATGGGTGCCACAGGTTGGACTCTTTATCAAATTGGTGTTCCAAGGCGATTGACATCCTGATGTTTGACTTGTCCATGTCTATTTCGTCTACTCACTCACCTGGTTACACACTTCCACACCCGCTCACTCACTCCCCACTCACCCGGGTGCCACAGGTTGGAGGCGGTCAACGCATACTTCAAGGTGGTTGAGCACCTGTTGTTTGACTTGTCCATGTGGCGCTGCTCCTCTGAGCTGAAGCAGCTGGCTAAGCAGCTGGCAGCAAGGCACACCATGGACCCACAGCGGATTGCAGAGGAGCGGAAGAAGAGGAACTATGCAGACTTCTGGACACCCATTGCTGTGAATGAACCCTTCAGGGTGGTGCTGTCGTATTTGAGAGACAGGTGGGTGGGGGGGAGGAGATGGAGAGGAGGAGCCCAACCGGGATGTGGGGGGTGGGGGAGGAAGGAGGTCGGATGGACGCACCAACCCCTGGTGAACCCAAACATATCAAGTAGCAACGTCAGCCTAAGAAGCCAAACTATCGCCTTTTGCTTGAGAATCCAACTGGTCAAACCAAGTGGTCAACGCATTGACTTGGTTTTGACCAAGTTTTGACTTTTGGCTGACCCGCAGGCTGTGGCAGACGCGTGAGGTGTTGCACCAATGCCTTGTGAACCCCAACCTCAATGTGAAGCAGGCGCTGGAGGAGACTGAGAGCTTCTTGGATGTGAATGATCTGTTTGAGCCTCTGAAGGTGATGTATGATAGCCTGGTGGCCACGGGGGATGAGAGCACGGCTAACAACATGCTGCTGGACATGCTACGACAGGTAGGAGAGAGGGGGAGAGGGGTTCTGGGGACGGTTTTTGTAGGGGGGGGGGGAGAGGGACTGGGGGTCGGGGCTGTAGGGGGCCAGAATATGTGGGTGTTGCCAACAACATGCTGCTGGACATGCTGCGACAGGCAAGGGGGTGGAGGGGGGGAGAGGGGTTCTGGGGACGGTTTTTGTAGGCTCAAGGTGATGTATGATAGCCTGGTGACCACGGGGGATGAGAGCACGGCCAACAACATGCTGCTGGACATGCTACGACAGGTAAGGGGTGTGTGCCTGTTTGGGGGGGGGGATGGAAGGGAGAAGAAGGGTGAGACAGGGGGACAGGGGTTGCGGGGAGAGGGGAGGGGAGGGCAGGGGCTGTAGGGGGGGCAGAACTTACGGGTCATGCGCAGACAGGTAGGAGGGGGGGATTGTGGGGGGCAGGTGCTGAGGGCAAGGGGCTGTAATGGGGCAACATCTTGTGGGTGCTGCTAGCAACATGCTGCTGGACATGCTTGAACAGGTAGGAGGGGGAAGAGGGATCCTGGGGAAGGGTTCTGGGGGTGGGGGGCTCGGGGGTGGGGGGCGTGGCTGCAGGGGTGGAGAGCTTGGGGTGCTGAAGTTGTGGGTGCTGTTAACAACATGCTGCTGGACATGCTCAGACAGGTGAAAAGGAGGAGGTATGGGCTGATTGTGAGGGTTCGGGGACGGGGGGACAAGATGGGGCCCCGAGGACGAGGCAGAGCAATGGGGAGGAGAGAGGGGGAGGGGGGGGGTTGCAGTTGGAAGCAAGGTGTGGGAAAGCTGCCTAGGGGTGGGACGATACAACTCCTGAGCCTTGGCTCCTTTCTGAAAACAGAGAACTTGTCAGTATAAACAAAGTCCGTATGCCACCTTGCTGGTTGAATAACAGCTTGAGGGGTGGGACATAAATACATTTGCTATGGCACGCATTAAAGGTTATGGAACAAGCAGATGCCACACAACCAAGCTGCCGCTGCTGCTCTTCCCTCCCTTCCCAAGACCCTTCGCTCCTCTCCGAGCTTAGGTGCGCACCTTTGGCTCGAGCTTGGTAAGGCTAGACATCTGCCAAGAGTCAGGCAGACAGATGAGGTGGCTGAAGCAATAGCCCAGTACCTAGGTCTGGCCAATTCTTCATCAGATTATACTTGTAAACCCTGAACCCTGGCAAACCATAAAACGTTTGCTCAGAGATTGATATTGACCTATCCTGGCCCTGCTGATGAGTTGCCCTGATTCCTTCCCTTGCGCCTTTAGGTGCGCAGAAGCTAGACATCCGCCAGGAGTCATGGAGCCTCCTAAGCCTGGGTTCTCCATGGACATGTTTCCACAAAGTTGAACATATGAAAACACACCTTTCTCTGCCTTCCTTCCCTTCCAACACCAGGTGCGCACCTTTGGCTTGAGCTTGGTGAAGCTAGACATCCGTCAAGAGTCCTCCAGGCACGCTGAGGTGGTTGAAGCCATTACACGGCACCTAGGCCTGGGTTCCTTCCTGGACTGGAGTGAGCAGCAGCGGCTGGACTTCCTGCTCATGGAGCTGCAAGGGAGGAGGCCACTGATGCCTCCTGGGATGGAGATGACACCAGATGTGAAAGAGGTGGTCAACACATTCAGGTGGGTAATCTTTTTTAATCAAGTTTTACTATTGTTTTATTAGTTCTGTACCCTGCCTGGCCTCGTTTTGCAATTGGGACTGGGGACGGCGGGGAGGGAGGGGGGCATACGCAGGTTCGATTTCTCCACGAGGCGACTTTTGAGTGTCTAGGTTTTGGGTGTTTTGTTGAGATTTGGTTGTTGAAATTTGGATGCGGGACAGGAAGGGGATTTGGATTTGGGGCCCCTGGCGCCGGCTGTGAAGGAAATGGCAGAGACACTTGAGTGACTGTGTTTTTGCAATGTAGCTCTGGTAGGAGGGAGGGAGGGTGTGGAAAATGAGGTGTTTAAGATGGAATATGGGGATCAGTTGGATAGAAGAGGTTTGCAAAGGGGGCGGTTTGGGGGGAAATGGTGGGGGCGACGGTCGACAAGGAGGGTTTGGGAATTGTTAGGGAAGGGTTTGTGAAACTTCTGGGTGATGCAGATGGTCCCCAAAGAGTGGACAGGCCTTTCTTGGGGTTCAGGAGTTGGCTGTGTTGCCCTTGCTGTCACCTTGCTAAACCCTAGTCTCTTTTTTTGTGGCTTCTGATTTCTCCGCAGGCCTGTGTTTTGGCTGCATGCCTCAGCAGGGTTTTAGCCACTCTCCCCCATAGACAGCCTAGGGGCATACATCATCAGCATGGCTTTAACCACAAACCCTTGCCCTTACAAGGCCTAGTCGGGGCCCCTCGCCCTACCTCCCCTTCCTGGCCTTGCTCAACCCTATTTCGTCTTGCTGTCACCCCGCTGCTCTCTTCTGTGGCTGCATTGTCACAGGGTTTTAGCCACCCTTCCCATAGACAACCTGTGCACTTACGTCATCAACATGGTGCACATCCAGCCGCCCATCTCCCTGTGCCTCCCCTTCCTTGCCTTCCTCTACCCTACTTCCTCAACCTTCCTGTCACCCTACCAAACCCTTAACCCCGCTTTTGTGGCTTCCGCTTTACTCGCAGGGTTTTAGCCACCCTCCCCATAGACAGCCTAGGAGCTTACATCATCTCCATGGCTTACACCGCAAACCTGCTGCTTGCTAAACCCTAAACCCCACATCTGTTACTGTTTTTGCCACAGGGTTCTAGCCAGCCTCCCCATAGACAGCCTAGGTGCTTACATCATCAGCATGGCTTACACCGCAAACTTGCTGCTTGCTAAACCCTAAACCCCACGTCTGTTACTGCTTTTTGCCACAGGGTTCTAGCCACCCTCCCCATAGACAGCCTAGGTGCTTACATCATCAGCATGGCTAAGACGGCCAGTGACGTGCTGAGTGTGCTGCTGCTGATGCGGGAATGTGGCATGAGCGAGTTCCTTCGGGTGGTGCCGCTGTTTGAAACACTGGATGATTTGACGGCAGCACCAGCTACTATGAGGACATTGTTTGAGAACAAGTGGTACCTGGGGCTCATCAATGGGGACCAGGAGTGCATGATTGGTGAGTAATAGTGGGGTTTAGGAGGGGTGTGGTGTTTATAGGAGATGGTGGTCTTGGGGGTGGCATTTTTAGGGGTTGGAGGGGTGGGCAAGGGAGTTGCACAGGATTGCATGATGGGTGAGTGATAGGTGGTGGTTTTTGGGGACGGGAGTGATCAAGGGAGCTGCAGGAGTGCAGCATGGGCACTGTGTGAGACCATCTAGTGTAACCCGAATGCCACATGTGTAACCCGAGTGTGTTTACTGGTGTGTGCAGGTTATTCTGACTCAGGCAAAGACTCAGGTCGCATGGCAGCAGCATGGATAGTACTTGAACTCGGGAAGTCTCTAGTGTAACTCGAGTGGCAACTGTGTAACCCGAGTGTGTCCGCTGGTGTGTGCAGGTTACTCCGACTCAGGCAAAGATGCAGGACGCATGGCAGCAGCATGGGCACTGTTTGAGACCCAGGAGGCCCTGGTGCGGGTGGCAGAGGAGAACGGGGTGCGGCTGATTCTGTTCCATGGAAGAGGAGGGACAGTGGGCAGAGGAGGTGGACCCACACATATGGCCATCCGGTCACAACCCCCAAGCACGATAAAGGTGAGGAAGGGAGTGTCTGGGCGGGAAGTGGTAATGGGCCATCTTTCAGGTAAATTGGCGGGTTGAGGCTGGGGGGGGGGGGGTAGTCAAATGCTGCAGCGTTTGGTGCTGGATTTTGGAAGAGCAGGCCACCAATGATGTCATATGATGATTTGGAGCAAACATCACACGCCTCGTTTGCTGCACGTGGCTATTTCCAGTTGGCAGGGTTCCGGTTATATCATTAGTTGCTGTGATTGTATGTGTTGTTGTTGCTGTAATTGTAGGGTTGCTTGCGTGTGACCATCCAAGGAGAGACCATAGAGCAGCCATATGCTCGTTTTGCCACTGTTCTTGCCGTCTCATGTTGCTCCACTTATAAACGTTGCTGCCGATTTGTTTCTGTCCTCACTCAGGGTTGCTTGCGTGTGACCATCCAATGGGAGACCATAGAGCAGCAGTAGGTCCACAAAACTCGAGCTGTTGTTGACTTGTAGGTGCTGTTCTGAGTAGGGTTTAGGGTTTAGGTGCTGTTTGCATTGGGTCTGGGGTTCTGGGCTTCACCAAAGTAAACCAACAAAACTATTCTTTGAACAGGATCTCACACCCGCTTGGCCGCTGTATGTTTCTGTCCTCTCTCAGGCTTGGTTGCAACATACCATCCAAAGGGAGACCATAGAGCTGCAAGGTGCTCATGTTGGGAGCGATCCTGTTGTTGCTCAAATTCAAATGTTCTTACTGCACTGTAGGGGTGCTTGCGTGTGACCATCCAATGAGAGACCATAGAGCTGCAACGTACTTGTTCTGGAACGTCCCTGTTCATTCATTAGTTGCTCATGACCGTAGTTGCTTAAATGTCATATGATGTTGCTGTACTTTAGGGTTGCTTGCGTGTGACCATCCAAGGTGAGACCATAGAGCAGCAGTTTGGTGAGCGTGAGGTTTGCTTCAGGACGCTGGACCTTTACACCAGTGCTGTGTTAGAGGCCAGCTTGGACCCACCCAGCATGCCCAAGGAGGAGTGGAGGGAGCTCATGCACAAACTAAGCGCTGATAGCTGCAAGGTAAGAAGGTTTTAGGTTTTAGGGTTTAGACTAAACCCTAAACTCAGTGCTGGTAGCTGCAAGGTGAGAAGGGGTGTAGGGTTTAGGGTTTAGACTACCGTAGTTACTCTAAATCCCAAACACAGTGCTGATAGCTGCAAGATGAGGAGGGGCGTGCTGGGTGTGCACTTGACGATTACACACCTCATCAGACAGGACAATTTCGGCAGCAGAGAGAAAGTTGACTGGCCACAAGCTCAGCAGAAAGTGTAGTGTGTGCCCCTACTTCTGGAAGACACAGTGACTGCCGACCCTTGAATTTGTTTTAACACGCAAAGCCACCGGCACATCTTGCGTCTATCAAGGCAAGTCTTTCACAGCTAGGTAGCATGGACGCAGAAAACAAGATAATCCATCTAATAACCTCTTGGCGGCCCTTGCACGGCCCCAATTTGCAACTCTAAAATGTTAGTTTGTAGAGTACGTGACCTCATCCCTATGTGTGCAGCTCTTTACTGTTCTGTACTGCTGCTCATCCAAGCATATGTACTGCCGTACTGCCATGTACCACTCCTCTCCATAGGTGTACCGCAGTCACCTCTTCAGCCGCTGAGCTTGAAAGAGCACACAACTTCGTCCCCATGTGTACTGCTGCTCACCTTGCATTTGTACTGCGTTGTACTGCTCCTCTCTCCAGTGTGCCATTGTCATGTCCCAGCGGGCCTTGTCCATCGAGAACTTTAACCTTGTCCCTATGTGTACTGCTCTGTACTGCCGCTAATGCATGCATACGTACTGCCCTGTACCGCTTCCTCTCCGCAGGTGTACCGCAGCTACGTGTTCCAGCGGCCTGAGTTCATAGAGTACTTCAACCTTGCCACTCCAGTGGGTGAGCTAGGTCGCCTCAACATAGGCAGCAGGCCAGCATCACGTAAGACCACCAAGGGCATTGAGGGGCTGAGGGCTATACCCTGGGTGTTTGCATGGACACAAACACGCTTCCATCTGCCGGTAAGGAAAAGAGGGGCAGTTTTTGGGTGTGGGTGTGGGTCTCTACCCGGTTGTTTGAGTCATTGTTAGCAGTGTATCGTAAACCGCGTACCTTCTTGATTGATAAACCTAGAATTGGCTGCCCGGCGTCATGTAAGACCACTAAGGGCATTGAGGGGCTGAGAGCAGTGCGTTGGGTATTTGCATGGACACGAACACGCTTCCGTTTGCCGGTTAGGAACAAGGGGATTCTGGGTGATGTGTGGGTGGCAGCGGGGGAGCCTTTGTGATTATTGTGTGGTAACTGCTCTCTTGAGCTGTGGGAAAGACTTCAGACTTCAGAATTCAGAATCATGAACCAAGACAAGCGCCCCAAATGACCACTAAGGCTGTTGAGGGGCTAACCCTTAGGTGTTGGCATGGACAGAGCCGCGCTTCCATTTTGCTAGTGAGGAACATGTTGATTTTATTGTGGGGTGGGGGTTTGGGGGGGGGGGGGGGGAGTGTTAAAAGCAAGGGTCTGTGTTGTGGCTTTAATCAATGATTAGCCACAGAAACACACAATGCAATTAATGCTGCTTGATTAAATGGTGCGCAAATATAGTCTAGCATTTCACATGACCATCGAATGGTATTGAGGGACTGAAGGCTTGGGGAAAGCAGGCTGATGGCCTCCCACTACAACAAGGGATGTATAATCAACTTCCCGCTCCTCCTCCTGCTGTCGGCGCTGCTGCTGCTGTTGCTGCTTCTGCTTCCAGTTTGTGTGTGGGGGTTGCTGTATTTCAAGATCTCTGGATCTTATGTCCTCTTGCAGCAGCTGCTCTTGTCTCTTCTGCCACTTGTCGTGGCTGTAGCTAGGGCTAGACACAGGTGACGTGCTGCACCAATCCATCATAGCGAACTACCAGTAAGCCTTCATTCCTTGTTACAGATCTGCTGCTCCTCTACCTCTTGTTGCCTTGTTAATTGCATACAAGAGGGCAGCCTTCGGCTACTCTAAGAAACGTATACTGGTAATGTATGGCCGTTTCCTGCTGCTCCTCCTGCTGCCGCTACGCTGCTGCTGCCCTCCCTTGCTCAGCAGTTTACAGGCTCCCAAGCACACTGTCTCAATTGTGCTCCTGACACTCCTGCTGCTGTCCCTGTTGCTGCATTTCTCTTCCCATGTAGGTATGGCTAGACCAGACCATCAAGGAAGGCAACCTCCCTCTACTCCAGGGGATGTACGACCACTTGCCGTTCCTGCTCCTCCTTCTGCTGCTGCTGCTCCTACCAGTCCTTGCTTGGTGGATTCTCTGGCTTCCAAGCATAATGTCTCATCGCTTGTTGATACCCCTGCCCCCCCCCCCCCACACCTTCCTTATTCCAATGTAGGCATGGCTAGGTATCCCCTGCAGCTGCTGCCAGTCTCTGCCCGGGGGTTTTGTGGCCATTCTCCTGCTCGTAGTGTTAGTAGGGGGCTTCAGAGCATGATCCTTGATAGCCTACTGAAATGTCTGTTCCACCCTCTCCTCCTGCCTATTTGTCGTTCCTATAGGTATGGCTAGGCATAGGTGATGCCCTAGATCAGACCATCAAGGAAGGCAACCTCCCGCTACTCTAGGGGATGTATGATCAATTGTCCATATCCTACATCCCCTGCTGCTGCTGCTGTCAGCCTTTGCCAGGGGTTTTTTCGGCCTTTCTCCTGCTCCTGCTGCTGCTCATACTGTTTAGAGGGCTCGCAAGCACGATCATTAACCACCTTCGAAAAATCCTGATCTGTCTCCTGTTGCTGCCCTGTTTCTTTTCTAGGTATGGTTAGGCATAGGTGACGCCCTAGATCAGACCATCAAGGAAGGCAACCTCCCTTTACTGCAGGAGATGTATGATCAGTGGCCATTTGCTGTAGCCTGTGCTGCTGTTGCTGCTAGTTTTGTGGGGGTTGCTGGCTCCAAGCACGATATGCTGTTAGCTCTATACAGTGACTTGTCATTTTCTTTACTGAGATCCCTGCTCCTGTTCCTGCTGCATTCTTCTTCCCATGTAGGTATGGCTAGGTATAGGTGATGCCCTAGATCAGACCATCAAGGAAGGCAACCTCCCTTTACTCCAGGAGATGTATGATCAGTGGCCATTCTTCAAGGGGTTGTTGGACCTGGTGGAGATGGTGATGGCCAAGGCAGATCCCAGGGTAACCAGCATGTATGATGCTAAGCTGGTGCGACCAGAACTGCAGGTAAGAGGTGGTTTAGGGTTTAACAAGAGCTAGGGAGCTAGGGTTTTAAGGTGGAAGCACTCTCCGTTTGGGGTTCAGTGTTTAGGGTGGTGGCTAAGGCAGACCCCAGGGTAACCAGCATGTATGACGCAAAGCTGGTGCGACCGGAGCTGCAGGTAAGAGGGGGTTTAGGGTTTACTGAGGGAGAAAGCTAGGGTTTATTGGTTTATAGGTCGGAGCAGTCTCTGTTCAGGGTTCTGGGTTATGGCTAAGGCAGACCCCGGGGTAACCAGCATGTATGACGCAACGCTGGTGCGACCAGAGCTGCAGGTAAGAGGGGGGCTAGTGTTTACCGAGGGAATGGGCAAGGCATTAGGGTTCAGATTGTGGCTAAAGCACGCACCAAAGAGGGTGTAAGGTGATGGCTAAGGCAGACACCATGTATGTATGATGCAAAGTGGGTGTGACCAGAGCTGCAGGTGAGAGGGGTTAAGAGGGACCAGGTGCAGAGGGATTCATGGGAGAGGGTGGTTAGGGTAAATAGCAATAAGAGGCTTCTCTTAGTGGGCAAGGCGTGAGGAGGGAATTGGGGGCCTTGGGGTGTGAGGAGGGGGGAGGGGTGCCTCCTTCTGATCTGGATACGGTCATGAAGGGTTCAGTGGCCCAGGTGATCTGACTAGAAGAAGCCATTACACTTTGCTGCAACCCGTACTGCTTGACCCAGTATTTGAGCCCGTAAAACCTTTCCAGGCCTGGTTCTCCACTTAGGAGCATCTCGTGGCTGTCCTGCTTGTTTAAAACTCTGATCAGATTAGTTTTGTGTTTCTAAACACTGTTTTGACTTCTGTGTGGTGGCTTAAACCAGTCCCTAAAAGATGAGCTGCTAAATGATCAGCTGCTTCATGTTCTCCACGAAAGGATTAGAACCTAAACCCTAAACCGTAAACTAGAAGGAGCAGCAAATGGCCATTGTATTTGTCAGATCCCAAAACCCCTGATTACCTTTTCTAAAGCAAATCTAAGTTCACTAAACCCTGGTATAACTTTTGCTTTGCTGCTGAACCCCACCTCACAGGCCCTAGGTCATGAGCTGGGAGGATTAAATCTCCACCCCAAGGAGCAGCTGATGGCCATTGTAGTGTTGCATGCTTTGAAAGCAGTAGATTGTTTTATGATAACCCAGCTCCATGGTCACATGCAAGCAGATCCAGTCTGCACTAAACCCCCATGTAAAAAGTATGTGTTTTGCTGCTAAACCTCACTCTCACAGGCCCTAGGTGACGAGCTGCAGTCTAGCTTCTCCTCCACTAAGGAGCAGCTTCTGTCTTTGCTGGTTTTGGAAGATTTGCATAGCCTAATGTGAACCGCATCACTCTGGGTAACCAATTTCCAAGATTACTAAACCCTAACATTACATGTATGTTTGCGATAAGCCCCATATCCCAGGCCCTAGGTGACGAGCTGCGGCCCAAGTTCTCCTTCACCAAGGAGCTTGAAGACCATTGCAATGTTGAATGCCCTCATAAAATTTGGTGACCCAGATCCGGTGCAGGTAAACAATTTCGATGGTCACTAAACCCTAATGTAACTCATGCTTATGCTGCTAAACCCCACTCTTCCAGGCCCTAGGTGATGAGCTGCGGTCCAAGTTCTCCTCCACCAAGGAGCAGCTGATGGCCATTGTGAGGCAAAGCAACTTCCTGGAGAAGTGCACCAACTCCAGCCCTGAACTAGATGAGAAGCTCAAGCTGAGGGCACCTTATGTCACACCACTCAACGTGCTGCAGGTAGGGGGGAGGGGGGTTTATGGGGAATATAGGGGGGTTTATGGGGAGATGGGAGCGCGGGGGGGAGTGGATGAGAAGCGGAAGTTGAGGGCCCCTTATGTCACACCACTGAACGTGCTGCAGGTATTGGAGGGTGGGAGGGTGGGGAGGGGGGGCTGGAAAAGGGGGGGGGGCTACAAAGGGGGAGGGGTAGAGAAAGGGGGGGGGGGGTGAGTGGATGAGAAGCTGAAGTTGAGGGCGCTTTATGTCACACCACTGAGTGCGCTGCAAGTATGGGAAGAGAGAGGGGGTGGGAATGGGGGGGGGGGGGGGTAGAAAAGGGGGGGGGGGGTATGGGGAAGGAGGGGGGGCTGAGTAGATGAGAAGCGAAAGCTGAGGGTGCTTTATGTCACACCACTGATTGCGCAGCAGGTATTGGAGGGGCGGTGGAATGGGGTGGCATAAGAGCCTGAGGGGCCTAAGGGGGGGGAGACAATAGGAAGGGTCTTGGATCATTTGAGAAGCTGAAGCTGATAACACCAAGTGTGAAGTGTCTCGCGGTCAAAGTACTGCAGGAAAGAGGGGATATAGGGAAGTTCATGGGTGAAGGATGGGTGCTGAGCACAGGAGATCGAAGGGCACCTTCGTTGCACACCATTGGCTTTGAGAGGGCGGGGCCAGGTATGGTGAAATATGAAAGAATAAACCTCAGGCAGGCCAGAGCAGAAGGGGGGGGGGAGGGAAAGAGAGCAGGGGGGAGGGACGGGGGAGCAAGGGGGCGCTTTGCACGCTCTGTGGGGTGTGGGGGGCAAGGAGAGTTATGTAGATGAGGATTTCAAGTTGATGATAATGTATGCCAGATGCTGGATCCAAGGGAATGTGAAAAACAGGAGGGAATGTGCTGTTCGGACTTGCAAGTTGGGGGGCAGCGAGGTATTAAAATATGGGACAAGAGCGGAGGGTATATGAAGAAAGATGAGGTTCTAGGGTTTTAGACTTTAGAGTTTAGGGAACCCGCAATCACTCCACTAAATTTGCTAGTGTGGTGAAAGCAAGAAATTGGGGTGGAGCCAGGCGGCCGAAGTGCCAGGGAAAAGGGGGAAGAGAGGGGGCTGCAAGTGGGACTGTGGGATGGGAATTAATGTTAATCTATCTCTGGGAATGGAGCAGGGAAGGGGGGGCCGCCACGAAAAGGAAGGGGTGGCAGGGCTCTCCACATGAGTTTGATCTAGCAGCTGAATGGACAGTAAGTTTTTGAGATCCCAAGATCTTACATCAATTGCATGTGCCTTTGTGTTCTTGTGTTGCTTGTGTAGGTTACGGCGCTGTGCTCTCTGCGTGAGTTTGAGCGGAACCCCCGGGAGTCCCAGTCCGGGTACAAACCATCAGACGAAGAAATCATTGAGCTGTTGAGGAGAGACCCACATAAGGTGAGCTGGCTATTAAACAATCATACATGCTAGGGTGCTGCACGGCCCAGAGGGCAGTGCAGTGGTCTCTCTTAATAATTGGATCAAAAGGCAAAATTAGCTATGCCAAAGGGTAAGTGAAGATCAAGCAGTTTTTGACATGTGGTTTAGTGTTCTGACCATATTGGGGTTCTACATTAACTTCCCTGCCATCCTCTCTGCCTTTCCCCTAGGATTCTATCGTTCCTCTCAGGATGGCAAACACTCCTTGCATGTCCAGAAATAGGCACCTATGGTTTGATATTTTGTCAATGTTGGTATATAAGCTACTGCTGCTGCCGTTTACCTACTCCTCCCTCCATGTAGGGTTTAGGGTACCTAAACCCCAAACCCTAAACCCTGGTCATAAACCCTAAACCCTACCTCTCTGCCCCCCCCTTCGTCTCAGGATGACAAGCACCCCTTCCAGGCAGCCATGGATGATTGCCTCATGATCACAATCAAGGGGATCAGCGCAGGCATGCAAAACACTGGCTAAACCTCAAAACCCCCACTCCAGGGGCCGCTGCTGGATAAACCCTATGCCTTCCTGCGCCCGCCCAGGCTGAGACCTTGGGCTGTCCCGGTCTCCGTCTGCTCTGCACAAGATGTGGCTCCTGGCTCCACCAGACTGGTGCTGGAAGGGCCTGGGTTTAGGGTTGTAGGGTTTGGTGGGTTGTTTTAGGGTTTGGTGGGTTGGGGCGATTGGGTGGTTAATGCTTGTGAGCAAGTGCAGGGAGGGGGGGGCGTCCTTACTGTTTGCAGTAGATGGGAGGGTAGGGCTGGAGGGGGAGGGATTGGTGGGGTGGCAGGGGGGAATGGGTTTGAAGGGGTGGTGTGGGTGCCCCCCAACCCATTCCCCTCCGATGGCGGGGTTGTGGCAGATCTGGCCATCTGCTGCTGCCTGCTGAGTTTTGGGAGGTGAGAGGCTGTGTGGAGGGATCTGGGGTCCTAACAAGAGGCTTCGAAGGGTGTGACCCAGGCTGTGACTTGCGGCACAGTGAGTGAGAAGTTGTGAGTTGCTGTGAATGGGACGTTGGTCGTTTTGTGGGGTCCATCTCCGGCTGGCGGACGGTGGTCTCAGCTATACCTGGGGTTTGTGATTTGGTACCCCTAGCTAGAGGAGAAGGGCAAGGGCTTCCCCCTCGTAGGGTCTGGTAGCAGCTGGGGCCGTCGGTCTGAAAAGCTGTAGCAGCAATAATGTAACTGAGGGTGTGCAAGACCCACCCATTACGTGCTACCATGTTTAAAGTCATGAAGGGCCTAAGGAGCATTAAAGCCGGCCTTGGGGAACTAAAGGCGGGAGGATTTACTAGGGAGGATAGGAGGTCTTGTGTCCTCCACTGCATGGGATTCACAGCTTGTGGCCTTTACAGTGAGGGGAGTTCGTGTTTCTTAGCGGGCAGTGGGGAGGTAGGGTGAGGGCCGTAGTCATGTGATTTGCAGTCGTTATTAGTGCCAAGTGAGTTGCATAAGTTATTAAACCCTGAACCCCAGGTGCCCATGTGATTGTGGGGATCAGTTTTCCGCACTAGTTGCAACTCAGTTGGCTCCTTGTAGTGGGTGGTGCTGAGCCCTCCAGCGCGCAGCCATTTGGCAATATGTTAAGAGAGACCACTGCACTGCCCTCTGGGCCGTGCAGCACCCAAGCATGACTCCTACCATTTGGCAGTATGGTAGTCCGTGTAAATTGGGGTGCAGCAGGGTACAGATCAATATGCGAAGGGACTTAGTCTAGGTGGGTTGGCAGTTTGTTTCGGTCCTGCTGTGTGCGATGTAGTGTGTGCATTTTTTGAGGGATGCGGCATGCGGCAACAACGGTTTCGGTCCTGGGGCTGTGCAAAGGCTCTTCAAGGGCTGTAGTGTTCATAAGAGTCTTATGTTGCTAGGCACTGTGCAGAGTATCATTAGTGATGCCTGGCCTGTAAGCTTTCCTACCGGTAGGGACGGGCGCGTTGCTTGGCTTCGAAGTTGAAAGAGGGAGCAAGTAGAACTCTCCAGTGTCGACTGTTGTCAAGCACTAAAGAGTCGATGCTTATCGATAAGATAGATAACTACTGCACAGCTTTCGGGCCGTGCAGCACCCGCCACATGACTCCAACCAGTCTGTCGTCGATGCTTGTCGCATGGTAGTTTTCGGTCAAGGGAGTAGTTTGCATGCAGTGCTCCTCACACTATTGTTCCTCAAATCAGGCCCAACGCATCCCTAACATACGATAGCTTAGCTTGAAGGGGTCCACGAACCAAACGCCTGCAGCCACAGGCCAAGGGCCCCGTGATTACGCAATCCAACTCCAACTCACTTCAACTTGGCAGTGAGTCACTTGGCAATGAGGACGTGCCGCTGCACTTCATCCTGAACTTCTCGGATGCTTCCCCAGAGACTGACTCAGCCTAATGACATTGGCTTATAGGAGTATAGCTTGCCTATCGCAGATCCTCATGGGGGTTAAATAGGGGTCACATAACCTTTGCCTAGGAGGCCGCCGCAACTGAGCCACGTGACGGCAGAGCCTAGCTGCCAACAAACCAGGATGCGCACAGCGGACTAGCGATACAATCCATACACGTTCCTTGCCATGCTATGACAAACATGGGTAGTGTGTCCTACTGGCGTGCTGTCGCGTTGCTCGTGGCAGCGACCCTGCCCGCAATAGTGTATGGTACCCCTGCATCCTGGGTGAACAACCACCTGACTTCGACGAATTGTATCTCTCACCCTGCTCAGCAGTGGGCAAGCCATGCTTGGAGCACTGGAATCAACCCTTCTGCTAGCAATGCGTATGTGCTCTCTATGTTTCAGCACCGACCTGCTCGCATGGCGTAGGTGAACAGACGCAACCCTTCTTAACTATATCCCCTCATTTACGCAGTGGCCTCACCTTCACCTTAACCAAGAATAGCGTAGCGCAGACAACTGTATGCCCGGGGAGCAGCTACAGCCTCACGGTGCGCGTTAGGTTAGCCATGGTTGGTTGCCTGCACTCACCTTCCGAGCTCCAATGCGCACATTTGCCGTCGCTGCATCTCCCCTCGCTAGTACCCGGCAACCATCTAAGCATATACAGCATCGTTCAGATTCGCTCACACCTGCAGCTGCCTTTCCTCTAGGTAAACGCCTCAGCGGTTGTCGCCGCTGGCGCAGTCGCGAACTACTTCCTAACCACAACCCGAGGGTTGTTCAACCCAAGCCATGATGGCAGACTCAACAACGGTGCTTTGTGGTGAGCATATGGGGGCCAGGGTTCACGACTTGACACCTGCGCAGCAAGCAGGCCATGCTTCAAAAGGCACGCTTAATCAAGGAGCAGCAGCAGCAGCAGCAGCAGCAGCAGCATGCTCTAAACAGTGGCCAAGCAGCGGCATCAGCTGAATGCTCTCATCACCATCAGCAGAACTCGGCACTGTAGCATGCGCAGCAGAGCTTGGTGGCGCAGCAGCTGCACCAGTACTGCACCCAGCAGTAGCAGCAATTCCGTTAAAAGGAAGACACTTTCTGACTTCCAGCAACAATTTGCAAAGGGAGCCAGAATCTCCTGCTCAAGGGTCCATTAGGTGCTGTGGAATTAGAAAAACATAAGATGCCATTCCTGTTGAACCTTGAGCACCCCCCACCCGCCCGCTTGTAACAACCAGCCACCTTGAGTAATGCTTTCCTCTGTCTTTGAGCATGAGTCACTCATACTTTCGCCCCAGGCTAAGTTCCGCCACCACCCACCCTTCGTTTCCTTTTACTGCAGCACTGGGTCTCGCTACTTCTCCACATCTCCAAGTCGGGGCCCCTGGGTCCATTCCTTGGAGATCTTATGCGCAGATGGTAAGTGACCAGACGTGCTACTATTGTGCTACTATCCAGATAGATTGCACAACAACTTGACTTCTTCAGGAAAAAACAGTGCATCATGTTTGAATCTACATGCAAACATATGATCCATGACAGATACAAAATTCTAACCATGCCCCAACCTCCGTCCATAGAAGAAAACGCCACATGGCTTATGTGTTTCTTAATAAACCATATGAAGAGCAGGGCACTTGGAACCTCCCCAGCAAAAAGCAATTTCATTACAGTTGGTCAGCCAATATCCGATGTCTGTCAGCCTTTACCAGAAGCTCCAGGCTCTTCCTTGTTACAACCTGCTATGTTCATTTGTACATGCTCACGCATCCCTCTCTGTTACGAACATTAACTCAAGTCCCTGCCTAATACTAAGCCATTGACTACCCCCGCCTCAGCCCCTCCCTCCTTACTCAAGACTGACTGAATCCAGTCCCCCCCCCCTCCTCCTCCTCCTCCCCCCAGTCCCCGCAGGCACCGCCAACATCCAAATCAAAGCCACCTACGCCACTGGCGCCGTCGCACAGTACGTCCAAAACCAGATCACCCTCCCAGTCGACGCAGCCTGCTTAAGCGCCTGTGCAACGGCTGCTTCTCCCCCACCCTCACCCCCCCGCCCTCCTGCACCCCCGCCCGGCACGGCCCGCCCCCCTCCACCCCCCGGCGGAGGGGACGATGACGATGGTGGAGATGATGGCGATGATGACGTCCTCTCACCACCCTCACCACCCCCTCGTCCCCCAAGGTCCCCCTCCCCACCCCCACGCCCACCCAGCCCTAAGCCCCCCAGACCCCCTCCAAGGTACATGGCGTGTTCAGAGGCTTCCATCATCTCTCATGTGTTCTTGATTATCACTTAATTTTCCATCTGCCATGTGCTGCTGGATAGAACCGATGCCGTCAGATTCCTCGCATCTTTGATCAAGTTCCCCTCAGGATGATTGATAATCAAAAGGCACTGCTACCAAGGCAACTAAGGGAACCTCCCCTGTGAGCGGAGACTTGGGTCCGTTGCCTCCTTGCTCAAATGATATAACTTGCTATGTCTTGCAGGGCCCCTCCCCCCCGCCCCCCTCCCCGACGTCCTCCCCCTCCCCGCCGCCCCCCCCCTCCCCGCCGCCCCCCCCCTCCACGGCGCCCTCCTCCACCCAGGTCCCCCCCATCCCCTCCTCCCAAGGCCTCTCCCCCCCCTCCTCCCCGCCCCTCCCCTCCCCCTCCACCCCCATCTTGTCCTGTTGCTGGCTGCACCTCATGTGGTAACAGCCTACCAGGGGTATGCTACCAATGCGATGGAACAGCAGGGTACACCTTGAATGTTGCAAACACTACATGCGGTAGGTATTGGGGTCGTTGTGGGTCTACTAAAGGGTTGGGGCTTGCAGAAAGAATAAAATGCTGGGTGCTGGATGCATTGCTGCAGAAAATACGGTATGGGCCTTCAATAGAGATGAGATAATGCGCTGAAATGCTGTCTGCTGCACGATGGGGCTGCATGTGGCATATGGTACTGCTTTCTTGATTTTTGGTCGTTTCGACCTAGCAGCCCTTTGCGGTTGCCGCACCTTCAATTTTTGTTTGTTTGTTTGTTTGTTACGTTTAGGGTTGGCGCCGGCAGTTCTGTTCTATACATGTAACTGAGCTCTTGATAACAAATTTCCTTTCCCCTCCTCGCCCGCTGCAGACTGCCTCCCTGGTTATGGTGGTTTGGGAAGCACTTGCCTGAAGTGTCCTGCTGGTACTGCTGGTTATGGTGGACCATCTGCTACAGCCACTTGCTTCAGCTGCTCCCCCGGGGTAACCACCAAGGACCAAAGTGCATGCGTAGGTGAGAATGGGAAACATACCTCTGCTTCTGTCCTTTCTGCTGTGATCCTGTGTATTTGCGGTGATAGGAGTTTCGTGCAGGCTGTGGTAACAGAATGTTTTGTATATATGTAATGGGAATGCCACACACACCAGCACGCTGGTTGGAGTCATGTGGCGGGTGCTGCACCGTCCGAGGGCTGTGCAGTGACCTATCTCGAATGCAATGGATCTGAGGGTCCCCTAAAGTCTGCAACAGTGCTGCCTGTCATATGGCGTAGGAAGCAGACCTATTGCAGCATCTCCAAGCTTCAAGGGAGGCTTGCTTTGCTAATTCAATCAACTTCAAAAATTGTTTGCAAGGAGGCAAGACCTAGCCCTCTGCCAATGGCGTTACAAACTCAGACCATGAACAGTAGTTCCCTAATTACAACCACAAACCCCTGAGAATTAATAGCAAGCACACATCATGCATTGTTATCCTCAACAATTTCCCGTCCAATACAGATCGGAGCTTAAAGCGGTTCCAGGTTAGTCGTGTCTTGTAAAGGCAGTAAGATATGCATCATGTATTTCTTCCCTCACCAGGCTCCAACACGTGAGCTCGGGTAACCTGTATGTAAGAGGTCACTGTAAGGTCCCAAAGCCTTGCCCTGATGCACAAACTTGGACTTGTATATATAATAATGATGTGCTTGGTTGTTCCCCTTGGTGTGCAACGCCGTTGCATCTAGCCTCAGCTTGTGTGTGGCAAGTCCACCATCGGTTGTGCGGCTTCTTGACTGTGATCACTAGTAGCCTTGTGTTTGTGGCCTTGGTTTGTTTGGCCATTTGCATAACTGGTCTTGCGTCTTGATTGATTGTGCTTGGTTTGGTTTAACAGGTTCCAACACTTGGGCCCACTGGGGTCTGGACATCTACAACCGCCGCTGGAACACCCTGGAGACCAAAATCAGCCCCGCTACTGCGCCAAGTTTGACCAAAGGCTGGTACTTCAACATCAGCGGTGACATCAGTGCTACACCCACCATTGCGAATGGGAGGATGTATGTACCGGACTGGAGCGGGAACTTGTACTGCTTGGACGCTTTGACCGGTGAGTGGTGGGGTTTGACTAGAGGGGAGGTAGGGGCATAGGGTTGGGATGCTTTGGCCGGTGAGTGGCAGGGGTTTGACTAGAGGGGAGGCAGGGGCATAGGGTTTGGGATGCTTTGACCGGTAAGTGGTGGGGTTTGACTAGAGGGGAGGCAGGGGCATAGGGTTTGGGATGCTTTGACCGGTGAGTGGTGGGGTTTGACTACAGGGGAGGCAGGGGCATAGGGTTTGGGATGCTTTGACCGGTGAGTGGTGGGGTTTGACTACAGGGGATATGCTTGGGATACGGTTGGGGTTTGCCAGGGGCATATGGTTGGGATGCTTTCACAAGTGACTGGCCGGAGTTTGACTCCTGACCGGGTGGATTTGGAATCTAGGGTGGGGCTGGGGGTTCTGAATGTGTAAGCTGCTACTAGATGTGATAGTTGCAGTAGGGGGCTTCATGCGGCGACCCCATTAGCTCTCAGAGCACATGCAGATTGACATGTGTCATACTTTAACCATCCCGCGCTGCTATACCAATGGCAGAATGACACCTGGATATGATTAAAAGGGCCTGACTGGCCCACCTACACATGCATCCATCAGAAGCCGATGCACTTTCATCATGTTGTGTTACGAGTGCTATCCTAAACCCTAAAATCCCTGATGTATGGATGTATCCATAAAATCCCATCACCTCACTTTGTGCATGCAATAGTGTTAATTGTGCAAATGCGGATGCTTATTTCTGCTGTCCACTTCTTTAGGTGCTGTAATTTGGACCAAGACCATTGTGGACTATGTTGCTGCTGTGGAGCCATCAGCAATCATTGGGGGTAAGTTGGCACAGTTTAGGGCACAGATTAGCCCTTTAGGGCCTATTTCAGCCCTTTCTTCGTCAGTACTGTGCACATCAGCTCATAGAAGCTCCTGCTTAAAACATATTTTACATGACTGTATGGTTGGAAGGCGGTGGCTGCAATATGATGCTATGTTTTTGGAGTGATGTCATGTCAGTGAGTGCATTGAATTGAATGATATGTAGTGCAGCCAGTACCATGAAGCATGGGACTATCCGTGGCAGAGATCTCAGGCCCATACAGTTGGACTGTAATTTATTGCAAGTTGACTGTAGTAACCGAAATCGATTCTATAGTTCACAGGACAAGGTCTAGGTTTGAGGTGGTGTTTGCACCTGCTTTCTTCGCTGCACCCTGCTTTCCTTGCTTTCAGCACTGCCTGACAGACCCTGCTATTCTCGTCCGCACTCTTCCCTGCTTTGATTACCTCCGCTACCAGAGGTCTTAAAACCCAAACCCCCGGGGGATTGGCTTTTAAGACCTCTGCCTACGGTACCAGCCGCCAGGGTAGTGTTGTGGATTGATTGTAACCCGGCGGCCTTTTGACAAATTTCTTCTGCTTTATATGCTTGCTGGTTACAGTGACCAACACCTCCATCATCAGTCGCACGTCACCCGCCATCTCCGGCACCACCATGATCGTTGGCGTCATGAAGAAGCTCGGCGGTTTCCCTTTCCTTCTTGCCATCAACACCGCCGACGGCTCGCTGATCTGGGGGAAGCGGGTTCATAACCACATCGCCGCCATGGTGACACAATCCCCAACGATCTACCAGGGCTACATTTATCAAGGCATCTCGTCGCTCGAGGAGCTAATGGCCGACTCCCCCGGGTACGCGTGCTGCACATTCATTGGCGAGGTTCAGAAGCGGAGCTTGACCGACGGGACGCTTGTTTGGAAAACGCTCATGGCGCCGGACAACGGGAACGCGGTCGATGGCTTCTCCGGGAACAGCGTCTGGGGGAGCTCACCAGCGATTGATCCTGTCCGTGGTTTGGTATACATAGCAACCGGTAACAACTATGCCATCCCGCAGCCGATCGCCGTCTGCCTCATGGCGCTAGAGCCGCTCGGTCCCTGGAACGTCGACGCGCAGGTCGGCTGTGAGCGGCTGGAGAACGGGATTCTGAACTTGCACAACAGCGTGGTAGCACTGCGCGTGGCCGACGGTACTGTTGCTTGGAACAAGCAGTTGGGGGGTGCTGATGCGTGGAATGCTGCTTGCATCTACAAAGACAACCCCTCTGCTTGCCCTAACATCACCGCACCAGACTATGACTTTGCCCAAGCACCTATGCTCGTCACTGCATGCAGGGCCGGGGTGTGCAGGCAGCAGGTCATGGCAGGTCAGAAGTCAGGCATCATGTGGGCTCTAAACCCTGACAGTGGTGAGGTTTACTGGTGGAAGCAGGCAGGGCCGGGTGGGACCGTAGGTGGTTTACAATGGGGTTCTGCGGCTGATGACACCCGCATTTACGTCGCCAATAACAACTACCTCCAGCTTACTTTGAATGTGTCATCACCTGACTGGCATGTAGCAAATGCAGCCGTCTCAACAGCTGCCAACGGCGGTTTAGCAATGGCTTTAGACTCCTGGAACGGCAGCATCGTGTGGACGTTCATAAACCCTAACCCCCATTGGAGTAACGCTTCTAACTATGCCCTCAGCCAGGCGCCGATGACTGTCGCCAATGGGGTGGTGTATTACGCATCTATGGACCCTGCTGGGGTTTTGTACTACCTCGATGCAGCCACCGGAGCAGTGCTCGGCAGCTTCTCCACAGGTGCTACCTTAGGCTGCGGCCCGTCAGTGGTTGACGGCAGGGTTTACACGGGCTCCGGCTACACAAACTTCGGCTTGGGGAAGAAGGGGATCGGGATGTATGCCCTCCAGCTTCCTGGAGCTGGGGCGGTAGTCAGTGTGGCTGATGGAGCAGGTGGTGAGCAGCTACTCATACCCCTGCCGGAGGTTGCATCAGGCACTAGCGCTGGCAGTGTGGACGATGCAGCTGCCGCGGTGGCGGCTGACGATGCTACGGTGGCCGCAGGAGCGGCGGCGGCGGTGGCTCCGGTGCTTGATGCAGTGCCGCTTGTGGCAGCTGACGGTACTGCTGTGCCGGCTGCTGCTGCTGCTGATGCTCCCGTGACTGATGCTCTGCCAAATGCTGACACTGCAAGCCCTGATGCAGGACCGGCTGCAGCACTTACTGCCGCCGGCGCTGGTGATGGTGGTAACGATGTGGCTGCTGTTGAAGATCTGCCACAAGGGCGTAAGCTTCTGTCATACATATTCTGATTTGTTCTGATCTGATTCTAGTTACCGATGATGTCGTTTTGATGGCTTCAGGTATGTGTGGCAAGATCTGGCCTGGCAGATAGTCATTTTGTGATTGTATGTGATGATGGACTGATCAGATATGGTTGGCCGGCATGGGGCTGTGTGCTGCTTTGTCTTGCTGCTTGGTGTTGAATTGTCTTGGTCCTCAAGAGACCTTTTAGCTGTCAGGTTTTGCGGTTTTGATCGATTGATTGATGGACTGATCACATGTAATATGGAGGTGTTTGGTTAGAGCGCTCACCCTCTGCTCAGTCGATTGTGAATTACCGAAATGTTGTCACTGGTGCTGTATGTACAGATGGGTTGATAATGATGCACATACCCTGTTCTCCTTGTCACGCACTCTTCCCTGCTTCAATTACCTGTACCCAACCTTCAATGCACTATGCAAATGTATGCAGCATAGGTATGGAGCAAAGGAGATTCTGGGGTTCAATGCGTGAGAAGGCACACATCAACTGTGTGTTTTGGTTTATGAGAATGTTCATTTGAAGGTAGCCGGGCTGCGTCCTTGACAGCTTGCTTAGCAGTTACATCAAAGTCAAAGGCTGCGTGCACCTGCATGCTGTGTCCTGTGGGAAGTTGCAGATGGTTGATTTGTATAGTGCACAAGACAGCTTGTTCTATGTATGATAGGCTTGCATTCAGACCACACATAACTCAGGTACTTGTTCATCATACTTTGCAGTTGGCACAATGATAGCTATATGCAGTACATGCCTGAAGCTACGAGTCCAGTCTGAGCTTTGACATTGTGTTTTCTTGGTACATGCAGCATGTGCAGCGTCTAAATGGATTTGGGAGGCTGTACAGAGCCGCTGTATAGAGCTGCTAGAACTGGCACATGCAGCATGTACATCGTCTAACAGATCTGGGGCATTGCCTAGCTGCTAGCTGCATGCTGGTACCACCTTGAATATGGCTGGGTGAACATTTTGTGCTGATGCTTGCATACTGGCTTTGGATTGGCTGGCACGAATGAGCAGTACAGCGTGTTATCTTGGCGATGTTAAGCGGTACTTGCTTGCACTGTTGCTCCGTGCTGTGCAGCAGGGGTAGGTCGCTAGTGAGTGCTGCAACTTGACTGCTGTTTTGCCAGTCTGGAGATTTGGCTGGGGTCAGTAGGGGATGGAGGAGGGCCCAGTTGAACATTTCTGAATCCCAAAATGGAAATATTGCGTAATGCCCCATGTTGTCCTGCATCTACTATGGCCGTGGAAGAGCCTGAAAATGACAATTTCTCATGCCAGGAAGTACTTGCAAGGAGCTACCCCTCGTTCCGATCAGGAGAATATGAGCCATACTGGAGTGGGCAGTTGGAAATGTCCTGCTTTTTAAGCAGAAAGGGAATCGATCCCTGTGTGTTTGGTCCGTTTGAGATAGCTGCAACGTGTGCAGCCACCCCTTGAATTTCTGTTTGTCTGTTTCCACTGCTCATTGGTATGCATCGTTGGTATGCATTGCACAGTAGTTGTAGTCACATAGTACCTGCACAGTATTGATACCGGTCCTAGCAAATCCATGTGTGGGTGTCTGGCTTACTGATTGATTACACTGCTTGGTTGCTGACTGTTCATGGTTCAGCTTATCTGTCACATATATATTATGTTGCCAGCACACTTGTGGCAAGCAATTTCAGACTTGGGTGGTTTACTGCAAACATGATGGCACTGGAGCCACTCCTGCCGTTATCATATGTGAATGCAATATGTGTTACAAATAGTCCAATCACTCTACCCTGCTTTGATTACCTGTACTCACTCTGCAAGCCCAATTTTGCAGCCATTTTGGATATTTCGTTCCTGATGTCCAGGTGGGCAATGTTTTGGGGTTGAGGGTGTACCTTACACCCAGTGTATCTGCATGGAAGATCATGCACAACAAGCAGGAATGTTCCGGGGCATGATTAAGATCTCTTGGGTATGGACATGCTGAATCTGTTGCAGCGGATGGGTGGAATGGACTTTTGGCTTTGGCTTTGTTGAGTCTTGTCGCGGCAATTTATCTTTGACTGTCTGGTAGCGCTTCACATCAATCAGTTCACAGTGGCTTGAAGGAATCTCAGGAGGCACCTCATGGCGCAAGTGTTCCTTTTGCATGTTTTCCTTTCCCATAGTCCCATACTTGGGGAATTCATCTAGCTTGTTCCATGTTCAACCATGAGACATTCAACTACAGCATGCTATTGCGATGGACTTGATGGGGTATGCATGCTGGGCTGTTTGGTTTGAAGGACCGACGCTGTGCTCTTTGAGGCCAGCCTCTGAAATATTGTACATACCATTGTCACACTCCGCTCCGTTGGATGGCTGACTGTTGGATGGCTTGGTTTGATTACATGTATGGCAGACTGAGATGTACCCACTGGCAGGTGCTTCCCTGGCATCATGATGCACACTGGTCCCCTGGTATGGCACTGCCCTTGTGTCGCTCTTGGACAGCGCCAGATTACAATACATGGACCTGCTAGCTGTTCAGGTCTGTATGTCTGGGCATGCAGGTTCTGTGCGACCCCGCGGTTGGGTCGATCCGCTTGATTGATTGAGGCCCCTGATGGAGCGAGTTTCAGGTCTGCATATTTGTTAAGTCCGATGTCTCGAGCTGGGAGGTGTTGCCCGCGCCGCCTAGAACGTGGAAGGGGAAGTGTTGACGGACTTTTCAGCATGAGGGGCAGTCACTTCGTTCGGTGGGTCACTTGGTCCTGGCCTGGAACTTCTTCTCTTGGTTGTGCTTTGCATGACGAATATGCGGCTGCATGAAGATCAGCCGTTTAATTTCAACTTCATGTGCGCTTGTCTATCCAGATTGGCCCATGCACCTAGCCCGGGTCTTACAGGCCTCGGTACCGACATGTCCAACCATGCTGCCCAGGCACGGGTCCTGCTGTTCGCCGCAAGTGACAGTGAGGAATCTGAGCGTGCCTTCATATGGTGCCTTGACAATGCCATCGAACATAGTGATCAGCTACACCTTGTACATGTCACCATGTGCGCCCAGTCTCCCAGGACTTCAGACCTTGTACCAAACACGGACTATTTCGGGGACGTCCATAACAAGTCACACCTTGAATGTGTACGTGCCATGCTGGCCCGCCGATTCCTTTCCCACATTGCTCCTGGCGGTCTGGACCACCCCATCGCGGTTCACATTGAGCAAGCCGCAGAAGACGCCCTTACCGTCGCACGCGTAATTTGCCGAGTGGCAGAAACGATAAAAGCTGATCAGGTAATCGTTGGCACGCATCAGAGTAACGCTGCTGGTGGCCAGCCGCAAAAGCACACTGTGGCAGCCTATTGCTGCAAACAGTGTGCTGCCCCCATAAAAGTGATCGCATATCGGCCAAGGTCAGCGTCATGAACAGCTGGAAGCTTAGCACGGGTAATCAGCCTAAGCAACACGGGGAATTGGATGAAAGCCCTCGGATCCAATAACAGCAGGCCGTCAGTAACTCGCTTGAAGGAGGAACGCTGTCCAGACTCCTCCCCCGCATTTCCCACCACCAGCAGCAGCTACAGCCTCCGACACAACAACGAGAGCAACGCCTGGCGGTTTTACTCTAACCACTAGTGCAGCAGCAGCGAGAACAGCAGCCATCCAGGAGCAGCAGGAGTTGCTGCAGCAGCCTGCTTTATCAAGTCATCTAAAGGTGTGTAGGCAGCATGGCTTGCCTGCAAAACGCAAACTACCAGCACAGCAGAAACTCCGGCTCAACTCGAGGGGACAATGGGCGTGCAGCAGCAGCAGCAGGATGAGGCTGTCATCTCTCGCTCTCAGCTGCCCTATCAGCAGCAACACAACTCCAGCAGCAGCAGCATGAACAATGCTGGCAGCAGGAGTTCGTCACGCCACTACTCCACCCGCTGTTGCAGCCGAGATCGAGAGCAGCAATCGCAGCAACTACAAATGCACCAGCTCTTCCTATTATACCACTGTTGCCGCAGCCACTGCCAGGAGCAGCACCCTAGCTGCTCAAGTAGAGGTTCTCCAATGAGGGAGGGGTGAAGGGGTGCACCTGCAGCCAGTACTGCCACCCTCCCTTTGAGGAGAGGCCCCGGAATACTAGAACACAGCCACGCGAGAACACAGCCGTGATGGGAGTGAGTCATTCCAGCGCCCTCGTTTAAGCAATCCGTGTATAGCTGTAAGGGAGAGGCAGTACTAGCAGTTGTGGCATGCCTTCCCCTCTACCCTTCCCAGCTGCAGATGGGAGCCTAATGCGGCTGTAACAGCAGCGTTAGTAGTGTACTGCCCCTTAGTTCACCTTCGCGGCAGAAGCAGCTTGTACACTACACACTCTCCCCATTTGTTGGAGGTGCATGTAGAACCCCAGGCGCGGCCCGCTCTGTGTAATGGGGCAGCCGCTATGTTATGATTTACATATCTTCATGCTTCTACGCGACATGGGCCCTGAATGGAAATGCCTGGTAAATGCCTGGGGTGTGAATTGAAATGATAGGCAAAGCGGACGGTTTCCACTCGATTTATATGGGATATTTTGACGTTGTGCAATGGATGCGGAAGCAGGGCAATACAGGGGTCTGATCTTGGAGGCAGCAGCTAAAGGTGGTCACTTGGCTCTGATGGAGTGGGTGTGGGATGAGGGGATGCGGACTGCAGATATCCAAAAAAGTGCATTGGAGAAGCAGCTGAATCTGGGGAGCTGGAGGTAGTGCAGTGGCTTAGAGAGCGCCGGGATTGCATTTGGGATTGGCAAGTTTGCCGCTTTGCAGCAGAGTCTGGGCCTGCATTGGAAATCCTGCAGTGGGCCAAGGAAGCAGGCTGCCCTTGGAATGGGAGCACCTGTCCAGGAGCAGCTATGGCAGGGGACTTGGTTATGCTGCAGTGGGCCCGGGGGCAGGGCTGTCCATGGGATCAAAGGACCTGTGAAGAAGCAGCTAGGCATGGTCATCTAGAGGTTTTGAAGTACGCTAGGCAGGAGGGGTGTCCTTGGGATACTGAGGGGTACAGAGCTGCGCAGCATCCTGGCTACCCTGCTGATGTGGTCCAGTATTTGGAAGAGAACGGGTGCCCACGTGAGCAATGAAACGGGTGCCCCTTGTGTCGCATGGGTAGCTCCTTGGGGTCACCTACTGCCCGCTTGGAGTCTTATTTTTTGTTGAAAGAAGTTGCCCAGTGTCAGTGTGTGTCTGGGTATTTGCTGGATTGATAGGTGGTAATGCCTTTGCATGCGGAGAGCAAAGAAAAGTGCAGGGAGGATGGGGATGTCTTGGAGAGGGGCGATCTCAGAGGAGGGAGCTGTTGGATTCTGTAAAATCGCTTGTAATGTTTATATTGTAGCGGTCACATACATGCCTGGCAAATGCTGGACTTTACTGGTCGTCTTTATGCTGGTACATGGTGGTAGCATTGGCATCATGAGCACTTATGCGTGCAAGCGTCAATCGATGGAAAGGCACTTTCAAGCAAGAAGCATGGACTGTAGTCAGCCGCGGTGAAGGACTATTATTTGGTCATGATTCATGATCATGATTATATGGTCATGATGCATGATCATGGAGTTCAAACTGGTGGATGGTGTTCAGTTTTTCCTGGTTCTATCTGTCTTAGTGGCTTTGCCACCCCTATGGTGAACTGTGGCACCGCACGCGTGCTGACTGGGTTTGCCAATGTAAGATTCACTCACACACATTTGGTGAATTTTGGCACGTGACGGCTAAGAAGGAGGTAGACAGTACTTTAATATGCAGTGTTGTCTTTTCGGCCCTATGAGCCTGCATTGGCTCCCATGGGATGCCCTTCTGCTAGTTGGAGGTAATCTGGTAATATTCTGGGATGCCCTTCTGCTACCCTGGTAATCTGGTAGCCAACAATGGCAGCCTGTGAGGCCCAATGCTTGATACCACATACCAGACTAGAGTACGACCAGCAGACTGGTGGAGATACTAACAAGAACGGCGACGGCGACATATAGGTCGAGAGACGAACATGGCCAGTGTCAGAGGACAGCCCCCAAAAGTCAGCATGTCTCAACGAAGGCACCGCGGCCATAGGTGGTACCACAGCAGTGTCGGTAACATTCTGCCTGACCAGCTAGACGCAAGGGGTGCCCTGAGTGACTATGGAGAACGAAGTTCAAACCACTCACAATACAAGGGCCAATGAAACCAGGCCAGCCACGAGCATCAAACCAAACATATCAAAATAAGCGGCTATATTCAGACGACAGAGTGACATATCAAGCTTGAAGCCAGCCATGCCTGATTTGGCCCTCAAGCGTCTCTATGGTTGCATAAGGTAGAAGTTTAGGTGAGTGCCTCGAAGTGCTTGTACGCCAAAAACTTCAACCAATGAACACACGGGCAGCCACCCCTCCTCATTTGAATCCTTGTACAATAACTGTTGTAAGCGGCTATACGAGAACGCACATACCAAGGGGCCGCGTTGCCCCCCCACCCCACCACCCTTGCAAAAACGTTGATAAATTGGCAACAAGCACATGACGATTAAAAATCACCCCACCATCTCTAGTCCTAGCTGCTGCTAGTCCCAGGCACACAATTCTACTCCTAATTGAAGATATAGTGTCAACAATGGAAAGGAATGCGTAAGGTGCTTTCAAGCTGCCAGTCATTGTTTCCCTCTCTCCCATTGGCAAGGATTGCATGTAGCCAAGCAGCCATCAGTAGTGAAGCTGTCAAGTGCAGCCAAACAACAAACTCCATAATTGTACCGTTGTGCTACTGCTTCCTGCAACTAGCTGCAACCAGAATCAAAACGCCACAGCAGGGCTGTAACATTTACGGATGCATGGCAGAAATCAAAATACCACAGGACTGTACAACTCTCATGCAAATGTCAAGCAATGGATCAATTCTGGGAAGGCGCAAGGGCTCCGCCCTATGCTGCCACTGTTGCTAGTAGTAGCCAAGCAGTGCCTCAAAAATTTGGGACCCCACCTGCCGCCTTCACTCCTTAAAATTGTGCTAGTGAGTGCTCCCAATAGCTAAACTATGATGCCTTAGGTTTCCAGTAGGAAATCAGATGCCGGCATCTGGGCCCCAGATGTAGTGAGTTGGCCCCCCTTGCTCTTACCCCAAATCCCTCCTCAAGTGCTTCCCAAAAACAATTGTTCCGTACGGAACAAACCAAGGGCCACAGTACTGCACGACTGAATTATCCTGATGCTAATGGACAGTGGACTATCCCAAGCAGCCACCTCGGTCCAATAACCCCCCTCACGCACTGGTCATGAGAGGTAGTAGTGCCCTTCCACAGTGACTCAATAAAGCTGGCTGTGCCCTCTGGATCACAGCCCGCGCTGCGTAAAGAAATGTACTGGGCCCTTGAAAGCATATCTGTCGCACATCACGGACCTTACTGTCCATATTATCAGAAGCTTGTGCGGATGTTTCATTCTGCATCAAGCTCTTGCCCATCAACCACCCTTGCTTTTTACTTATTTAACCTTTATGTAGTCCATTGGTCAGTCATCCTGGACTTCTGACCTGGACTGAACTGATCTGCAAGCAAAGTCAAGAAAGACGCGAAACAGCAGTGTGAGAAGGGACATAACATAACAACATATCAAACATTTAAGGTGTGGCAACCGCAAAGAGCTGCTAGGTCGAAACGACCAAACACACCATAAGCATGTGATTGAGTGGTGTAGTCCCATCCAGGGCACATTGAACTGTGTGTACTTAGGTCGAGGGCAGGGTCCCTGTTAAAGAGCAGTACTCTAGTTTTGAGACCTGAAAACAGGTAGACCCGGGGTCCAAAACAGGCCGCTTTAGCTTTGCAAGATAAATGAAGCTAGGGATGCGGTTTATGCTTCATGATTGGCCATCCAGATAACAAAAGAACATTTGATCTAGAATGAGCTGCCAGGGCATATGGTGGTCAACATTGCCGATGAGCCCCTCCTTTGCTGTGCATAGAATACTCAAAACACTGCTAGAAGAAGAAGAAGAGGGCTCAAGTTCACTCACTGACAAAGTGAGTAGAAGAAGAAGAAAAAGGCTCAATTCACTACATCTTCCTGTAAGGTACATCCCTCATCATGTGAGAGGCTATAATTTAAGTGCATCCGTATACCTGAGTTACATGCTGCAGGACCAAATCATCATCAGCTTGCAGCCCAGAGCTCTCCTCGCAAAGTCGGCAGAAGCTAGTGCTGGGCGTACAGTAGTAACCTCTTTAGTGTGCGTAACGCTAGCTAATGAAGCGTGGTGGTGTCAAGAGCCAACCCCTAACCCCAAACTTTACTGCAAACTCACTCATGCAGCTGTCATAAGTGTATCAAATCCTTTTATGCTTAGCCATAGCAAAGAGTGCCATCGGTTCTGCACCTCAAACTGTCACAAAGTACAACGAGGTGGAACAGAATACGGGTTTTCTTTGGCATGACGGACAAAATATGCCTAGACTTACTCATGCAGCTGTCATAGGTGTAGTCCATGAAGTTGGTGATAGGGTCCAGAACTGGTAACCCTGTGCATGTGTCCCGGTTGTTGGGGCAACCAGCAGCAGAGGTGGCCTCAGCAGGGGTGTCACTCACATAGTCACCAGCTGTGTCTGAGCAGCCGCCCTGGAAGGTGTGGTAGAGACCCAACCAGTGACCAACCTGAAAAACCAGGGCAGCAACGGAGAGAGTTTTTAGCATTTTAGGGTTTAGAAAGGAGGGTTGGTGGTGCAGCCTCCCTGGAAGGTGTTGTAGAGACCCAATCAGTGACAAACCTGCACAGCGGAGCAATGAGTTGCCTTTAGTTGAGAACTATCAATGCCCTTGATAGGTTACAGAGTTCTTAGGTAGTTGAAGAAGTTTACTTATTTATTGGCTGGCCCTTAGGGCCCGACCTTAGCGGTAAGAAAGCCTTCGCAGACGCATCCCTGCGGCCATGCAAAACAATACGACAGTCAGTTCACACCCTCCACCTCCATGGTGAACCTTCTCAACCCGAAAGGACCCGGTTAGCATTGGGATGCTGCTGCTGCCTTTCCACAGTCGCTGAACGCCATCATGCGCAGCAGCTTCCGACTCTGCCTGGCCACGGTGGCAACAACAACTGCCTGCAACCATCATGCAACGCATAGCAGCATCCAGACCTCGCAGCAAATACTTACGGGCACGCTTCCACGAATATGAGCTTGTGCAGGAAGCTGCGCTCTGCTCCCGCCCTGCGACATCGTGCTGACTGCTCCAGGCAGCCAGCCAAAGCTATGAAACAATACATCACTGCAAACAGCAGCACAACTGCAGCGACATCGAGAGTCAACTGGACCTCTAGACCCGACATGCTGCCAGATCACCGCTACACGTCGCCACAAGGCTCCAAAACAAGCACCGCCCTCCGTGCCTGCTCCTTTCTGATCCCCGGGCTCCACCACGCGCCCGGGCACGCAGTAGACCTACCCCCCTAACAGTCAGGACGCCCGACCACCCAAATGCCTGCTACACCCGGTCCTAATCCGCGGCCCTGAACCCCTGGACCCTGTTGTCCGCTCTTCCGCCCTGTTTGCACTCCTAAATTCCAACCGGAATTTAGGCAAATGGGTCTCGGTAACTTAGTCATTTTCCTGCCGATTCGACTTCCCAAACCGCCTGCGATTGGGAGCGGGCCCCAGCAGATCCTGTTGCGTGCTTGTTCAGGATCCGAACGCACAAATTCTGGTGGTCCCAGGTGGCGCCTGTGCCTCTGCAAAATCCCCGCTTCGCGAAGGGCCTCCTGGCCCCTACAGCGACGATGTTCCATGGCGCCAGGTGCAGAACGCCTGATATTTCGTTCGGTGCACCAGCCTCAGGCCCATCTCCTCAAAGCGCACGTTCTGAGAGGTTTCCCAGCACATGTCACCCCTAATGATGCGAAAAGCCATGAAAGAAACGATGCTGTGGTCTTTCCGCCCAAGAGCAATGACAAACTGTGCTAAACTTGGTGCATTTAGCAGCTCCAGCCACATCGCAGCCCCCTGCAGGCCTATGGCAAGCCCAATGCACGTGTTAGACCTCATGATATAAGGGGTCGTGAAGACAGTGGTACCGGAGGCAGCCTGACGACGGACATGGCTCAACTACGAAACAGCTGCGAAAGAGCGGGCTGTACGGCGACCAACGAGGTGACAAACGGGCGGACGCTGTCGAGATGTATATATCTGTTAGCTTCGCATTCTATGCACCTTGCGGCATGTTACCTCTCCAGCGCATGTCCACTCACGCAGCTTGCTTATCCGTGTCGCTGGGCATATCGTCCCTGAGTACTTGTACTACCGCAGCAATCATGCATATTCCACATGTGTCATACACCCATATAAGCGTGGCCACCTGCCATACATGTGCTTTTGCCCTGCGTTCTAGCAGTCAGATGGCAGAACAGGCACGATGCTGCAGAAGTCGCTTTCAAGTGGGGATGTCAACTGCAGCAGACATTTTCAGTTGTCATCAGCAGCATTTCATGATATGCCAGGGACATCAGGAGGTCCAGCATTAGGTCAAAATAATCCTGATGGTACCAGCCTATTCACATCGGCGGGACCATGGAGGGATCACAATGCATCATGACATCAGCGGCTAATGCATCAACTTCCAATGATGGTGTGCACTTTTCCTGAGCTGTTGAATAGGCTCCAACTCACTACTCGTAGCAATCAATACTGTGCACCTGTGCTGGTGGTGATGATACCGTTGTATAAATCCAGAGTATCTTGCTGATCTCATGAGGTTTAGAGTGGGAGCTCACTGGCTGAGTGTTGTGACTGGACGTTGGGCTGATGGTGGTACTGTGAGGGCACAGAGGTATTGTAGGAAATGCATGGCATATACCGTTGAGGATGAAAAGCATTTCATGCTGGAATGCCCTGCCTACCAGGAAATCAGATCGGAGTTTGGTGAGTTGTTTGATTACTGTGAAGGTGATTTAAGGAAGCTTATGTGTCATCCAAAGCAGCATATGTTGGCGAAGTTGGTACATAAAATGCGTGTCTTCAGAGATGAAGATACTGAGTGGGTGTTTGATCTGCAGCTTGACATATTTGAATCGAGTGAAGATGAAAGTTGTGGTAATGTTTCTAGTGATGAGTATGAGAACGAATTAGTTGAAGTTGATGATATTAGTCAGTTTGGTTTTTTGGAAGCCCCTTGAGCCTCGTGTTGGCTCCGGGTTTTTCTTTTTTCAAATGTAACATTCAAACCGTGTTTTGGTGATGAACGCATTTCATATGGCCTCCATTCACCAGCAGCTATGGTGTTGTTGCCGTCAGTCCAGTGCTTAAAATGTTCAAACCCGCAGGATCATGCCGTGCTTTAGTTAAGGGCCAGCCCTAGAGGAGCGTAGCGCATTATTTATTTTGTTTGTACTAATTACCTGTATATTTTTTCTTTTTTTATTTTCTTTATTATTATATATTTTTAATTTTTAGTTAATTGTTGGCTGGCCCTTTAGGGCTAGACAATAGCGGTAATATCAAATTATGCGCGAAGTTCGGCCAACGCTTCTTCGACTTCCACGACGGTTCTTCGAGCGCGGAGACTCGGCCGGTGCTTTGAGCGCTCAGGAGACGTCCTGTCTTGCTCAGGAGCCTCTCATAAGGCCTAGTCCAGTTCCGCCTGATGCGTTGTACGGCCTGTCGAAAAATGCGCTTCGAAGGCGGACCCTGCGCGCCTGCAACGAAGATGTTCGGCTCTGGTTGGCCCTTCAGAAGTAAAAAGCCATTTAGATGAAGCAGGTGCAGCCTCATCGTAGCATCGACTGCAGTAATGATGGACCTTACGCGTGTGAGAAGGCTATGGAAGAACGAGCTACGTCAAAGGCGGTCCAGGTCCTTGGCAGCAAAGACTGGCCCAGAGAGCATGACGGGAGGTAGGTCCGCGACGTGTTCTGAACTCGAATGCTCATTTGAGAATAGCGTGCCATTGTGGAAACCTGGCAAGTGCGTCGGGCTGTGCATAGGCTATTCTGTACAGTGCCCCGGGCTTTGTCAGGTGCCCAGTCCAGTACTCCGAAAGCTTGTCTCCGTGACGGTGGCAACAAAGCCAAGTGCCAGCTGCCCATGCAATGTACCACAGTTTGTTGGCCGTTCATACAGAACGCGACACAGCATTGCAAGGATGTAGCCAGGTGCTGCTTGCTGGTATTTTACATGCTCACGGACAGACGCCTTGCTCGAGCTCGTTTCCGCGACAGCTGGCTGAGTTGTATGAGGCACATCTAGAAACATGACCTACACCTACAGTCCTCGCTGTAGGTACCAAGCGTTCCTTCTTGCAAGCACGCTATTCGACACCATCGACCATCGACGATCCTTCCTGCACTAGGTACACGGCATGATGCCAAAAGATGGAGCCATCCTACTTTGATATGCAGGACTACTATTCACCATCCCCAATACTCAGTGGCCCCTCCATCGCGCCAGCACTGCTGTCATAGCGAGAGTGAGCAGGAGTGTTCATGCATGTGCTTGCAGCAGCGAAGCCGGTTGTGCCCTCGCCCCTGGATTGTTCTGCATTGCATGCTTGGAACAGCTCTCAATGTACAAATTTTCATCAGAAGCCCGTCCTGCACCACCTGTGTCCTTTCACTGCAGCAATAGAGTGCGATTTGCTAGTTGGCAGCAGCAGTCCACTTAAAGCTAAGGCTAGCATCATATCAATTGTGTATATCGTTTCTGATCCCATCCCATCTCATCTCGTCTCACGTGCATCGGCAGTAATAGCACCAGTTCCCTGGTGGCCCCATAAATTCTAGGGCCAGCCGACAAGGTGCGGTAGCAGTTATTAATCCATGTCTTCATCTGAGCACACATGGACCAGCACCTGGCAACTGATAGAGGACTGGAGCGGTCAGACCCTTGGTCTCTTAAATATGTAAAGGTGGAGTGGGCTCAGCAAGCCTGTTTACTATTGAGGCATACTCCGTCAGTGGATGGGTGGTGTGGTGTCTGAGTGGTTTGATGTGCATGGCGGGGTGCGGCAGGGATGTGTCATTGCTCCCTTGCTGTTCAACATCTACATGGACTTTGTGGTTCGGCAGGCAATGGCTCAGATGCCGGAGGGATGTGGGGTGAAGCTAGCCTATCATGCAGATGGGAAACTTGAGCGTGATGGGTGTGGTAGTGGTGGGTGTGTGGAGCTGTTGTCTGTTCTGCTGTATGCAGATGATATGGTGTTGCTAAGTCCCAGCAGGGAGGAGTTGGTGGTCATGCTGCAGGTGATGGACAAGGTTGCTGCTAGTCTTGGGTTGCGCATCAATGCAAGCAAGACTGAGATCCTGTCCATTGACAAGGATTGGAAGGAGGGGGATGTGCCAGTGCAGCAAGGACCAGAGGTGGTTATCAGTGAGGGTGTGGTAAAAGAGGTGTCACAGTTCAAGTACTTGGGAAGTGTGCTTGTGACTGATGGCAGGTTGGATGTGGAGTTGAATATCAGGAGGGGTAAGGCTGTGGGGAGGTTTAAGCAGTTTGAAAAGATGTGGGGTACCAAGCATCTGTCATTGGCTACGAAGGTGAAGTGTTACAAGGCATATGTGTTGCCAATTCTGCTGTTCGGGAGTGAGTGTTGGTCCCTGACCAAAGTGCAATCGCAAAAGCTTGAGCGGGTGCACTCTAGCTGCCTTAGGAGCATCCTGGGGGTCAGGCTGTCAGATCGGCACACCAATGAGCATATCAGGAAATCATGTGGGGTAGCCACCTTGTCAGCATACATCACAGCAAATAGGCTGAGGTGGCTGGGGCATGTGGGCCGCATGGAGGAGGGCAGGTTGCCGCATATTGCGTTGTTCTCTTCATTACATGGTGACATGACGAGGCCAGTGGGTAGGCCTCGCCATACCTGGGAGAAATGCGTGTGTGCTGATCTGAAGGTGCTTGGTCAAGATGAGGGGAGCTGGGAGGCTTCATGTCAGATTAAGAGTGCTTGGAGGAAGAGGTTGTGGGATCTTATGCACCCTTGGGAAAGCCAACGGTTAGTGAGGTGTAGAAGGCGCACTAAGCAAGCTATTGATAAGCATGTGGAGCGCTATGTGGTGCCTTTCAGTGGCTGGGAGGATGGTGGTTCACCAGTACCTAGGTGGTGGGAGCCACCTCCAGCCCCTACTAGGGTGGTGCTTGATCCTGCTGCCTCCCCGCCACCCATGTGTGATGGAAGTGGAGCAGGTTTTGGGTTTTAGTGGTGGTGTTTGTTTCCCCTTGGTGTGCACGCCGTTGCATCTAGCCTCAGCTTGTGTGTGGCAAATCCACCATCGGTTGTGTGGCTTCGTGATTGTGATCAGGAGCCTTGTGTTTGTGGCCTAGGTTTGTTTGGCCATTGGCATTGCTGGTCTTGCGTTTTGATTGATTGATTGGTACCGTAGTATGTACCCTTGTAGTGGCATTTTACACAGGGCCCAGATATGTACAATGTCCATGTGCCAGGTGTCCCCGTTTTTGGGAGCCACAAAGGAACTATGCTGAAAACCGTAAATCCGCTTTAAGAGCAGATGTGGAGTGCGTGTATGGGGAGCCTTACTCATGCCAACTTGTATTTCCACGTGATGTCCAATGGCATAAGTACAATGATGTCCACTCATCATTTCCATGCCCCCGATGGTTCCAGTTGGCTGTAGCCAGCAAGACGTATAAGGTTCCATGCATGGATGCAGGGACGAATCAGTGGGTGCCAGTGTCATGTATACTTACAGACCGCCTTCACCGCCATACATCACATGTAGGCTCCTTGTACACATATGCCTCAGAAGCACAATGCAAGCGCAGGGTACATATCGATCACAACATAAGCAAAACTAAAGCACGCACAACAGGCCAGACATTGATGTTATAGATCTGCTAAAATATGGACAAATGAGTACTGTAAACTCAACATTTACAGCCCAAGAAGGGACTTGGCCATTGCTGACCACCATATATCCCTCCAATCCACCGCACCACTCAAATTGGGAGCCCAAGCAACTAACGGCTTCAAATTCCTCCAGATTGTCCTGCCGTCACCTCCACACTCACCGATAGTACCACAAAAGACAGAACTCAATAAGGACACTACGATAACACTGGGAACTCGAGCCGAAGGGGATACACGTCCGTAAAACCATAAGGAACGAATAGAAAGAACACCATATTCCCCTCTTCCACCCCAAAACTCCCGCCCGCTGCCCTCTACTATCCAACTACCAGTGAGTCACTGTTGACCATATCGACCTCCATGCATATGCCCTATCCATTTGTTTATGTTCCTGGGGCTACCCTCCCTGTGTCTGAGGTTCTGAGCTGCAAACAGAGCGCATTAATAGTACAACATAGTCCCAACTTGGGAACCCAAACTAACCCCAGTCTCAGACCTTGGCATCAGTACAAGGCGGCTAACAACTAAAGGCAATGCATGGATGTTAAGTCCTGTCCAAGGCAAAAGGTATCAGCAACAATACACTTTTGAGGCAGCTCACAGCGCTACTCCATCAACAGCCCAGGTGAGTCAGTACTTAAAGTGGACGCAGGGCGCTAAGCCTGCATACGTTAAGACTATAAAAAAGAGGCGGTACTAGCACACGTATTGCGTTCCCCCTCTACCCTCAATTCACCAGCCCATGTAATTACGTGCGTGCTTGCATTAACAAACCCATCCGCGCGCGCCCCATGCAATGCCAAACTTAGTTCCCACGAGGGCGAGTGGCACAGCCAGCAACATAGGACTAGCTAGGGACATTACTGATTGAGTGTCACACCATATTTTCAAACCCAATCAATATACGATCACGTCACCTCAATAAGATATTAATATAACTATGATGCAAGATGCTGCTCCGGCAGCTAGAATCTGCAGAGTCACACAGCAGCGGCATTCCTAGAACTAACCAACATACAAACAGCGGCATTCCTAGAATTAACCAACAGTGTACAAACAGAGGCATAACAAACTGGCAGTGAGGCCAGGTAACAGGATCTCACTCATCATCCCCCATCCCCTCCCGAGGTGGTAGTCACCAGCAGGGAGTCTGGGATGATATCACCAATTCACTACCGCCAACCAGCTGCAAACGGCGTTGCGCATTTCCCTAGAAGTAAGTGCACCTCCTGACATTCAAGAAAAGTGTAGGCACCATCAGTCTTTTTTAGCAGGTAATGGACGATATTATGCATGCGTGGAACTACTGCAGCACTGCTAATCATGCATGCTTGCATCCAACCACAGCTAGACGTCACGTGACGGTCAGCTGCTGCTTTGAGCTTTGATCTCAAAAGGACCTGAGTGGCAAACCTCTCACAATCTGCTACTGGTCAAATTTGGACCAACCTGTACTAGAATCTAGATATCTAATCAAAGGTGGATTCACCCAGTTGATGACACCCAGTAAATACATGATGTGAGGGAGCCCAACTAAGTATGAAGAAACTTGGACCAATCCGAGCAAAGCCTGAGTGATCACTCCCACCCACTAAGCTCAGCCAAGGACTTAATCATGTTGACTGGATCAGTGTAGGGTCAGACTCCGCAGGCAGTGGCAAATCGCCCATGTCACATGCATGCTAGGCCGCTTACATCATTCAGGTTGCATACCTGCTTGAAGGTGACACTTACACATAACATCATGTTGCTAATGATGGGTCGGACCCATCTATAGCATCATGCATTGGAACTCCCAAGTTCAGAGCAACCATCCAGCCAAGAGGTAGCCTGTTTTGCAGACACAAGACAATTACATAGTCATATGATGCGCCCCCCACCTGAACCAGGCATGTGAAGTGAACTAGTACACAGCCGCAAGAAGGGACTCGGCCAATACTGACCACCAATATCTCTCCAAAGCCACAGCACAAAACACACACTTTGTCAGCGAGCCAAGGCAACCTCTAAAAGCACTGCTGTCACCTCCATACCGGAAAACATAAACATGTGTGCCAAGGCCAGTTTAATGAACTAGGCCGTCTTTCTATTCAATAATTGGGGAAGAGACACTCCGTCGGGGAGGGTAAGTATGGACTAGACTGAAAACAGTGCTTGGGCACGATTCTGTGGATAGGGTTCACATGTACACTGCATTGCTGTTAATGGCGATAAAGGCATCCAGAGCAAGCCCCTGCATGGCCTGGTTATTGTTATACCAAGCAAGAACACCAGGCTTAAATTTGCCAGACGGGTAATACAACTTGACATGTACTGCATTGACGTAGTTGAACATACTCCCTATGGTCATAACAGCAGGGCTTGCATTTGCTGCTTTACCAAAGGCACCCCTTGCATCAATCGTTTTAGAACAGCTGGATGCAGTAGGCCCCTTGCACACGTTGCTCACTAGTGCACTGATGGTGCCAATTGGCTTTGGGGCACGTATTCTGTTGCTGTCCTTTCCAGGGCTGGTCTTACTGCTGAAGTAGATATTCAAGGCAGTGACCAGGTACTGGGCCTTCAGTGCAGCTGCCTTTGTAGCCGTACCAGAGTTGCCGGCGAGCAGCACCCGCGACACATAGCTCGCAACAGCACTGCAGGATGCTCCCGCCTGGAGGTCGTAGAAGGGGGTCAAGGTGCGGAGCCATGCACCAGAGCTGCAAGAATGCGAGATACTAGTGGCGGAGCTTTTCCCACTACCGGCAGCAATCTCAACTGATGCAGCTAGTGCGCGGCCTTCAGTCTCCGCACTTGTGCTGTGGCTACTCTTCTCACCAAAAAAGTCATTATCACTGCTGTTCTGTATGTTTTTGTTCATGTCCATGCTCCCTGCATTAGTGGTGTCCTCCGTAGCTTGATAGTCTGGTGCTCCAGTGTGGTGGGCTTGAGCCTGGCCCAAGCCCACCGCGGCATCCCGCTGCCGTGCGTCAGTGCTGCTGCTTGCAATGCCGATGGCCCTTAGGCGACGGCCCCAGCGGTTCACCTCGCCCTGAGCGATGATCGCAAGACCTGAGGTACTGCGCCAGTAGCTCAAGGACTTGGCACCATAAGCACGGATCCTCGTGGGAGCTGACAGAATGAACACGTGAGACATGGGAGAAGCACATTTTTGTTAGCAGGTGGCATGAGCGCCCGGTTGAGGCTAGTGCTTGATTGTGTTGCATCCTACTGGTGTAGCCTTACAAGAACACTCGCAGACACATTCCAGGTTGATTGTTGAACAAAGGTGCCATACATGCATGAGGGGAGAGAGAGGGAGGGACAGCTGAGACTTGAGGAGATCTTGTGTTGATCTCCAGCGTGGGATTGTGGGAAGGATTTTGGGAGGAGGGGGCGGGGGTGGTTTGCTTTGGTAATGGTAAGAATGCACACAGGGAATTAGAGGAACAGGGATCAAGGATGGGCATAGAGCACTTCATGAGGAAAAATGTGCAATTCTGGAATGAGTTGACTCCTTAACACTGAGCCACACTCTTCAGGTTGTGCACAACCTTCTCAAGTTGGTCCACCTTCCCTCCATCCCACCTGGCCCCTATCCTAGTTGCCGCATTCGCTCCTCCCGTCTTTCCTCACGGCCCACCCTTAACGCCTCACCTGGTCCTCTCTTCCCCGGCTTCCTCTCTCTGAATCCATTTCCCATATCCCAGCGTATTACTCTACCAATGCCCTCCACTCTCTCCTCCATCCACATACAACCGATCTCTCGGCCTCAGGTCCCCTCCATCATCAACACCACGATTCCAGCCCTATGCTATCCCCCCCCCATGACCTCCTCCCCCCCCCCCCCACACACACTCCACCCTCCATCACACAGCCCTCCTTTCCTTTCCCTGCGGGCAAGTGCTCGGTAAATGCCAATCCCCCGTTACCTCCCACCCCTCCTCACTCCACTCCGTCCCTGCCCTACCCACCCACCTACCTCCCTGCTCTCTTCCCTCCACCACCCAACCCGCCCCTCCCCGTCCACCGACCTTCTTCTCTCCTCCGGTCGGTGCATCGTCTTGCCCCACCCCTCTCCTCCATGTCCATCCTTTTGGCTCCCCTCCCTGCCACCCTCCCCCCTCTTTGCCCCCCTCCCGTCCCTCTCTTCCCACCCTGCCGACTGTGCCCCTCCTCTGCTGCCACCCCCACCCACCCGTCCTCTCCAATTCCCACCCTGCTCCCTTCACAGCGCGACCCTCCCCTGCCCGCCCTCCTCCTTCCACCAGCCACTCACCCCTGCCCGCTCTCCTCCCTTCACACCCACACAAACCCTCCCACCCACCCACCGCTTCCCTGCCCACTCCAGGGCCTCCTCCCATCACCATCCAACACCTCCCCTCCCTGTCCCAGTCCCACTAGGATAGGATCCCTCCACTCCCTCCTCCCCTACTGGCCCTCCTCCCCCATCATCACCGACCACTCCCCACCCGAGTCCTAGCAGCTCCAACACCGACCACTCCGCACCCCTCCCTTTTCCCTATCTCCTCTCTCCACTCCCTCGCCAAACCCTCCACGACCCATCCCTTTCCCCTCCACCCCGGTCCATTAACCACCCATAATTTTCGCCCTCGCCATGGCTCCTCAATGCCCTCATCCCCCCTCTTTCCTATGCCCCCACACCCGCCCCCCAGCCGTACCTTTGTACCATGCTTTCACCACCTGCGTACATGAGCTCTTGAGGCCAGCAGCATCTACCACCGTCCAAACAACAGTTGTCTGACCAACTCCAAAGTATCCATCACGATGATCCGATGTGGTTACTGTGCCACCACAGTTGTCCCTTTTCCTAGGGCTCCCAAGTACCACTAACGTCTTATTCTGCCCTGTTGGGGCCCATTGGGTGATGTCCACTGGACAGGTGATACTTGGGGGGATATTGTCTGCAAGTACAGTCAGCAGAACTCTCAAGGAAAGCACCAAGGAGTAGGACAAGCACTAGCCGGGGATAATTACATAATGTACCTGTACAGGAAACTAGGCCCCAAGGGGAAGGGCCGGAGGTACAATAGTTTCAGGGTAGACATGGTCACAAAGCAAGGTGGTGCGCTACGGCAAGGCCCCCGCGTCCTTAAACTACTTACACGGGTATTCCCATGACCATGCGCCCCTTTCTCTTCTGTTCATGAGTACTAGCACTAGCAGACAACAATGCCAAGTGAGTGAAGCTCTAAAGGCATATGACCAACTGGCATCATGTAAGTCAGCTTCAAACGATCAACAAAGGCTGTTTGGATGCATCTGAAGGGCACACTACACGTTGCGGAAGTTCCATCTTGGCAGGCTGCAATGAATGTATCACAAGGTTGGCAGACAGATTTCAGCCACAATTGCAAGTGTAGGATTAAGTGTAGAGTACTTTGAATCAGTGATTAAATAGCAGCACTAGCTCTTGTTTCTTGACTCTTAATGTTAGGCTGCCTATACTTTACCCATCCACCAAGCCTTCACTTCCTACATACATCTTGGTTTGAGCCTTACAGAGTGATGAGGTATCTATCTGCTCTATTTTGGGACAATCGGCATCTGCCCTGACTGCAACCATGCATGCATTTCCTGGCAAAGCAAGCCGGCCATAGTACCTTTGCCGGGCGGGGCCATGCAGCTGGAATACGGTGCTATCTCTCTCAAATAAATGAAGCTAACTCCATCATGCAAGACCCACATCCGCAGTGTGCGGCTTTGGCGGCTTGTGCGTGCCTCTGAGTACCCGTCAGAGCAGAACGACCACTCAGATGTTATAGTGCAGCAGCCAAGATTACCATGCTAGTAGTCAATACATACCTACTACAGTGACCTTCTGGGTGCAAGTTGCGGTCTGTCTTAAAGAGTCAGTGGCTGTCCATGTGACAGTGTTGATCCCCAAAGGCAGGACATTGGATGGAAAGTGGCTCAACACCACAGCGTCCACGTCGGTATAAGTTGCATTCTGCAGGGCACTGTTGGTACTGAAGCTGGTGTTGCATGACCCAGGGTCCACATTGACACTCACATCTGCCGGGCAGGTGATCACTGGAGGATGAACAGCTGGTCGGTGAGGAACACAACATGGATGAAAGTTACCAGTAGTAGTAATGCAGTCCACATACATCAGTAGCAAGCAAGCGGCCTAGTTAATGATACGTGCATCGCCCCTAGAGGCAGTGCCCACAAAGCCAAACCCTTAGCAGGTAAAGGCAGTTTGTCATGGGTGTGGCAGCACTAAACTTGTACATGCGTGCTCGTGCATTGCCCCTCTGATTGCATGCATGCTGAAGGAAGTGCAGGTTGACAATCTAACATTCAGCATGCAATGATATCAGTCTGAGTCGTGGGTATACATACACGACCCCAATGATAATACAGCTAGCATCCACTAATAAGACACCGGCTCTCACTTGCCGTGCTCCCCAAAAAGACGGGGGAATAGGATGGGAAAAGATGCCAAATCAAGCTAGTAGTAGTAATGAATGAAAATTTTGCTGAAGTGCTATATATGGTTGCATGATGTCATATCTGTTTGGATAGCACGGTCCGAAATGCCAACCGTTAGTACAATTCACGGCAAACAGTAAGTGCTCTTGTATGGCGGATGCTGCTGGTTGTGCATGCATGGCCCGGGTTGCAGTGCCCCCATGAACTGTCACTGGGCCCGCCCACAAATACAAAACCAACCTAGGTTCCAGTGCCCACAAACACAAAATAAATCTGGGTAATCACGGCATTCCACATAAATCACCCATTTGTGTACCACAGGGAGATGAGTAATCTTGCCAAAAGGCTACAGATGCTGGTCTAAAATCCGGGTAGTCTACTACATTTTACATGGCCTACATGCTGAATGAAGTTCCTGAGCTGTCAGCATGGAAGTCCTAACATGGGCGGCTCAAGCCATCATCAACGTGCAAATATCATCCGCATGGCAACTTACCACTCACTAGCTCATGCAGCCCAGAAGAAACTCGGGAAACAAGTGCATGTCAACTAACCTAGTCAAGGGACAAAACTGCTGAGAGCGGGCTCTGACGATAGTGTCTGTCATGTATGTATGAGTAGCAGTTTACACTGCCTAAGTTGTACGCGACAGCCCCCGCCCAAGCAAGCCAGATACATCTGCCGCACCTACCTTGGTTCACAATAATCGTCTGAGAGCAGTTAGCAGACTTTCCAGCTGAGTCTATAGCAGTCCACCTGACTGTTGTGCTGCCAACGGAAAACCTGGGGTCAGTGTTTGGAGCATATGCCAAGTTGTTAGTGACCACCACCTGATCATCACCGCAGTTGTCGCTGGTTCTAGGGGTGCCAAGGGCCACTGCCACAGTGGTATTTCCAAATGGCAATTCTCTGGTAACATCATCTGGGCAGGTGATGCTGGGGGGGATGTTGTCTGCAGTGAGCAGTATGAGCGGGCATGCAGCAGAACATGGTCAGCAAAACAAGCACGTAATGAACTAGTGAACTGATGAGGGACATCAAACAGTCATGAGTAGGAAGGGTTGATTATCACTGCCCATTACCATACTACCCAAATCATGGTGTCACTATACTGGAAGGGCTGCTGCCCGCCCGCCTTTCAGCCAATGGTCCAACGGTATGACAGTAGCTATCTAGCTCGTTCCTTCAGGTAAGCTGATGTGGTAATACAGGTAAGTACGGGTGCATACAAGTGGGTCGTTGTCTCATGGCCCTCCTTGATACCTACCTACTACAGTGACCTTCTGGGTGCAGTTTGTTGCCTTCTGCATTGTGTCTGTTGCTGTCCATGTGACAGTGTTGATCCCCAAAGGCAGGACATTGGATGGAAAGTGGCTCAACACCACAGCGTCCACGTCGGTATAAGTTGCATTCTGCAGGGCGCTGTTGGTACTGAAGCTGGTGTTGCATGACCCAGGGTCCACATTGACACTCACATCTGCCGGGCAGGTGATGACCGGGGGATGAACAGCTGGTGAAGAACACAACATGGACGATCTTTAATAGTAGTAATGCAGTCCACATCAGTAGCAAGCAAGCACCCTAGTTACTGATCCGTGCATCACCCCAAAGATGCAGTGTGAGCTCACTCAGCGTGCAATAATATCATTCTGTCGTGGGAAGACATACACAACCCCAATGTTAGTACAGTTAGCATCCACGCTGCTAAGACACCGGCTCTCACTTGCTGTGCTCCAGAAAAAGATGGGAAAAGATGTTGCCATGCCAAATTTAGCTAGTAGTAGTAATCAATGAAAATTTTGCTGAAGTGCTATATATGGTTGCATGATGTCATATCTGTTTGCCGAACGCATGGTCCGAAATGCCAACCCGGGCCATGCCATGCCATGCCCGTTAGTGCAATTCGGGACAGACAGCAACTGCTCTTGTATGGATGCTGCTGGTTGTGCATGCATGGCCCGGGTTGCAATTCCCCCATGAAAACTGGGCCCAAAAATACAAAACCAACCTGGGTTCCAGTGCCCACAAATACAAAATCAATCTGGGTAATCACGGCATTCCACATAAATCACCCATTTGTGTACCACAGGGAGATGAGTAATCTTGCCAAAAGGCTACACATTGCCGGTGTAAAATCCGGGTGGTCTACTAAATTTACATGGGCTACATTCTGAATGAAGTTCCTAAGCTGTCAGCATGGAAGTCCAAACATGGGCGGCCCAAGCCATCATCAACGTGCAGCCGTATCATCCGCACGGCGACTTATCACTCACTAGCTCATGCAGCCTAGAAGAAACTCGAGAAAAGTGCATGTCAACTAACCTAGTCAAGGGACAAAACTGCTGAGAGCGGGCTCTGACGATAGTGTATGTCATGTATTTATGTATGAGTAGCACTTTACACTGCGTAAGTTGTACGCGACAGCCCCGGCCCCAAGCAAGCCAAATACATCTGCCGCACCTACCATGGTTCACAATGATCGTCTGAGAGCAGTAAGCAGACTTTCCAGCTGAGTCTATAGCAGTCCACCTGACTGTTGTGCTGCCGACGGAAAAGCTGGGGTCAGTGTTTGGAGCATATGCCAAGTTGTTAGTGACCACCACCTGATCATCACCGCAGTTGTCGCTGGTTCTAGGGGTGCCAAGGGCCACTGCCACAGTGGTATTTCCAAATGGCAAGTCTCTGGTAACATCATCTGGGCAGGTGATGCTGGGGGGGATGTTGTCTGCAGTGAGCAGTATGAGCGGGCAAGTGCAGCAGAACATGGTCAGTCTGACCATGCTGAGCAAAACAACTAAGCAGATAATGAACTAGTGAACTGATGACGGACATCAAACAGTCATGAGTAGCGAGGGTTGATTATCACTGCCCATTACCATACTACCCAAATCATGGTGTCACTATACTTGAAGGGCTGCTGCCCGCCCGCCTTTCAGCCAATGGTTCGACGGTATATATGGTAGCTATCCAGCTCGTTCCTTCAGGTAAGCTGATGTGGTAATACAGGTAAGTACGGGTGCCTAGAAGTGGGTCGTTGTCTCATGGCCCTCCTGGACACCACACGTCTCTGTTTTTGGAGAACGTATCTGCCCCTTGTATTGCCTTGTCGTAGAACGATCGTTGTCCGATATCAGGTCTACAACGAGGTGAGACGCACGTGCCAAGTCCTTGTAAACATGGAGCCGTATCTAGAGCGCCGGGATACCTGTCGTGTCGGCCCTGTGTGTATGCGTCGTGCGTATCGATAAGGGCGCCACACGATCCATATCGATCCATATCTGAATGGAAGGACTACTTTCAACAGGATCGGTGTCTATGTGCTTGTGGACTTTCCTAGCTGGTCCATTCCATATACGATGTGTTCAAAGTACGGGCTGCTGACTGGTCCACTGTTCGTGTCCAATTGTTGGTCATGCAGGGGGCGTTCTGGTTGGACAAGCAGAGAGAACGGTACGAAACTCTACTGTGACATTCCTTTTGGGGTTTTAAGGTTATCTTGTGTGAGCGATTCAAGTCGCATAGGTCCTGTGGTGACAGCTTGTACTGCCAATTGTCCAGTACGAGTGAGTTGGCTGGATCTGCCTGAAGCTGCCTGTGGTGGCTTTGCTGCGGTTGCTGTGGCCATCATGTTAACTGAGCTGGCGAATTACATGTGAATCTATGGTCAGTGTGGTGCACGTTTCTCAATGGGTCAGTGGCCTCCCGATCAGAGTTGCTGCCCTATAAAGAGGCTTGGTTAACTGCATTCGTCAAGCAGCTTCCGCCTGGTACTTCAGCTCTGCTTATCGGCTGTATCGTATTGCGTGGAGCCTGGTTTTTGGGTACCCGCACCAGGGTGTCTCTCAGCATGGCAGTCCGCTACCGCATGGCCGCCCTTTCCCCATTGTGCTTCAGTGAGAAACCCTCTGGAAGCGCTTAATAAGGACGCCATGTTTGCCAACAGCTACGTTGGCACAGCCGTGCAAGTGGCCATCGAAACGCAGTACTAGGTTTCTCAGGCATGCGGGGTTCGCGTCGTCCGTGTCCCGCCCCAGGCATGGACGATCCAGGAGCCCGCCTAGGGTGCCCATAGCATTGTGAAGAGTATGAGTACTCTGGCAACGCGCAGCTGTAAAAATAACTGTTTGCTTTGGTTGGCAGCAGTATCAACACGCCTTCTTACCTTGCTTCCCATGGTCGCTCAGATTCCCCTCTTCACTGCGAACACTTTGCTGGGGCCATCATCCAGGATATCCACTTCAGCTTGGTCCCCAAGCCGAGATCCGTGGTGGTGCAGGAGTGCATTGTCAATACCTGTGACAGCTTGCCTGGCTCCCATTGTGGGGTAAGGTCAGCCAGGTTCAGACGATCCTCAGTGGAGCCACAGTGCAGAGTAAGTTGGCACCTGTCTGCTATTCCAGCTGTAGTTTAACCGTTTCTCAGTAGAGGCAGATTGTGGCTTTGGGCCTTCTCATGGCCAACACAGCTTGGTCCGTGGTCCCTGACCCTGTGCAGGGCACTTTTAATACCGCTCACCTAGGTGAGTGTATCCTTGAATTGGCATTTTACCCTGGTGCACATAATGTTGGGGCCTTTGCTTGTTCCATCAACAAGAGAGTAACCTAAGCAAGCAGTCTAGAATGCCATGTAGATTGCTTAACACCTAACCATACATCTGCTCTAGGTGATCGAGGGTAGGAGCCCCTACCTTGGAGTTCCACTGCACTGTGGCAACCGCTTCCAGCACCCCCAACTACGGGGGGATGACAATGTTAGCGCTGGAAACCGCAGCAGCCAAGCTGGCTGAGATCTGTGGTCGGAAGGTGCTTTAGCTGCAAGGCAAGTACCCATTGTGCAACTACTAGTATGGCTGCGAAAGTTCACCGGCAATGTGCACCCCGCTACGATCACCCAGATGTATACCTTGAGATAGTAATCTTCGAAGCAGAGGATCAGACTGTTGTAGGTACTGCAGACCCCATCATTTTGATGTCCGCACTCTCCCCTGCTTTGTTAACCTGTACCTAACCCAGATACTGTTACACACTTCACCAGGCTGCCGAGCTGGGTTTTTTTCAACAGCATGGCTAGGGCTTGCACTGCTGAACCTATTGGTTAGCCATACATGGGCACTGTTTGTTTGTCACTGCAGTTATGCCAGATATGCGTTCTCAGAATGCTGTCTGGCACATAGGGCACAGGTTCCTAGCTAGAAATCCAACCTTTCTGGTCACCCATGATTCTCGTGATGTGGGTGGGTGCCGTGTGCCTGTTGCAGGCCCTGATGGTCAGGTCGTGCACTCGACAACTCAGGCAACGCCTTATGAAGATGAAGAAGCTGAACAAGACCTTAATCCTGGTCCATGGCAGCAGATCTGAGAACGTCAAGCTGCTGCAGCAGGGCTATGCCACTGCGTCCTCTGCCGTCTTGAGCATGACCAACGTCCTCTGCAACCTGTACCTCACATCGGCCCACTTAAGAATCAAGGTGGTGTAATGCACAGCATACACTGTGGTGGAGCTCATCTGCAGGTAACAAACTTCAGGGTTTTAGGGGCTAGGGTTTAGGTTTAAGTTTTAAGGTTGGGGTGTAAGGGGTTTTAGTGCAGGAGGAGGCAGAGTTTCAGGTGGCCCTAAAGCTAGGTTTAGGGTGCTAGGATAAGGAGCCGCAGGAGGAGGCATGGTTTAAGGTGGCAGTAAAGCTAGGGTTTAGGGTGTTAGGGTAAGGAGCTGCGGCAGAGCTCTGGCTGTCTTTGCCTGGGGGCGGAAGGGCGGGCTGGGGCCCAGCCTGGGGTGTCAGAGGTTTTAGTGCAGGAGGAGGCAGGATTTGAAGGTGGCGGTGTAGCTAGGGTTTAGGGTCCAAGGATAAGGAGCTGAGGCGGAGCCCTGGCTGCTGACGCCTGCAGGCGGGGTTGGGGTGTAAAAAATTTAGTGCAGGAGGATGCAGGGTTTATGGTGGCGGTAAAGCTAGGGTCTGGGGTGCTATGGTAAGGGGCTTGCAGAATGTGCTTGTCAGGAGGGGCTAAACCCTAAGCCCTGTGCAGCCTTGATACCCTGCACATGTGTAAATGCAGAGTAAGTACATTGAAGCTCTTGTAACCAGTGATTGCATCTTATTCTGAAATCCTCGGGCAGACTGTCTGAAGACCCCCCTGCAACCTTTCGTGAAAGTCGCGAACACCCCCGGAGGGTTTTGGAAAATCTGCTATTTTACTGCGCTTTGGCCCAAAACGGTTGAAATGGACTAAAACGAATCGAAAAGCCCCATGAACTGCCGCCAAACTTCAGGATTCGCGGAATTTTCACTCGTTTTGATTCCGGACAAGTTGCTAAAATGTTCTAACTTTCGGAAATTTTCTCACATTTTGCGCAAACTCTTCGAAGAACGAGGTAAGATGCGCTCAGTGCTTGTAACGCAGCATGGTATGTTGCTGTGTTCTTGGGCATGCCCTAATTGACCGCCTTAATTCATTGCCACAATTGCTTAGTATAAGTCTAGCCAGTGATTCATCTCATTAATGCTGCTGGCGTGATTGCTGCCACCAGAGACAGCCTGAAGAGCAGTTCCACTGAAGCAATGCCCACTCCCTGGAATGCTGCTTGCATGCTTCCTCTCAGCATTAGTGGCTTCATAAACTTAGGCATAGTATGTACTCCTTGCACAGTTAAAGCTCAGTTGTATGCACAAATAAATGTGCTCCCTGTTGTTGCCCATGTGCCTGCTATTACAGGTTGCCACAGGGAGTGCGGTTGGGTAGTCCGGGTGGTGTCTTTTCTCAGTATCAAGACATCCTCTTTGAGCTTCTCCAGATTCTTTCACTTTTCTTTTGATCCTCTCTACCCAGATACTTGAAGGTGTGCACTCATGATGAGGCAGAGCATAAGTGTGGCATGGTTGTGCTCAAGCAGGGGCGGACGTGCTGATTGCGCACTGCATTGTGCACTGCGACAAGATTTGGGGTGCCTGCATGAAAGGGGGTGGTAGGTGAGAACGGGCTTTACGACACAGAAAAGCCCGAGCTGCTCCTGGCAGGTGCGTAGTATTGTAACAGCATTGTGGGCACTTGGTCAATTGTCTGCACTCTTTCCACATCCAGACCAGTCCGCAGTCCTTTGTGCACGGTTTTCATTTGCCACAGCACAAATAGCTAAACATGCAATGCTAGAGAGCACTGATAGGCCTGATGCACAGCATACTGCTATACTAAGGCATTACGCTGTATGTCGTCTACTGCTTCCTGGCTATTGTGCTAGATACTGCTGTACTGCATATTACCAAAACGTGATGTAATGCGTGCTGATCATTGTCTTGCCCCTTGCTACCAAGCTGCTGCACAGCTGGCATGCAGCTCGCACGCATGCAGTTGACGCATTAGAGATGTGTGGTCTAGGAACCATCGTTTTTGGATCCATCCGATGGTGTGTCTGGTCATTTCGACCTAGCACCCCTCTTGCACTTTCCCAACCTTTGATGTTTGTTTGTTTATGTGCATATGACACCGTCCCACAATCTGAGGGTGTCCTGACCCTTGCCACATTTGCCAAGTCACAGGATGAGCTTGAACAGGCCATGCACTCCTGTGGCACTCAAACTCATGCAATCTTTGTACAGCTGTGGGTCTGGGCCTATGGCACTTTTGCTATGGCATTTATTGAAAAGCACCAGAATATGCAGCTGGCGGGTCCACAGGATTGCGTGATCTGCTGGTACTGATCCATTGCATGCTGCGACTGTTTGCTGCTGGAATGCAGGGCAGATGATGCCGGGGCACATCATGGGGTTCCACATCTTCGCTGAGCTCACTGGTGCCCGTCATGTGGGCGTACATTACGTTCGCCTGCAAGGTCCATTCTGCAGCAGATGGGAGCGTCACACTGGCTGGGCCTATGGCACTTTTCGCTCTGGCATGTCATGAATTGTAAAAAGTGATGACACCGTGTCCTCGAGTCCCTAATGGGGAGCGTGCATATGACAGGAGTGACCTGTAGCAGGCTGGTACGGACGGCACGATAGGCTCTAGTGGTTGGCTGTGGTTGTGCAGTTGATTGGGGAATCATGGGATTTGGCTCTGAGACTTACAAGGGAGGCTTCACTGGTACAGAGGGATGTATGTGCTTGGGCTTGTAGTGGATGGAGTGTTTGGTCGTTTCCACCTAGCAGCCCTTTGCGGTTGCCACACCTTAAATGTTTCTTATGTTATGTTATGTTATATAGCATTGACTGCTGGTGGTAGGACCTAAGGTGTTCTGCAAAGTAATATAGTCACAATACATGTACATGTTGGCGCTACGTCTCAGAGTCTGACTGCTGCAGCGAAGCCCAGTGGCGCTGCTGACCAACGGGGAAACGTATTCACAGCGCGCATTGTCTGTTACCTAACGTCTACGAACGTTCTCCGACACGCTACGTGTACAGAACGTGTCCGACACCGTCCGTGTAGCCGGCCTTGTCCGATACGTTACGTGTCGCGGCCATGTCGGATATGTCACGTATCTTTTAGGGGTATATACATCAGTGTCAACAACGCCTTTATCGCCGCTTTATCGACATCAATGTAAACAAGGGCCCCAAAAACAGAGACGACTCTTGCTTGTAAGGTTTCCTCCTGCATGCCTAGTTCAGCCCTGAGTTTATTGAACCTCTTCTGCCAAGAAGCATAATTCCTTCTGCTAGTTGGAGGTAATCTGGTAATATTCTGGGATGCCCTTCTGCTACCCTGGTAATCTGGTAGCCAACAATGGCAGCCTGTGAGGCCCAATGCTTGATACCACATACCAGACTAGAGTACGACCAGACTGGTGGAGATACTAACAAGAACGGCGACGGCGACATATAGGTCGCCCTACAGGGCAACCCCCCACTTTAAGGAGACATGTTAGTGGCTAACATGAGTGTAAGATGGCTACTTAGCTAACTGGCTCGTTAGACATAAGCTGCTGAGTTATGTAACAAGACCACCCGTTTAACAAGCAGCTTATATAAAACAAAGCATCTTACATAACTCACCCTGCTAACACTGCAGGTTATATAATCAAGACCACTTAAGTAAACTGCTGACATTAGATGGTAACACTGAGCGTACTGCGCATGGTGAATTTCAGCAGCATGAAATGCAGTACATGCATGCAGTATTGCTTATCAGCCCCAGCAGAAGACCAACCACATCCTGCCATGCCCACCACGCACCCCAAGCAGCTTTACAGAGCACGCAGCACAACCCCTCTACAGTCAGTACGTACGTACATTCTAAATACCATATATACATATAATATATGGAGATCCATTGGATATCCAAGGCCCCCCGCCCAGATATACCAGCAACTCTATACAAGTAAGGTTTATTGAACAAATCAAAAAACATACACCAGTCCCACAACAGCATTGCATGCACTAGCGGCCCCACAGTAACTAGTTGACAAACGACTAGATCTCACGCACCCTACATACCTCCCATTCTGGCCAGAATGGGTCCCTCATGTATACATACATGTAAAAGGGAGTTCTCCTGAGGCGAGGTGGCTAGAAGCTATCTAAGTAAGTCCCTCATGTATGACAATACATCGATCTGCATGCATGCACTGATGTATATATGTATGTAGAACACCCACAAGATGCACCACTATGCGCTGATGACGACTTGCGCATGCTAGCTCTGTAACCCACAGAGACAGGTACATGCATACACATCGCGCCAACAATAGCAAGCCAAGCAATTTCAGGCCCCTCATCTGCACTGCAATAAGCAACTTGCATATAATAATCATAGCCATCTATCTTGCAAATAAAAAAGAACGAACCTGGTGCATACTGACTATCTAGAAAGAGCATCGCTGCACCTATGCAGCAGGCTGTGTAGTTGTAAAAGGCCGAGGCTCAGGCCTCGATTGAAACAAACTATCTCCCCAGATATATACACATATCCAGTAGCCCAATTGCCAGCTCAGCCCAATGGTTCTTTTAACAATACTGTGCACTGCATACCTACACAGGACAGAACAGTCCTGTCTGCTGAAGACACCCATGCACACCATGTGCTTGCTGCAGCAGCAACCACCAGCCAAACCAATAACAGCCGCAGGCCCTTGCTTGCCTCCCAGTGCTTCACTTCAGTCAAAGAACCTGGGTGGATCATAGCCTGCTGCTGTCATAAAGTAGAAATCTCTCTGCAGAGCCAACATTTTACCCTGCTCAGTAGGGTGGTCCAAGACCGTGACATTCATAGGCACCACCTGCTCCAATGGGTGCATGCTGCCTGCCTTCATCTTAACTGGCCTCCCCTTCAAGACCGGTACCCATATCAACTTGTCATACTCCCTGTTAGGGTCTGCTGACTGGTACCACTTCACTTCTGCTACAGTAGCTTCCGCATCACCAAGAAGTCGTCGACTGTGCACAAGGATGTTCTGTATCTCCCCAAACACCATCCTGCTGGACCCCTCACGAGTACCTTTCTTCGCAACCGTCCACTTCTTCATACCTCTCTTGAAGTTGCCGGTTCCAAAGAGAACTTTCTTCACCATGAAAGACTGATAGCCCTGTGCCCAAATTGTCATTGGGGCCTGCATGCACCGCAAGGATAGCAGCAGTAGGGCACCACCTCTGGCATCAAAAGCAGCAGTACAGGAGCAGCCTGCATGCACCGCAAAGATAGCAGCAGTAGGGCACCACCTATAGCGTCAAGAGCAGCAGTACAGGAGCAGCCTGCATGCACCGCAAAGATAGCAGCAGTAGGGCACCACCTCTGGCGTCAAGAGCAGCAGTACAGGAGCAGCCTGCATGCACCGCAAAGATAGCAGCAGTAGGGCACCACCTCTGGCATCAAGAGCAGCAGTACAGGAGCAGCCTGCATGCATCGCAAAGATAGCAGCAGTAGGGCACCACCTATAGCGTCAAGAGCAGCAGTACAGGAGCAGCCTGCATGCACCGCAAAGATAGCAGCAGTAGGGCACCACCTCTGGCGTCAAGAGCAGCAGTACAGGAGCAGCCTGCATGCACCGCAAAGATAGCAGCAGTAGGGCACTGACCACCTCTGGCATCAAGAGCAGCAGTACAGGAGCAGCCTGCATGCACCGCAAAAGCAGCAGCAGTAGGGCACCACCTCTGGCGTCAAGAGCAGCAGTACAGGAGCAGCCTGCATGCACCGCAAAGATAGCAGCAGTAGGGCACCACCTCTGGCGTCAAGAGCAGCAGTACAGGAGCAGCCTGCATGCACCGCAAAGATAGCAGCAGTAGGGCACTGACCACCTCTGGCATCAAGAGCAGCAGTACAGGAGCAGCCTGCATGCACCGCAAAAGCAGCAGCAGTAAGGCCGCACCTATGGCATCAAGAGCAGCAACAGCAGCAGTACAGGAGCAGCCTGCATGCACCGCAAAAACAGCAGCAGCAGTAAGCACGCACCTATGGCATCAAAAGCAGCAGTAGTGGAGCAGCAACAGAGAGGAGCAGAAGCAGTAGGCCAGCATACATGGCATGAAAAGCAGCAACCACAGGCAGGGTAGCAGCCGCCAAGCATGAGCAAAAGCAGCAGGGAAGCAGCCTGGCATGAGCAGCAGCAGCATCAAGGCAGCATCCATGGCGTCTGAAAGCAGTAACTAACAACAGGGTAGCAGCCAGGCATGAAGGGCAGCAGGAGCATGGCAGCTGCCTGGCATGAACAGCAGCAACAGTAGAATACCGGTAGCAGCCATGCCACAACATGGCAGCACCATATACCGGGAGGAACAGCAATTTAGGCCCAGCAGGAGAGCAGCAAGTGACAGGACATTAGGCAATGCATGCGAGTCATGGCAGCATAAGCCCACACACAACCAAACACCATTTTAGCATGCATGCCATATAAGTGACATGAGTGCATGCAACTGCAGGAAAGAGATATGAGCTAAAGCAGGTAATGAGCAAAGCAAGAGAATAGGCATATCACAACAGCGCAATCATGGTGTGCGTTGCTCATACAAGTAAAACATGCAAGACCTCTGCTGTGATAGCTGGACAGAACCCCAGGAAGGGGGAAGAACAATGCTGCTACCAAGCAGCTGCATTGTAAAAGTGCTCAGTTGGCACGACCTGGGCTATGTAGGACTGCTATTTAAGTGCATAAGCTGCCAGCACACCTGCATGCAGGAGCCCTGGCACTGTCTGCCCTTCCAGGCTGGCCTGCTGAATCATCTGAAGTTCCCCACACAACCTCACGCGAGAGTGCGTCGTTCCATCTTCGTTCATCCTTCTGTGTAGGTCCACGGGATCCATGCTGGTCCTTAGACTTATTCTTGCCAGCGGGCCATGAAGTCAGCCAACGACCTCAACACCAGGAGGCATGGCCTTATTCAGCGGCAACCGGAAACAACCGTAAATCATGTCTATCAGAGCAAGGCAACTGGTACAAGCAGACCGCTCCTGGAAACAGGACAGCTCAACCAACTGACAGAAGGGCATGCATGCTGGAGGTCAAAGGTATGGTTCCCGCCCAGAACCGTTCAGGAGCGAAGTGGAGCGGGTAAGACTACTCTAGAAAGGGGCACACTGCTCTTGTAACGTTCCATTGATCCGTCCTCGTGCATGAGTGACATGACTATGGAGCGCTGATTTGAACGGGTTACCTGGCTGTGGCCAAGGGAAAATGGCCTGTGGACCTTAAAACTTCCCTCATGTCAAGAGCAACTTGCTAAGATGTTACTCGTAGTATCCTCGTCTGTGGCAGACCAAAATCTGCCATGCAGTTGACCATGGCTCCGTTCCCATGTGCACGCGACGCTAACAACCGCTCAACCAACCAAAGCCATCACGTACCGAAGAGCACTGCTTGATTGCAAACATGTTGTATGATCTGCTGCTGGCATAGCTATGGTACGCGTGAATTAGCAGCTGTGCATGGTTGATCGAAGCCAACCGCCAGGCGATCATGTCAGACTTTGAAGGCAAGAGAGCTTCCTTAAGGGCAGACATGCTTGAGTGCGCACATCCCAACATATCGTACTTCTATCGCTCAGTTGCACGCTGGGGTCATGGCGCAAGCGCCTACTGGAGCACAGAACGTGGGCATGGCCGGCACATGAACTGAAGGCAACCGACATAACGCTCGCAGCTGCTCAACGCATAGCGTACATGCTGGCAGCCTCCTGAACGATGAGCTCGCAGATGAGTCCGTCCCTGTCTGACTGGTCAGTTAGCAGCTGAGTGTGGGCCAAGAGCACCTGGTGGAGCTCCATTCACAGTATATTAATCTTCTATGACAAGGTGAGTTTGGAGCCAGGAAAGGGACTGGCTGAGGCCATGCAATAAGATACTGACAGCTCAGGATCTCAAGATCCACTTGCCCATTCTTCTTGGTGAGCAGCAGCCAACATCCTGGGATAGAGAGTATTGGTATGAATTATTTAGCAAGTTCAATCTGACTTGCAAAGGCAAGTAGCCTCAAGATGGCTTCATGGGTGACCACACAGCAATGATGGATGTTTAGCGTCATGATCGCAGCACATGCTATCGTCCATGGAGCAGTTGACAGCAGTGGCCCAGCCATGTCCACCCAGCAAGAATTGTGGTTGTGGTTGTTACAACATCCTAGCACAAAGCCCTTGCCTTTAGACCTGTGCATTTATGGCTGTTGCAGATCATTGTCTTAATGCCGCTGCATAGGAGATGATGGGCTTTCACCACATGCAGCCATCTTGCAACGCTGGATTTTCTGCTTGCAGAGATTTTAATGCATCCAAAGCCCAATGTTGCCTGTTGATTGCTCATGCAGGTGTTCCTTGCCCACCAGGCAGTGTCTCGCACCTCTGATCATCTATACCGGGCTTGCAAAGCTCTAAAACAGCGCAACATGCAATGCTCAGCTCGGGGTCCACAATGCAACACCGCCAATGCAGCCTTGCTGGATCCTCAGTCACTATGGTCTGTATGTGCTCTAGTATGGGCAATTGGAGTTGCTATCACAAAGGTCCCGTGTCTGGTGCCCATGGCTCTTTTGGCCATGCGTACTGCCTGCATTGCAGCATATGCTAATTACGTGGTAATGCACTTTGAAATTTGTATAACTTGGTACCTGCTTGGGTCCTGCACGGCCCAGAAGGCTGTGCAGTGGTCTCAATAACATGGTACCTGCTCTGCAGCAACAGAGTTAACTGTGCTGGACAACTTGAGGCAGCACCCCTGTGCATGTGGTTGGCTCTTTTTACTGAAAAGCAGCAAGGAGCTGTCTGTGCCAGGGGCAGTTCCAGCTTGGGCATATCAAAGTGGCACAACAAAGCTGTGACTGCTTGCATTTGTCTTGTTGGACAGGTGCATTGTTGTACTGGGGATGCATGATGGCATATGCAGGCGGTATCAATTGCCAATTGCAATCAATTTGCATACAGACAAGCACTATTACAATTGCTCACTTGCAGTAGCATCAGACTGCCATTCCCTCAAGCACAGAGCATGATAACCCCGGCGAGTTCGCACAGCATGCATGAACCTACGCTTGGTTGGTGGAATTCTGTGAATGTTTGCGACTGTTGATTGTCCCTTGCATGTCATCCAGCTATTGCTGCCTGCAGCACCCCTAAATGCAGTGGACATGATGAAGGGGATTGGGAGAGAGCTTCTTGCACATGTTTGGTGCGTCTCCATGGAGGTATCACATGGTGCTATGTCCTTGACAAGCAGTACTAAATGTTGTATATGGCTGCATACCTAACAGTTACGTGTGGTAACTTCTGGTGTAGGCATATGTGACTGTCGGTGTTTGTGCTTATCATCGGGATTGATTGTCGGTACTTATGGGGAGCGATCACCTGCTTGGCACCCAAGGGTACAAGTCTTTTCCATGTGTGGCATTTGTGCCTGCATATCTACAGTTTGTTCTCAAATGCCACAACAAGCGTAGCACATGCCCGAACTTGTGCATAGGCCACTTGTACATGGGTCTTGGTGCAGCCACAGCTGAAGTGTTTGTTTGTTTGTTAAGTCTAGCTTCATGAAGAGATGCATGGCAGAATAGCAAGGGAGCATGGCAGCAGGGTTGCTACAGTGTGTTTGTGATGAAGGAAGTCCCAATAATTGCATGACTACAATGTAGTTATTGGTGTCCTGATCATGTGGTCTGCCTGGCTAGTGATTGGCTAGTCAGAGGCTAGTTTGAGGCTAGACCGTCCGCAAAAGCTAGTGAGAGGCTACTGGTAGATGAGGCTAGTTACAGGCTAGCGGAGGCTAGTCAGAAGCTAGTACTTAGCTAGTATCAGGCTAGGGAGAGGCTAGCCACTAGCCTCTTACTAGCCGCTCTCGTTGAGTGATAGTGGGGAGATGATATGGCTGCTCTAGAGCTGCGTGCTGCAGATAATTGCCAGAGAATGGTTATCTTAGCATGGCGTATTACATAAGCAGCCGTCTATATAACCTGTTCTGTAAGCTGCCATTTATATAATGAGGTGTTTACGTAAACATCGGCTAACTCGGCAGGTTATATAACCTCGCTGGCTGTAAGTAGCTTGCTTAGGACTTCATGTTATGTAAGTAGCATCTTACATAAGATGCAGGTGTCAGCCTAACACGCTTGTTAGCCTTAAACTGCCTAGTTATACAATTAAGTAAGCCTGTTACAGCAGCTTGTTAGTAGTTTAACACGCCAGAGTCCAGTGGGAAAACCATATAAGGTTCGATTCCTAGTTGTAACGATACTTTCTGTCCTAACCATAGAGTTTGCCTCGAGATATGATCGGGATGAAAATTCCTGTGATCTACGATGTAATGTACTATCTGTTCTAACCTAGATACTCAAACATATAACATGTCTAGTTAATAGGGGGTTTGCCCAGTAGGGTCGAGAGACGAACATGGCCAGTGTCAGAGCCGGACAGCCCCCAAAAGTCAGCATATCTCAACGAAGGCACCGCGCCCATAGGTGGTACCACAGCAGTGTCGGTAACATTCTGCCTGACCAGCTAGACGCAAGGGGTGCCCTGAGTGATGGAGAACGAAGTTCAAACCACAATACAAGGGCCAATGAAACCAGGCCAGCCACGAGCATCAAACCAAACATATCAAAATAAGCACTATATTCAGACGACAGAGTGACATAATTATCAAGCTTGAAGCCAGCCATGCCTGATTTGGCCCTCAAGCGTCTCTATGGTTGCATATCACTTTGATAAGCAGGTCCGTTCCCAAAGCATTCCCAAAACATGCTATGTTTGGGAATACAACAACAACAACAAACATTTAAGGTGTGGCAACCGCAAAGGGCTGCTAGGTCGAAACGACCAAACACACCATCGGATGGATCCAAACACAATGGCTTCCAGACCACCAACCAAGCAGTACTGATACCGAAACATGTATCCAGGCAAGACAGAGCCCATGATCAAGAACACCACCCACTCCTCCATCGGTTGCAATGGCATGGCAAAAAATGATGATTACCACGGGCTGGAGATGTACAAGAACCATGCAAAGGACTCAACCACAGAGGGATATACGCAACCAGACCCAACCACCATGGAATGTGGCCGAATCAATCCCTCAAAGTTAAGGCAACGCTCCTATCGACACAGAGCCCATGATCAAGAACACCACCCACTCCTCCATCGGTTGCAATGGCATGGCAAACAATGACGATTACCACGGGCTGGAGATGTGCAAGAACCATGCAAAGGACTCAACCACAGAGGGATATACGCAACCAGACCCAACCACCATGGAATGTGGCCGAATCAATCCCTCAAAGTTAAGGCAACGCTCCTATTGACACAGAGCCCATGATCAAGAACACCACCCACTCCTCCATCGGTTGCAATGGCATGGCAAACAATGACGATTACCACGGGCTGGAGATGTACAAGAACCATGCAAAGGACTCAACCACAGAGGGATATATGCAACCAGACCCAACCAACATGGAATGCATGTGGCCGAATCAATCCCTGAAAGGCCAAGGCAACGCTCCTAGTGATTGCAGGCAGGTGCGGATGATGGGACACAGGAGTCCTCCAATGCCAGTCCACAAATAGCATCAAAGAGAAAGTTGCATCGACCATAATGGCTGGCCACAAGCATGGAGTGCTATAGACCAGCCCAGCAACAGCTGGCCCCCCTCCATAGGCAAGCTGCTGCTGCGCACCACGGGACACAACGTATCGCACAGCTGTCTGAAGAGGCTAATCATCAGGTTGTCATAGCATAGAGCCCAATGGCTGCCACCAGCCCACCCTGGATCCCGTGCTGGCCAATGTATGTCAGGCCAGCCCATTTCGACTTGCTGTGCGCCGACCGGTGGACCCAGTCAGCAGCAAGCCAAGCAGTTTTAATGCCTTGCTCGGGGCAGAATAAGATGGGATCATTTTGGGGTCTTGTAGAGATGAAGGGATATGCGTTTGGGAATTGTTTGGGAAAAAGTTGGGATATTCTTGGGAGGTCTTTGGAAGATCTGGAACTCAATCTCCCAAACATTAGGGAATGCTTTGTGAACGTTATGGGAGTCGGTTGGGAACATGTGGGCAATGCGGCAATGTGACCAGTATCTTTTCAGAGGTGGCTGCTTTGCTGCTTTTCATTGGCTGCTTTGCTGCTGTTAAAACTTCGCTTGCCGCCGGCACAATGTGATTTGACGTCACATGATAGCAGAAGCAGCGCTGACAGGAGGCGAAGCCGGCTTGCATCACCGCTGCCGCTCACTGAAAGTTCCAGGTCGCTGCACGCTGCTTGAATGAAGAGCTTCTACAGGCGGACGTTCCTAGGAATACAGGCAGGAGCACAGTCGCATCGATCACGAAAAGCCCGCTGAGTCCAGACCTTCTGGTTGCATGCATGCACACCTGACGTAAGCACAAGTCCGCCAACTGCTTCGGTATGGCAGTGAAGACCCTTCTTTGGAACTTCTAAAGCATTTGTATGGCAACGACCAGAGGCAGCCGGTGGACTAAAAGCAGAGAAGGGGCAAGGGGCACCCACTCAGGATTACAATAGGGCAGGGTTACAATTGCGGTGAGATTAGTGAGAGTCCTAAACCCTGCACGGTCGGCGGGGCAGCGGTAGTCAACACCCTAGCGAACCCTATGCCCTATTCCACGCACCGGTTGCGGAGTTGGGCGAATTGAACTGAATTGTAACCAGGGCAGAGGTCACCATGGCAATTTGCAGCTGTGCCTGCCTTGATTGGCTTCCTATTACCATGTTCCTACTTGCTTTGGTGCATAGTTTATGGGCAAGGCCACATGCTTCCCCGGATTGCCCCCCTTGCGATATGCACATGGTGTGATCGGCTGGACTGCGTCCTTTTCAGAAAGGCGTCTGTTGCATTTCTCCCCAACATGCACGTGCTGAACACACTCTGAGCTATTGTGAACACTAGCAATCCTGGACTGAAGATAGCCTGCTTGCAACCTGGAGCTGGAACAACCGCTGGGGTCTTAGGCCTTCATCGCCATCCTCCAACCGCTGGACTGGTGCAGGCTGAGGTGCCGGTCTGCCATGCTGTAAGTTTGCCTTAGTGGGTAGAACAAAATGCTTTGGGAGCCATCTTGCCTAGGCCTCTGAATAGGCAGCCCGCCAAGGGTAACTACCTCGTCACCAGCGCAAATGTAACCCTGCCCTATTGAAGGTTTTCTTGCTGGCTCTCCTGGCGTGCATGCGCATCGATACAGAGATATGTTTCTACCACCATAGACTGCTTACTGGCTACTGCAGCCCGCACCTGTTTGCCTCCTGTCTTTGTCTCCTGATGGTGCAGTTGCCGATGTGCTTGCCCTTGCTCTATGTTCCTGCATGGAGACAGCAGCAGAAAGGCTTTTCAATGAATGTACGGATAGTCTGCTATCGTGTCTAAATTTACTCTGGAGCACTGTCCTCACAATGCACGCTTTGGCTGGAGGCGACGTTTCATGGCTAAGCTACCTTGTGCTGGTCTGAAGACATTTGCATTACCAAGAGGACGCAGGCATGCAAGCAGTGTTTATGGCATGAGCTGGATGTTTATGCAGCTGTGGTTCTCTTCTTCTTGTAGGAGCAGCCCTACGACTGATAACACAGCTGTGGAAGCGCTGAGAAACCTACTTTAAGGAGCGCCTACGTCCAGCCAGCAGCTCGAGACAGTTGCACTTCACAGGTACGCTATCTGGGTAGTGTGCGCGCCGATGGCATGCAGCATTATACAGCAGGGATGGGGTGAATCTTTTTGCTGTCCTGGTAGCTGGCAGTCGAGTCCGATGGCGAAGCCGAGGTTACGCCGAGCAGCAGTAAGAAGCAGCCCAATAGACCCGGCAAGCACGTGCAATAGTTGCATTTGCAACTGTGATATATTACAGCGTAACACTGGGACCAACAGTGCAGTCCCTCGTGCAGCTCGAAGTGCAGTACCCTACAGAAGTACTAGCAGTACACTCCCCTTTGGCTGTAGCAGTTGCATACCTTGAGCCTGCAGATACATCACAACCTCACGATGCATTGCCATATTAGGTTGACAGGTCACATGCAATATGTCCTGGCCACATAGCAGCACTTCTACACACCCCCATCTTTGCCTCCTTCGCATCACCTATCCCCATGCATGGGCCAATCCCCACCACTGCCCCTGTGGTACAATCCATCTGGACCCACTGCCATCCTATCCTCATCTGTCATCACTACAAAATAAGTAACAGGGCATGTCAATCCATCCTGCTGTATCTTCTCTTGCTTGATGTCACGAAAGAAGCATGTCTCCACCAAGGATTGTGCTGCAGCTGGAGTTAGGTTCTGGAGCCCTGTTGTTGCATACAGCTCCTTAGTCACAATGGGCTTGAGCTGGGCAAACACATGCTCAATCACTTTGTGGCAGTCAGGCATGTACTTGCCCAGAGGCACCTTCTCCCCATGTTGCATCCCTAGCTGCCGCACCGAGGCAGTCTCTTGGATCCTGTTGTTATCATATGAGAACCTAGCTGGAAGCCCCCGAGCAGCCATGGCTGCCCTAGCCATGGGCATGAGCTTGCGCATGATCTCAATGAATTCTTGCCTGGTGGTCCTCTTTGCAGGATCTCTGAGCCCAGATGCTACAGTCTGCATGCAAGCGAGAAGATGGCACCCTGGTTAGATTGGAAAGCCACAGCTCTGGAGGGAACCCAGGATTTAAACCCTGGACTGGTACTCCATGGTTTGCAGCCAGTCTACAAAGGCAAACTTTTAGCAGCAAATGCAGAGGGAGTACAACTGTTTTTCAAAGCAGCTGATTGTGCCCATGGCACGCAGCACCTTCACTTGAGAACACCTAATGGGGTGAGGAGAAGGGAACAACTAAGATGCCTGCTCTGTCCTGGTTATGTATCAACTAGGGTGCAGTATGAGACTGAGAGGCAGGTCATTGAGCTTGTCAGGCAGGCAAGGGATGGGCACAAACTGCTGCAAGGGGTCGTGTGTCAATGGGCCCCACCGTGGTGGACTGGGAGGGTGGATTTTTACCATTACCCTACTGAGACTATCATCCAAGTGGATGGCCCACCTCACTTTGAGGGCCATAGGAAGCAGCAACCCTGCAAACTGCTACTGAATGACTTGGATTGTTGCTGCAATGTTTGGGAGCAGCATGGTCGGATTCTCCGCATACATTACCTAGACATAGAGGAATCTGCTGACCTTGTGCATAAAGCAGTAGCTAAAGAGGGGGCCTTTATTGCATTAAGCCCTGCATTTGCTGATGTTAGTTGGGTGCAAGATGGAAATGTTTGGTCATACAAGTCTCAGCTAGGCAGGCTATTGAAGTCCCCAGCTGCTGTCGACACCGACGGCATGTCTTGGTTCTCCCCACTCACCTTGTAAACCTTGTCGGAGGGTTCAATGTGTCGCCTCTGTATGGCAGTGGTACCAGTAGTGAACTCCAAGAAGAATGGGCCTAGCAGCATGTTGACAGCACATAGTGCTCTGACCACGATTTTCTCATTCTTTTTGACACTTGTCTTGAACAGTGGGCTGTGAATGACATGGTCCACCTCTGTATCGTGAGCATCACAGTATACCTTGATGCTGTGGTGTTTGTAGTGGGGACAGAACCAGATAGTTACTTCATCTATCCAGAAGATTGACTGCAGGAAGTTTTCTGTGTGGAGCCACAACTGGTAGAGGTCATAGGCAACAGACTTCCGTGCTGCTTTCTGCTCTGCTGTTAATTCCATTTTGATGTCCAGTCGGCGTCGTGTGAGGTTGGGGTCCAACTCATACATTCTGCGTAGGAGGTTCTTTGGAGAGACGTGGTAATGGTCGCATACATAGGCTAGGTATGGGTCCTTGACACATGCCTGGTCAATGGAAGTGTACCAATGGTGGATATTTTGTTGCTGCCCGCCCTCAGTGATGTTGGACTGGGGTGCACTGTAGCCCTTCTTGAATGCCTTGGAGCATTCCATGGCCACATCATCTGGCACCTTGTTGCCTCTGGGTGGATGAGGACGGTTGGCAACACTCCCAGTCTCCTGAAACTTCTCACCATTGTTGCTAATGAAGGCCCTGACATTTGCTACTGTTTCCTTGTCTTCCTTTGGGACACTGTTGTTGTATATCTGTACGGCCAATGTGAGATCAGCATGGGCTAGGAGAAAGCAGGACAGAGCAAGTGCTCTCAAACTGAGCTTGTGGTACACCATGAGTGACACGAGGCCTGCAATCAGAGAGCAATAGCATCACGTATGAGAAGCCGATTTGAAGGCAACCAAAACTGGTGGTTAGAGGTGTGTGAGTGTAACAAATTTGTGATTAAGCAGCTGACTAAGGCTGTGCATTTCACAGGAAGTGCCATCTTCAATAGGGCAGGGTTACAATTGCGGTGAGATTAGTGAGAATCCTAAACCCTGCACGGATCGCCGCGGTCGGCGGGGCAGCGGTAGTCCACACCCTAGCGAACCCTATGCCCTATTCCACGCACGACCCCGGTTGCGGAGTTGGGCGAATTGAACCAGTTGGAGTTTCCCGAACATCTTGTGCGAGGGATTGCAGGCATGTACCAGGGTTTGCGCTATCAGGTGGTTACCAATGGAGTTGTTGCAGAGCCTTTCCATGTTGGTATTGGGGTCAAGCAAGGATGCCCCCTGAGCCCCATGTTATACAATTTGTATGTCCAGCCACTAAGTGGAGCATTAAGTGCACTTGATAAGGGGCCATGCTTCCCTGGTCTTCCTGGGTGCCATCCGGACTATCATTATGCTGATGATGCTGCTCTCATGGCAGAGTACCTCCCCGACTTGCAGGCTTTGCTGACCCATACTAATGTCGTGCTAGCTGCTCGCAATCTTAACCTGTCACTGCCTAAGTGTATCGGACTCGTTTTGGGTTTGCAGGCGGGAGCTCCAGTTGGTGAATGTTCTTTGAGTCTTGGTTCCGCGCCCCTTGCATCAGCTTCACCTACTGAGGGAACACGCTATCTTGGCCTAATTTATGACACAGCAGCCTCTGCGGGCACTATGGCAGCTCACAGGGCCTCCTGTTTTTCCTCTTCTTTTCATGCTGCTACTGCTCAGATGCGTGCGGCACCAGACTTTCCCTGTGCACTCCCAGCCTTCTTGAAATTGTTGCACACTGTTATGGAGCAACGCACATGTTTGCGGTGTAGCTCCACAGTAGTTGATGATGAGGCGCATTGTTTGTTCCTGTGTGAACACCCCACAATTGTTGAGGCTAGAGATTTGTTTCTGGCAGCTGTGGTTCCCCCCGTGGCCGCGTTGTCCTCGCTCAGGTATGCTGATTTCTGGGCACTGTCAGCCACTGGCTGTGTCCCTCTCTCGGCCTTGGTCAAGTATGTGGCCGTGTGTGTTCGTGTCTGTTGGTACTGCCATCAGTCCGGTGGTACTGATGTGGTGGACTTACCGGATATCTTGCTCCCGGCAGGTCAATATTTGGATCTGTTTGATTCGGAGTCGGAGACAGATGTTCCTAGTGATTCGTCTGATGAGGAACTGGTTGAAGTCTAGATAGCTACATGTTTGGGTCTTCGCCTTGGTTGGTGTGCTGGCCGTCTTGAGTGGTACATATGCGGTGGACTTACTGGACATCCTGCTTGGTTGGTGCTCTGGATTGTGTTTGATTTGGATACACCCATCAGTCTCCTGCTGGTTATTTGTTTGCCGTGTCCGTAGTTGGATGTCTGCTTGGGTATTCCTCTTGCTTGGTGGTATGGATTCCATTGTTTTTGGACCCATCCGATGGTGTGTTTGGTCGTTTCGACCTAGCAGCCCTTTGCGGTTGCCGCACCTTAAATTTTTGTTTGTTTGTTTGGAGCCAGCTGGTTTGTATGGGTGTGAACTCTGGGGCCTTCTATCTATTCCGGGTTTGTGGTCGTCTGGTTGGACCCTAGCTAAATTCTATAGCCTTAAAGATCCTTTGGAGGTTAAGCGGTGCCGTCTGGTCCGTCAGTGGTTGCAGCTCCCTCAGTCTGTGCCCCTTTTGCCTTTGTTACATGAGCTTGGATCTGAACCTCTTGTGCATTGCTATGTTCGGCGTGCTGTTCGTTTTTATAACTGCCTTGTTGAGTTGGATGCTGCTTCAGTGTATCGAAGTGCTCTGCAACAGAACATTGATGATGCTCTCTCCACTCGCTCCCGTGCCCATAACTTTGTGGGGGCTCTTTTTCAGGTGCTAAGGATCCTTTTGCCCCGTGAAGGTGGTCTTACTCGCACCTTGCGAGCTTGCCTGCCTTTGGATATTGATGGCATTGATGCGGCATTGCATAGTCGGTACACTGAGCACAGTCAGCGTCTGTCCCAGGTTGTCAATGGTCCTGGGTCCTGTACTGGTCTGTATTTCAGGGTTGTTGGTACACATGTTTTGGGCGTTGTCCCTTCTTTTTACTCATGTCGACTGTCTCATGGTGTGTTGGTACGTTTCTTGCGTTTTCGTCTTGGTTGCCATCATTTGCGTATCCATACTGGGCGTTGGCTTCCGCCCTTCCTTCCGCATTCTCAACGCACTTGTTTGCGGTGTAGCTCCACAGTAGTTGATGATGAGGCGCATTGTTTGTTCATGTGTGAACACCCCACAATTGTTGAGGCTAGAGATTTGTTTCTGGCAGCTGTGGTTCCCCCCGTGGCCGCATTGTCCTCGCTCCGGTATGCTGATTTCTGGGCACTGTCAGCCACTGGCTGTGTCCCTCTCTCGGCCTTGGTCAAGTATGTGGCCGTGTGTGTTCGTGTCTGTTGGTACTGCCATCAGTCAGGTGGTACTGATGTGGTGGATTTACCAGATATCTTGCTCCCGGCAGGTCAATATTGGGATATGTTTGATTCGGAGTCGGAGCCAGATGTTCCTAGTGATTCGTCTGATGAGGAACTGGTTGAAGTCTAGATAGCTACATGCTTGGGTATTAGCCTTGGTTGGTGTGCTCGACGTCTTGGGTGGTACATCTGCGGTGGACTTACTGGACATCCTGCTTGGTTGGTGCTCTGGATTGTGTTTGATTTGGCCACACCAATCAGTCTCCTGCTGGTGATTTGTTTGCTGGTGCTACTATTTGCCGTGTCCGTAGTTGGATGTCTGCTTGGGTATTCCTCTTGCTTGGTGGTATGGATTCCATTGTTTTTGGACCCATCCGATGGTGCGTTTGGTCGTTTCGACTTAGCAGCCCTTTGCGGTTGCCGCACCTTAAATTTTTGTTTGTTTGTTTTGAACTGAATTGTAACCAGGGCAGAGGTCACCATGGCAATTTGCAGCTGTGCCTGCCTTGATTGGCTTCCTATTATCATGTTCCTACTTGCTTTGGTGCATAGTTTATGGGCAAGGCCACATGCTTCCCCGGATTGCCCCCCTTGCGATATGCACATGGTGTGATCGGCTGGACTGCGTCCTTTTCAGAAAGGCGTCTGTTGCATTTCTCCCCAACATGCACGTGCTGAACACACTCTGAGCTATTGTGAACACTAGCAATCCTGGACTGAAGATAGCCTGCTTGCAACCTGGAGCTGGAACAACCGCTGGGGTCTTAGGCCTTCATCGCCATCCTCCAACCGCTGGACTGGTGCAGGCTGAGGTGCCGGTCTGCCATGCTGTAAGTTTGCCTTAGTGGGTAGAACAAAATGCTTTGGGAGCCATCTTGCCTAGGCCTCTGAATAGGCAGCCCGCCAAGGGTAACTACCTCGTCACCAGCGCAAATGTAACCCTGCCCTATTGAAGGTTTTCTTGCTGGCTCTCCTGGCGTGCATGCGCATCGATACAGAGATCTGTTTCTACCACCATAGACTGCTTACTGGCTACTGCAGCCCGCACCTGTTTGCCTCCTGTCTTTGTCTCCTGATGGTGCAGTTGCCGATGTGCTTGCCCTTGCTCTATGTTCCTGCATGGAGACAGCAGCAGAAAGGCTTTTCAATGAATGTACGGATAGTCTGCTATCGTGTCTAAATTTACTCTGGAGCACTGTCCTCACAATGCACGCTTTGGCTGGAGGCGACGTTTCATGGCTAAGCTACCTTGTGCTGGTCTGAAGACATTTGCATTACCAAGAGGACGCAGGCATGCAAGCAGTGTTTATGGCATGAGCTGGATGTTTATGCAGCTGTGGTTCTCTTCTTCTTGTAGGAGCAGCCCTACGACTGATAACACAGCTGTGGAAGCGCTGAGAAACCTACTTTAAGGAGCGCCTACGTCCAGCCAGCAGCTCGAGACAGTTGCACTTCACCATAGCAGCGGCCCGTAACACAACAGCCCCTGTCTTTGGCATACATATCCTGCCTGCCTGGTCCGATGCAATCATAACTGCCTACCTTGCACAAGACAGTCTACATTGGAGTAGTTGCGTAGTTGCGTAGTTGCGTCAGCGCGATAGTGCGGCGCATGCGCATGTATTGAGCAGGCCAGCGACAACTAACCTAAAGATTAGCTAAAAGTCTTCATAACAATGGGAAACGTATCCAAGAGTCACTTTGATTCGGAAATGGGCAAAGTGCTCAAAGGGCTCAAGGAGATGACCGACTCGGTGAAGGCCACGAACTCCAAAGTCGAGGAGCTGAGCAAGGCACAGGAGGCGTATGGTGCTCAGCTTCAGGAAGTCTTGGGACCTATCCAGGATCTCCGTGACCGCGTAACGGTGCTCGAGAAGAAGACCTCAGCGCAGGGCAGACAGATCATGGGCCTCCGTCAGCGCCAGATTCGGGTGAGCTGCACTAAAGCAGTCGCAGGGGAAAACGAGGAGGCAGTAGTGGCCTTCTTGGAGGACCTGTTTGCTAAGCACGTCGGTTACAGCCGTGAGAAGCACCCCGGCTTCGTCCTGACTGGCCCGAAACTCCGCCCCTTCAAGGCCAAGCAGCTTGGTGCCCCTGGCAGCTACAGAGAGGCCGTGTCCGGTGCGGATTGCTGGGCAGTAGTCGTGACTGTGTACAGTGAGAACTGGGCTTTCAGAATCCGCACCTGCAAGGAGCTGAAGGGGGCAGACAAGGTGTTCGCAGTGGGGCAGGAGCTTGAAGAGATTGAAATGGAGGAAAAGGCCATCATCCAATCCAGCCCCTCTTTCAAGGTAGCAGCCCACAGGTACAAGGAGACCACTAACAGGTGGCCGTTCTGGAACTTCGCCACTGCACGCATGGGCAAGGACGTCTGGACTGTGGACCGGGTGAGGAGGGAGGATGCTGCAACAGGAAGCGGAGGGGTTCAGGCCTAGGGGTCTGGGGGCCAACCTGGGCAATTGGGCTATTTGAAGGTTCTTAGTTGGAACCTTGCGGTACTGACAGAGGATAAGATTGTCATATGGGAGAATATCTTACAATATTATGATGTCATATTGTGTCAAGAGTGGGGTAGGAGTGAGGAGCTTTCAGAACTCTTAGAGCATCTTGGGTTCAACGTATATTTCAATGATCAGTCTGTGAGCAAGGGAAATCGTGGGGATCCCCCAAGGGGGGCAGGCAAGGGTGAGGGTATATGTGTACTTGTGAAAAAGTTTGTGTGCAGCAGGCTGATCAAGCATACAAAGCATGCCACTTGGGTTGAGGTAGAGTTGCTAGGCAACAAGTTCTCTCTGGCTTCGGTATACTTTAATCCCACCTCTAGCATCACATGGCGAAGGGATCCCAGCATGAGTTGTGAGGAGGCCAAGGAGGTTGCTTTTGCGGCACTTAAATCTGATATTTCCGATATCAAGTCCTCGAGCAGTAACAAAGTTCTGGTCATGGGTGACTTTAATGCTCACACAGGTGACGCACCCGACATTGACACTGTTGCAGACCATATTTTGGAGGATCTGGGTTTGGATCTGGACGAGCTTGTTTCCACTAGCCATGTCCCGGTGCGCAGGAGTACCATGGATAGCTCTGTAAATGATATGGGCAGATTGTTACTGTCACATTGTTGCTTAGACTCTGGTCTCTTCTTGCTTAATGGTCGTACCCATGGTGATAGATCTGGCAAGTGCACACATGCTCAGTCTGTCATTGATTATGGCTTGGTTGACGCACCCACGTACTCTTGTGTGCAGTCTTTTAAAGTGCTGGCTAAAGAGGATGAATCAGATCACATGCCTATTGAGTGTGTTCTCAAAGCTCGGGGGGCACAAGAAGGTAGCAGGCATGACCAAGGGGGTAGTCAAGTCCTTGTGCCCCGGTGGGACCCTTCAAAAAGGGAAGAGTATGTACAGGAATTGGAATCTACTGGCCCTTTTCACGAATTGTGTCTCATTGGTCAGGGCATCAGGGATGGGAGCTTGGACTTGGTTGTTGCTTCTGAGAGGCTATACAAAGTGATTCACACAGCTGCTGTGAAGGTTTTTGGGGTTGTTGGGAAACCAAACCCACGGTTGCCTAGTGGTAGGCTGAAAAACAGTTGGTACAAGCATTGCAAGGAAGGGCACCAGAAACTGCAGCAGGCTTTGAGACAGAATGACAGTCACGCTGCTGAGCAGTACAGGAAGGAGTTTAGGCGCCAAAAGCGCAAGTGGAAGAGAGTTTATGATAAGAAAGCCCAAGAGAAGGTGCTTGACGATCTCAAGCACAATCCTCGCAAGTTTTGGACTGCCTTTCAGGGCAAGCGTGCATGCATGTTACAGGCTGACATTGCAGAGCTTCAGAGGTACTGGTCTGGGTTGTATAATGTACCTGATCATGGGGCCTTAGGCGAAGGGGGAGAGGACCTAGCAGGACTTCTACACCGCATGAACTCCATTGCCTTCACTAGCGCTGGACAAGCAACAGCAACTGTGTTGAACAATGACCTTGATGAGCATGAAGTGATCATGGGACTCAAAAAGCTCCATTCTGGCCGTGCTCCTGGCCCAGACGGGCTCCGTGCTGAGTTTCTCAAACAAGCTTTTGTGATGGAGACAGTAGATGACGGTCCTCCTGTGAAAAGGCATGTGCTGCTCCCTGTTCTTTTTGACTTGTATCAGGCATTGTTCTCTAGTGGAGAGTTTGTGCGCAAGTGGTCCATGGCTACTCTGAGTCCCATATTAAAAAAAGGCGATGCAGCCAACCTGGACAATTATAGAGCCATTGCTGTTGGATCGGTTCTAGGCAAGTTGTATGCTGTCATCTTGGACACGCGGTTGTCTGTTTGTGCAGAAAAGAATGGTTGGAGAGCAGAGGGACAAGCAGGTTTTAGGGCCGGGAAGAGTACTGTTGACCATGTGTTTGTGCTTCGGCATCTCATTGAATCTACGCAGAAGAGCAGAAAGGTTCTCTATTGCTGCTTTGTGGATTTCCGGAAGGCATTCGATAGAGTACGCAGAGACTACTTGATACAAAGGTTGGCTGAACTAGGGGTTCATGGTCGTATGTTGCAAGCCATCATACAAATGTACTGGTCTGTTCCGCTGGTACCCAAGCTGCATGGCACAGTGGGCGATGCTATTCCCAGCACATGTGGAGTGAGCCAGGGCGACCCCCTGTCTCCACTCCTTTTTGGTCTTTTCATAGACGAGTTTGAGTCATGGTTACGCCAGAGGCTACCCAATGTGGGGGTGCAAATGGGCCGAAAGTTAGTTCAAATGTTGTTGTATGCTGATGACATGGTCTTGTTGACACACAATCCTATGGAGTTGCAACAGATGCTGGATGTTTTACACCAGTTTTGCTCAGCTAAAGGTATGGAGGTAAATGTCCGCAAAACAGAAATTGTGGTGTTTCGCAAGGCCAATACCCCAGAGGTGCCTGACCAATGGCTATACAACGGGGAGACTGTCCAACGCTCCGTTGAGTTCCGTTACCTGGGCATTATTCTGCATGAGACAAAAGGTATGTCATGCGCTATTGAATCTCTGGCCACGGCGGCTCGTAAAGCAATGTGGGCTCTGTTCCCAAGATTTAAGCTAGCAGGGATCACTGATATTTCTATCAAGTTACGGATGTTCTCTTGCCTGGTTGTGCCAATCATGGAGTATTGTAGTGAGGTATGGGGACCGGATCTGCTGTTCTCTTGTGATACGCTGGACAAGCTATGGGACAATGAGCTTCAAAAGATTCAAAGCATATTTTTAAGGCAGCTGGGGAAGTTGAGGAAGTCTGTGCCAACAACTGTGGTGCATAAGGAGATGTGCATGAATCCAGTGGCAAAGGGTTGGTTACGAGCCTCTATTGATCTATGGCGTAGGCTTGGCAAAGTGCCCTCTGATAGCCTATTGGGCATGGCTGTGCGTGAATCTTTGGCATCTTACGCAGGCGAGGGGGTTGGTTCTGCTCCTAAGAGCTGGGCTGGACGGTTTATGCATACAGTACGCTCTCTTTCTCAGGGTAGAGACGCAGATGGGACCATTGCAGAGTTTCTGGCAACAAATGGCCTAGCTGAGCCGGACAATGATAAACTTGCAGCTATTCCATGGCTTAAAGTGTGGGGTACTTGGGATACCATGTTGCAAGAGCCATGGGACAAGGTGGCCGCATATGCAAACCCCAGGCAATCTGTCAGCTCAAATTTGATCAAGCTTTCCACATATCATTCGTGGTTTATGACGGGAGACATCCCTCAGGAGGAGTTAGAGGCTGGCTATCCTCAGGGTATGCCAAGGTATATCAGGCACACATCAGGTATCCCGTTTACTTATGTGAAATAGTTAATGCGGTTTCGTACTGGTGCACACCATCTTGCTATTGAAACTGGGAGGTGGGCTCGTCCCAAACTGCCAAGGCAGCATCGTGTATGTTCAAAATGTTCTTGCACAGTGGTTGAGGACGAGGTACACTTTCTTTTTGAATGCCCAGCATATGATAGAATTCGTGAGAAGTATAATACCGTTTTGTTTGCACAGTTTGGAGGTTGCCAGGAAGCTTCTAGTACAATGAAGCATAATTCAGACAACGTGAGATTGTTCATGGACCAAGAGCCAAGTTTCCAAGTTGCAAAGTTTGTTTATGAATGCATGGAATTTCGGAGGTCGGAGGAATGTGAGGACTATAATCCTTACTTTGATTTGTCATTATTCGGGGATGAATGGCAAGGTCGTATTTTCGATACCTTTTCTTCTGGACCAAGAGGTGATATTGCTGAGACATTCACTTCTGATGGACCAGGTTCCAGTATTTCTGCCCATGGAGCCTAGGTTGGCTCCGTACGGGCGCCCCCTTTGAGGGGCCATGATGTAATCGTAATCGTAATCGTAATGGCTACAACACTTCCCAGAAAACTGCATGCATCTCCTACAAATACCCCGAAAACACTTCAGGTTCCAGAAACCCACAACTTGGGAACGGGGCGACATGTATGCAGGAAACCCTAGATGGGACGTAAATATCATTGTCACAGGCAACGCAAAGGGTTTTGAGGCCCACCTCCCTTACTGGGAGAGCGGCTACATGACCAGGTTTCTGCAAACGCTGCAGGATGCCATTAATCAGTCCCTGCCGGATGACAAAGAGATACAAGACATCAGCATGTACTACAACCCCCCAAGCAGCAATGCCCCGCCCAGCACATCTCATCAGCCAACATTGCTGACGCCAAAACAGCTCAGCAGAGTGGGTTACCCCAAACAAACAAACGGCCCTGAGTCCCTCCGGGACGATTCTGCCACCAGTCAAGACCCTCCAGCCATGGTTGACGCCAGCACTACACTGGATGACCTGGAAACGCAATTAGCCACTGCCCTACCAACAGCCCCACCCCTCCGGTACAATTGGAAAAACTATGTCTACACAGATGGTAGCTACAAGCAAACAAGCCACAAAGCATCACCAATAGATGCAGAGTGTGATGCCCCAGGCATAGGGGCAGGAGTGTACTTCCCCCCACAAGCAGCCAATAAGGACGATGAACGTGGGGTTCCAATTGTCCCTGCAGGCGACAGCCATCCCCAGAACACCATAAACAGAGCAGAACTGGTTGGTATCCTTGCTGTGCTGAGGCATGGAGCCCACATGATAGCCACCGACAGCCTCAGCTCAATGTACCAAATCAAAAAGATGCTGAGACGCCCACAAGATCTCCTAAATCACCAGCACTGTGAGCTAATTAAAGAGATAGTAACCGAGATCGTCAACAGGGGACTGAGGACAACCCTTCACAAGGTCAAGGGCCATGCTTCCATTATCGGTAATGAAAAAGCGGACGCAATCGCTAAGTGAAGGCGGCTGCGACAGGGGACACCTCCGACTATGAGGGTCATGCCGTACGCGGTATGATCGGGTCAAAGTGTGGGTTCGCCCATGTTGCCGGCCTGAGGAATGACACTTAATCAATGTGTCGAATGCACCTCAGGTCCTTCGCAGGCAACACACACACACACACACACACACACACACACACACACACACACACACACACACACACACACACACACACACACACACACACACACACACACACATGAGGAATGTGAGAAGTACTTACGAAAGTCCTAGTAACAACAGGTTGACCCAATATTGGCCGCACAAGACCCAATGGAACAATCGTTGGTCACGGACCAATGGGCAGCGCACGTTGATTGACCGTTTCAAGCGGGTGAACCCTTTGACAGACCTTCACGACTCGGTACGTCATTACTGCCACCAAAAGAGTCGCTTTGGGATGGCAAACAGAGCTACCTGTTATTTCGAGGCTTTTAAAAGGATGGGTTTGCCAATGTAAGATTCACACACACAAAAGGATTGAGGAAAGACTGGACCTGCCTGCTAGCAACGAGTACATGACCTCGGGAAAAATCAAGTATGCAGAACGAAAAACCGCTTTGCGCTACCGGTACGGGACCATGTGGACAAGGAAGATGAGTGGCCTATAGGTGTGGTGATTTGGCATCAATGTCAGCTTGTCTCCCTGCAGAAGTCCTTACACCTAACCCATACCTGCTTGTCCATTTTACATGCAGCAATGAATCTGCCGGATCTGCCGCTTCAATGTGAGTGTTTTCTTTGTGTGCCCACCCTGCTTGTGATGTGCAATTGCGCTTGTTGTCTTTGCAGAACATTGTTTTCGGTTGTGGCTACTGTATCAGACGGCAGGGTTGTTGGTATGTGTGGAGGGACTGGCGGCTTTAGAGGCCAGCTAGCTGGGGCTAAGAGCCTGTCTGCGGAAGAAATGAGAGGAGGATGACCCATGCTCCCTGATTCTGTTTTTTGTACCGATTAGACCAGAAACTAGTTTGCTGGGATCGTTAACATGTGCAGAGGCAGCTGAGGGGGGATATTTTGACGTTGTGCAATGGATGCGGAAGCAGGGCAATACAGGGGTCTGATCTTGGAGGCAGCAGCTAAAGGTGGTCACTTGGCTCTGATGGAGTGGGTGTGGGATGAGGGGATGCGGACTGCAGATATCCAAAAAAGTGCATTGGAGAAGCAGCTGAATCTGGGGAGCTGGAGGTAGTGCAGTGGCTGAGAGAGCGCCGGGATTGCATTTGGGATTGGCAAGTTTGCCGCTTTGCAGCAGAGTCTGGGCCTGCAGTGGAAATCCTGCAGTGGGCCAAGGAAGCAGGCTGCCCTTGGAATGGGAGCACCTGTGCAGGAGCAGCTATGGCAGGGGACTTGATTATGCTGCAGTGGGCCCGGGGGCAGGGCTGTCCATGGGATCAAAGGACCTGTGTAGAAGCAGCTAGGCATGGTCATCTAGAGGTTTTGAAGTACGCTAGGCAGGAGGGGTGTCCTTGGGATACTGAGGGGTACAGAGCTGCGCAGCATCCTGGCTACCCTGCTGATGTGGTCCAGTATTTGGAAGAGAACGGGTGCCCACGTGAGCACTGAAACGGGTGCCCCTTGTGTCGCATGGGTAGCTCCTTGGGGTCACCTACTGCCCGCTTGGAGTCTTATTTTTTGTTGAAAGAAGTTGCCCAGTGTCAGTGTGTGTCTGGGTATTTGCTGGATTGATAGGTGGTAATGCCTTTGCATGCGGAGAGCAAAGAAAAGTGCAGGGAGGATGGGGATGTCTTGGAGAGGGGCGATCTCAGAGGAGGGAGCTGTTGGATTCTGTAAAATCGCTTGTAATGTTTATATTGTAGCGGTCACATACATGCCTGGCAAATGCTGGACTTTACTGGTCGTCTTTATGCTGGTACATGGTGAAAGGTAGCATTGGCATCATGAGCACCTATGCGTGCAAGCGTCAATCGATGGAAAGGCACTTTCAAGCAAGAAGCATGGACTGTAGTCAGCCGCGGTGAAGGAATGTTATTTGGTCATGATTCATGATCATGATTATATGGTCATGATGCATGATCATGGAGTTCAAACTGGTGGATGGTGTTCAGTTTTTCCTGGTTCTATCTGTCTTAGTGGCTTTGCAACCCCTGTGGTGAACTGTGGCACGGCCACACGCGTGCCGATGGGTTTGCCAATGTAAGATTCACTCACACACATTTGGTGAATTTTGGCACGTGACGGCTAAGAAGGAGGTAGACAGTACTTTAATATGCAGTGTTGTGTTTTCGGCCCTATGAGCCTGCATTGGCTCCCATGGGATGCCCTTCTGCTAGTTGGAGGTAATCTGGTAATATTCTGGGATGCCCTTCTGCTACCCTGGTAATCTGGTAGCCAACAACGGCAGCCTGTGAGGCCCAATGCTTGATACCACATACCAGACTAGAGTACGACCAGACTGGTGGAGATACTAACAAGAAACGGCGACGGCGACATATAGGTCGAGAGACGAACATGGCCAGTGTCAGAGCCGGACAGCCCCCAAAAGTCAGCATATCTCAACGAAGGCACCGCGCCCATAGGTGGTACCACAGCAGTGTCGGTAACATTCTGCCTGACCAGCTAGACGCAAGGGGTGATGGAGAACGAAGTTCAAACCACAATACAAGGGCCAATGAAACCAGGCCAGCCACGAGCATCAAACCAAACATATCAAAATGAGCACTATATTCAGACGACAGAGTGACATAATTATCAAGCTTGAAGCCAGCCATGCCTGATTTGGCCCTCAAGCGTCTCTATGGTTGCATAATCACTTTGATAAGCAGGTCCGTTCCCAAAGCATTCCCAAAACATGCTATGTTTGGGAATAAGATGGGATCATTTTGGGGTCTTGTAGAGATGAAGGGATATGCGTTTGGGAATTGTTTGGGAAAAAGTTGGGATATTCTTGGGAGGTCTTTGGAAGATCTGGAACTCAATCTCCCAAACATTAGGGAATGCTTTGTGAACGTTATGGGAGTCGGTTGGGAACATGTGGGCAATGCGGCAATGTGACCAATATCTTTTTAGAGGTGGCTGCTTTGCTGCTTTTCATTGGCTGCTTTGCTGCTTTTCATTGGCTGCTTTGCTGCTGTTAAAACTTCGCTTGCCGCCGGCACAATGTGATTTGACGTCACATGATAGCAGAAGCAGCGCTGACAGGAGGCGAAGCCGGCTTGCATCACCGCTGCCGCTCACTGAAAGTTCCAGGTCGCTGCACGCTGCTTGAATGAAGAGCTTCTACAGGCGGACGTTCCTAGGAATACAGGCAGGAGCACAGTCGCATCGATCACGAAAAGCCCGCTGAGTCCAGACCTTCTGGTTGCATGCATGCACACCTGACGTAAGCACAAGTCCGCCAACTGCTTCGGTATGGCAGTGAAAACCCTTCTTTGGAACTTCTAAAGCATTTGTATGGCAACGACCAGAGGCAGCCGGGGGACTAAAAGCAGAGAAGGGGCAAGGGGCACCCACTCAGGATTATCAAGCGTTATCAAGTGTTATCAAGTGTTATCAAGTGTTATCAAGTGTCCCGTTAAACCCCATTAAACCCACGCAGACTCCAAATGAACTGAAACAGCCAGCCGTGTGACAGCTTTTGAGTTGCATTTGGCATTTCAAGGCTTCTCATCTTAACTGTGGCCCGGAAACTGTATGCCCATTCAGAAAAGCAGCCATGGAGGGTGCAAGACCAGGACCTCTGGCCTTTGCGCGGAGCTTTTCGAACCGTGCAGCTAATCATGTAGGAGTCAAATGGCTGCTGCCAGGATGGCTTATGATTGGCGGGGTCACGTTGCTCTGTGGTCCACCTGGCACGTTCAAGACCTCCCTCTGTCTATTCATTGCTGCTGTGATCACGATGGGGACCGGTATGCTTTTCTCTTCTAGTTATGAAGGCAGCCCTTGCTTTGCACTTTGGGTGGACTTTGAGCGCAAGGACGACGTGACCATGGATAAGATCAAAAAGTTTGGATTGACGGATAAAACGAAACGTGTCTTTGGGTTTCCTGAAGAAGGTCACTCGGTCGATGTAGAGCTTAGCTCCGCCTTTTTCGACGACCTCAGCGACTACTTAGGCAACTGTGAAGGGCAGTGCAAGCTGGTTGTAATGGACGGGCTGAACTGTGGCCTGCCTCGTGGAGTTAGTGAGAACTGTGAAGATGGTGTACGGTACATTCTGAAGCAGTTGGCGGACGTAGCCCAGAAGCACGAGATATCGATCCTGCTCACGCATCATACTCGTAAAGGGGGTAAGAGTCCGCTTTGTCTCCGCATGTTGAATACTTCTACAAAGCTGCTTACCCCTGTTGATTGTTCCATCTCACAGATGGGCGTCCACGCTGGGCAAGTGTGGAAGATGTCCGAGGCAGCAGCGTCCTTACCGGTGGAGTGCCCACAGTATTGATGCTGCAGAAGTCACTGGAAGATGCAGGCTTCATAAAAGTCTGGACTGCCAAGTCAAATGCTGCGGGAGACAAGTCAGCCAAGTTCAAGGTGAGTGGCTTGTGCTTATCATGCACAGCAGCAGCATAAACCTGAATCACACAGTCCCAAACAATCATCGTGTCATGGCTGCAGGTACAAGAGGACATTGGCATGATCTGGATGGCATCCACTGGCGATGAGACCAAGACAACATCAGCCCTTGACAACCCCCGTACCTATGCCAAGAAGTACATCACATCCAAGATCGAGATTGCACACACCAATGATTATGATGCTGTGTCCTATGAGAGCTTGGTACTGGAGGCTAACAGGCAGCGCTGTGGTTTTTCGGAGCCGACCTTACGTAATGCAAGAGATGACCTACAGAGAGATGGTGCCATCGTGCATGTACAAGCAGGTGAGATTCTGTTGTTGCTTTGTTTGGTGATTCCTAGCATTTCCAGCAAATCTGTAAGTCCTGACCCCTCAGACTGGCCCTTGCTTGCAGAAATAGGTTTTATGTCAAAAAGCCAGCTGCAGTTTGCCCATTTGCTTATTAGCAGTAAGTATCAGCTGCAATAACTTACGAATCACATGCTTGTTTGTGGTTGTTATGCAGGCAGAATCCATGGCTGGGCCATAGCAACCCACCAGGCACGCAACTATCCACCTACCATCCTTGGTGATCTCCCAGCTTTGCTGAGAGCAGCAGAGGCAGCAGAAGCAGCAGAAGCAGCAGCGGCAGAGGCAGAAGCTGCAGCCCGCCATGCCTTGATGCCTCCGCCCCCTCCAAGGCCTGGCCGGGAAGCTCTTGGAGATGCCTCTCCTCTACGACGGGGTCCACTTGCCTTTCCTCCTGCAACCCCCCGGAGGCTCCTTCCAACCCTAGGTTTGGGTGGTGGTCAAGCAGCAGGTGGGGGTCAAGCAGCAGCAGGGGCAGCAGGTGGGGGTCAAGCAGCAGCAGGGGCAGCCGGTGGTGGTGGGGCCACACCCTTCAGCCAAAGGCGTGGGGGTGTAGCAGGTGTACCAGGGGCTGGTTTGGGTGGTGGTCAAGCAGCAGCAGGGGCAGCCGGTGCTGGTGGGGCCACACCCTTCAGCCAAAGGCGTGGGGGTGTAGCAGGTGTACCAGGGGCTGGTTTCCTGGGCAATGGTGGGGCCACACCCTTCAGCCAAAGGGGTGCTGCTCGTGGTGGTGGGGCTCCTGCATTGGGAGGAGGGGGTGTAGGCTCAGCAAGGGGTGCAGGGGTATTTGAATCACCGAAAGGTGGTTCTGGTGGCTTTGGTTCAGCAGCAGGCGGGCGTGCTAGGGTACCACCCACACCCGCATCCACACCTGGTGCTGGGGTAGGGACTCGGTTAAGGGGGGCTATGGTCGGCATTGTGATGGGAGAGGTGGTTAGACTGATTGGGTCTCATAAGGGAGTAGGTATGGATGGGAATGTGTTGGAGGCTGTCTTGCGGGAGGATTACACTGTGGAGGAAGTCACAGCAGCCTGCAACCAGCTGTGTGACCAGGGTGGGATTTACCAGGGTGATAACTAGCGCATTAATAGTACAACATAGTCCCAACTTGGGAACCCAAACTAACCCCAGTCTCAGACCTTGGCATCAGTACAAGGCGGCTAACAACTAAAGGCAATGCATGGATGTTAAGTCCTGTCCAAGGCAAAAGGTATCAGCAACAATACACTTTTGAGGCAGCTCACAGCGCTACTCCATCAACAGCCCAGGTGAGTCAGTACTTAAAATGGACGCAGGGCGCTAAGCCTGCATACATTAAGACTATAAAAAAGAGGCGGTACTAGCACACGTATTGCGTTCCCCCTCTACCCTCAATTCACCAGCCCATGTAATTACGTGCGTGCTTGCATTAACATCGGGAGGGGAAGCAGGTTCCAGCTGTGGCAGCGGAGCCCGGAATCCTTTAAAATTTCCCAGCGGAGTCCAGCTGAAGCAGGGCCCTGTTTGGCGGAGTCCAGTGCATCTGACATACAATTGCTGCTGTTTTGGCCCCAATGGGGGTTGCAAGGGGGGGTGCCCCCTTGCTGGGGGGTCCAGGGGAGTGAAGCCCCCTTGTGGGGGTCTGGGGGCGAAGCCCCCTGAAGCTGGGAAAGATATAGTGTTTCAAGCCTGGGTCAAAATTACTATGAGGAAAATGCATCTTGGACCATGAGATCTTGGGGAAATAGTAGGTGTATTGACTGGTCTGAGACCTCACATCCCTAGAAGACTAGTCGGCAGGATTTGCCTGTGACTGTTGGGCGGAGCCTGCAGAAGCAGATACAAAGGCGGAGCCCGGAACCCCAAACCTTTTTCCTAGCGGAGCCCGGAGTCCGAAATGGAAATTTGGGCGGAAACGGAGCCCGGAACCCCCTTTCCCCCCGTAATTAACAAACCCATCCGCGCGCGCCCCATGCAATGCCAAACTTAGTTCCCACAAGGGCGAGTGGCACAGCCAGCAACATAGGACTAGCTAGGGACATTACTGATTGTGTGTTACACCATATTTTCAAACCCAATCAATATACGATCACGTCACCTCAATAAGATACTGTTCTTTTTGACTTGTATCAGGCATTGTTCTCTAGTGGAGAGTTTGTGCGCAAGTGGTCCATGGCTACTCTGAGTCCCATATTCAAAAAAGGCGATGCAGCCAACCTGGACAATTATAGAGCCATTGCTGTTGGATCGGTTCTAGGCAAGTTGTATGCTGTCATCTTGGACACGCGGTTGTCTGTTTGTGCAGAAAAGAATGGTTGGAGAGCAGAGGGACAAGCAGGTTTTAGGGCCGGGAAGAGTACTGTTGACCATGTGTTTGTGCTTCGGCATCTCATTGAATCTACGCAGAAGAGCAGAAAGGTTCTCTATTGCTGCTTTGTGGATTTCCGGAAGGCATTCGATAGAGTACGCAGAGACTACTTGATACAAAGGTTGGCTGAACTAGGGGTTCATGGTCGTATGTTGCAAGCCATCATACAAATGTACTGGTCTGTTCCGCTGGTACCCAAGCTGCATGGCACAGTGGGCGATGCTATTCCCAGCACATGTGGAGTGAAGCAGGGCGACCCCCTGTCTCCACTCCTTTTTGGTCTTTTCATAGACGAGTTTGAGTCATGGTTACGCCAGAGGCTACCCAATGTGGGAGTGCAAATGGGCCGAAAGTTAGTTCAAATGTTGTTGTATGCTGATGACATGGTCTTGTTGACACACAATCCTATGGAGTTGCAACAGATGCTGGATGTTTTACACCAGTTTTGCTCAGCTAAAGGTATGGAGGTAAATGTCCGCAAAACAGAAATTGTGGTGTTTCGCAAGGCCAATACCCCAGAGGTGCCTGACCAATGGCTATACAACGGGGAGACTGTCCAACGCTTCGTTGAGTTCCGTTACCTGGGCATTATTCTGCATGAGACAAAAGGTATGTCATGCGCTATTGAATCTCTGGCCACGGCGGCTCGTAAAGCAATGTGGGCTCTGTTCCCAAGATTTAAGCTAGCAGGGATCACTGATATTTCTATCAAGTTACGGATGTTCTCTTGCCTGGTTGTGCCAATCATGGAGTATTGTAGTGAGGTATGGGGACCGGATCTGCTGTTCTCTTGTGATACGCTGGACAAGCTATGGGACAATGAGCTTCAAAAGATTCAAAGCATATTTTTAAGGCAGCTGGGGAAGTTGAGGAAGTCTGTGCCAACAACTGTGGTGCATAAGGAGATGTGCATGAATCCAGTGGCAAAGGGTTGGTTACGAGCCTCTATTGATCTATGGCGTAGGCTTGGCAAAGTGCCCTCTGATAGCCTATTGGGCATGACTGTGCGTGAATCTTTGGCATCTTACGCAGGCGAGGGGGTTGGTTCTGCTCCTAAGAGCTGGGCTGGACGGTTTATGCATACAGTACGCTCTCTTTCTCAGGGTAGAGACGCAGATGGGACCATTGCAGAGTTTCTGGCAACAAATGGCCTAGCTGAGCCGGACAATGATAAACTTGCAGCTATTCCATGGCTTAAAGTGTGGGGTACTTGGGATACCATGTTGCAAGAGCCATGGGACAAGGTGGCCGCATATGCAAACCCCAGGCAATCTGTCAGCTCAAATTTGATCAAGCTTTCCACATATCATTCGTGGTTTATGACGGGAGACATCCCTCAGGAGGAGTTAGAGGCTGGCTATCCTCAGGGTATGCCAAGGTATATCAGGCACACATCAGGTATCCCGTTTACTTATGTGAAACAGTTAATGCGGTTTCGTACTGGTGCACACCATCTTGCTATTGAAACTGGGAGGTGGGCTCGTCCCAAACTGCCAAGGCAGCATCGTGTATGTTCAAAATGTTCTTGCACAGTGGTTGAGGACGAGGTACACTTTCTTTTTGAATGCCCAGCATATGATAGAATTCGTGAGAAGTATAATACCGTTTTGTTTGCACAGTTTGGAGGTTGCCAGGAAGCTTCTAGTACAATGAAGCATAATTCAGACAACGTGAGATTGTTCATGGACCAAGAGCCAAGTTTCCAAGTTGCAAAGTTTGTTTATGAATGCATGGAATTTCGGAGGTCGGAGGAATGTGAGGACTATAATCCTTACTTTGATTTGTCATTATTCGGGGATGAATGGCAAGGTCGTATTTTCGATACCTTTTCTTCTGGACCAAGAGGTGATATTGCTGAGACATTCACTTCTGATGGACCAGGTTCCAGTATTTCTGCCCATGGAGCCTAGGTTGGCTCCGTACGGGCGCCCCCTTTGAGGGGCCATGATGTAATCGTAATCGTAATATTAATATAAAGGGCTTCGCCCCAAGATGGCTGGCCCCGGTTATTATGGTGTTGGTTTTGTGCAGCAAGCCTCATTTGTCTATAGCCTTTACATGCAGTGCACATAGAGGCATGTACCTTTCCCCAAGAACTCTATGCCCTCATGTGCAGGTACAGAGATGGAGCACAGATCAAAGATCACCAATTTCCAAATGGCCCCATCAGAGCGGGGCGCCGGTGGGGGCAGCGCCACCCACAAGGAGCCAACTTAGGCTCCAACGGCGTACTCAAACTCCTGTCCAAAACTCACACAATGGCTGCCACCAGCCCACCCTAGATCCCTTGCTAGCCAATGTATGTCAGGCCAGCCCATTTCGACTTGCCATGTGCTGACCAGTTGACCCAGTCAACAGCAAACCAAGCAGTTTTATGCCTTGATCACAAAGCCATTAGGAAGGTACAAATAAAGAACCACTGGGCCACTCCCCCTGGGGTGTATGAGGCTCTCAGGCAGCTCACAGACATAACAAAAGAGAGATTCGCAAGCCCACTCAATTACAACCCAACATTTACGATGTACTGGAGCGCCCACAAAAGGGACCAAATCTTTGGGGCAAGATGGGATAGCTACAGATATAGGTGGACCGGCGGAAGCGTGCACAACCCAGAGTATGAGGACGAAGACCTGAATAAGAACATGGCTACTGCCATAGCAGCGGCCCGTAACACAACAGCCCCTGTCTTTGGCATACATATCCTGCCTGCCTGGTCCGATGCAAACAGAACTGCCTACCTTGCATGGCTACAACACTTCCCAGAAAACTGCATGCATCTCCTACAAATACCCCGAAAACACTTCAGGTTCCAGAAACCCACAACTTGGGAACGGGGCGACATGTATGCAGGAAACCCTAGATGGGACGTAAATATAATTGTCACAGGCAACGCAAAGGGTTTTGAGGCCCACCTCCCTTACTGGGAGAGCGGCTACATGACCAGGTTTATGCAAACGCTGCAGGATGCCATTAATCAGTCCCTGCCGGATGACAAAGAGATACAAGACATCAGCATGTACTACAACCCCCCAAGCAGCAATGCCCCGCCCAGCACATCTCATCAGCCAACATTGCTGACGCCAAAACAGCTCAGCAAAGTGGGTTACCCCAAACAAACAAACGGCCCTGAGTCCCTCCGGGACAATTCTGCCACCAGTCAAGACCCTCCAGCCATGGTTGACGCCAGCACTACACTGGATGACCTGGAAACGCAATTAGCCACTGCCCTACCAACAGCCCCACCCCTCCGGTACAATTGGAAAAACTATGTCTACACACCCTGGCGCCTTGGCGTAGTGGTTAGCACTCTCCATTGCTATCCGCTAGGTTGCCAGTTCGAACCCCGATGCGGGCGGGGTTTTCGAAGGGTCATGCCGTACGCGGTATGATCGGGTCAAAGTGTGGGTTCGCCCATGTTGCCGGCCTGAGGAATGACACTTAATCAATGTGTCGAATGCACCTCAGGTCCTTCGCAGGCAAACACACACACACACAGATGGTAGCTACAAGCAAACAAGCCACAAAGCATCACCAATAGATGCAGAGTGTGATGCCCCAGGCATAGGGGCAGGAGTGTACTTCCCCCCACAAGCAGCCAATGAGGACGATGAACGTGGGGTTCCAATTGTCCCTGCAGGCGACAGCCATCCCCAGAACACCATAAACAGAGCAGAACTGGTTGGTATCCTTGCTGTGCTGAGGCATGGAGCCCACATGATAGCCACCGACAGCCTCAGCTCAATGTACCAAATCAAAAAGATGCTGAGACGCCCACAAGATCTCCTAAATCACCAGCACTGTGAGATAATTAAAGAGATAGTAACCGAGATCGTCAACAGGGGACTGAGGACAAACAAACAAACAAAAATTTAAGGTGCGGCAACCGCAAAGGGCTGCTAAGTCGAAACGACCAAACGCACCAGCGGATGGGTCCAAAAACAATGGAATCCATACCACCAAGCAAGAGGAATACCCAAGCAGACATCCAACTACGGACACGGCAAATAGTAGCACCAGCAAACAAAGCACCAGCAGGAGACTGATGGGTGTGTCCAAATCAAACACAATCCAGAGCACCAACCAAGCAGGAGGTCCAGTAAGTCCACCGCATATGTACCACCCAAGACGTCCAGCATACCAACCAAGGCTAATACCCAAACATGTAGCTATTTAGACTTCAACCAGTTCCTCATCAGACGAATCACTAGGAACATCAGTCTCCGACTCCGAATCAAACATATCCAAATATTGACCTGCCGGGAGCAAGATATCCGGTAAATCCACCACATCAGTACCACCTCACTGATGGCAGTACCAACAGACACGAACACACACGGCCACATACTTGACCAAGGCCGAGAGAGGGACACAGCCAGTGGCTGACAGTGCCCAGAAATCAGCATACCGGAGCGAGGACAACGCGGCCACGGGGGGAACCACAGCTGCCAGAAACAAATCTCTAGCCTCAACAATCGTGGGGTGTTCACACACGAACAAACAATGTGCCTCATCATCAACTACTGTGGAGCTACACCGCAAACAAGTGCGTTGAGAATGCGGAAGGAGGGGCGGAAGCCAACGCCCAGTATGGATACGCAAATGATGGCAACCAAGACGAAAACGCAAGAAACGTACCAACACACCATGAGACAGTCGACAGGAGTAAAAAGAAGGGACAACGCCCAAAACATGTGTACCAACAACCCTGAAATACAGACCAATACGGGACCCAGGACCATTGACAACCTCGGACAGACGCTGAATGTGCTCAGTGTACCGAGTATGCAATGCCTCATCAATGCCATCAATATCCAAAGGCAAGCAAGCTCGCAAGGTGCGAGTAAGACCACCTTCACGGGGCAAAAGGATCCGTAGCACCTGAAAAAGAGCCCCCACAAAGTTATGGGCACGGGAGCGAGTGGAGAGAGCATCATCAATGTTCTGTTGCAGAGCACTTCGATACACTGAAGCAGCATCCAACTCAACAAGGCAGTTATAAAAACGAACAGCACGCCGAACATAGCAATGCACAAGAGGTTCAGATCCAAGCTCATGTAACAAAGGCAAAAGAGGCACAGACTGAGGGAGCTGCAACCACTGACGGACCAGACGGCACCGCTGAACCTCCAAAGGATCTTTAAGGCTATAGAATTTAGCAAGGGCCCAATCAGACGACCACAAACCCGGAATAGATAGAAGGCCCCAGAGTTCACACCCATACAAACCAGCTGGCTCCATAACAGTGTGCAACAATTTCAAGAAGGCTGGGAGTGCACAGGGGAAGTCTGGTGCCGCACGCATCTGAGCAGTAGCAGCATGAAAAGAAGAGGAAAAACAGGAGGCCCTGTGAGCTGCCATAGTGCCCGCAGAGGCTGCTGTGTCATAAATTAGGCCAAGATAGCGTGTTCCCTCAGTAGGTGAAGCTGATGCAAGGGGCGCGGAACCAAGACTCAAAGAACATTCACCAACTGGAGCTCCCGCCTGCAAACCCAAAACGAGTCCGATACACTTAGGCACTGACAGCTTAAGATTGCGAGCAGCTAGCACGACATTAGTATGGGTCAGCAAAGCCTGCAAGTCGGGGAGGTACTCTGCCATGAGAGCAGCATCATCAGCATAATGATAGTCCGGATGGCACCCAGGAAGACCAGGGAAGCATGGCCCCTTATCAAGTGCACTTAATGCTCCACTTAGTGGCTGGACATACAAATTGTATAACATGGGGCTCAGGGGGCATCCTTGCTTGACCCCAATACCAACATGGAAAGGCTCTGCAACAACTCCATGGGTAACCACCTGATAGCGCAAACCCTGGTACATGCCTGCAATCCCTCGCACAAGATGTTCGGGAAACTCCAACTGGAGGAGAGTTTCCACCAATTTGCCATGATCAGTAGTATCATATGCGGCCGAGATATCCAAGAATACCACATACATGAGACGATTGGTGGTGAGCGCATGATGAGCCAAATGCTGCACAACAAACATATTATGAAGGGTACTCCGATCAGGCAAGAACCCTGCTTGCCGGGGGAACATGTCACCATGCTGGTGACTGTACTGAGTGTGGGCCACATACACCCCAGAACCCAAGCAATTGGCATATAACTTGTGGAGTAGTGAGGACACCACTATAGGGCGGTAGTTAACCTCCTGAGAATGGTCCCCACGCTTATATATAGGATTCAACAAGGCAAGACTCATCTCAGCGGGCTCCTTGCCAGCTAAGTGCACAGCTCGTAGGATGGATTGTATCAAATACCGAACAGGGTAGGCAGCCAGAGCAGGCACTGGGAGGCCTGTTTTACCAGGAGAGGCCCGGCGTTTAAGTCGCTTGAAGGCACCCTGAAGTTCATCATCCCCAAACAAGTCATCTAAGTCTTCTGTTGTAGGAGGTGCCAAGGATGGCAAGGGGGGCCTCACAGGCGGCCCACTGAAGACGCTGGAAAAGTGCTGGGCAAATTCATCAGCTGTAGGCACAACAGGGCTGGATTGGGCAATGCCACGGCGTAGGGCCTTCCAGAAGTATGTGGGCTGAGACCGACACAGCTGCTCAAACCTGGAGTATTGCTGTCCTGCATGCTGACGCTTCTTGCGCTGATAGAGACTGCGAAGCTGCTTGGTCTGCTCAGCTGTGACAGCCACACCACAAAGGGCCCGCACGGCGGCCTTGCACTCATCATCAAACCATGGCTGATGGACCTTTTGACGCCGACAAGAGCTAGACACCGCACGAATTTTCATCCCAACCACCTTGGCTGCCTGGAAAAGGGCCTGCCCAAGCAAATGGACAGACTGATCCAGTGTCTCAGAAGATAGAGTAGCTGTTTGGGCATCTGCAAGCAGAGCAATCACTGCTGGGTCTGTCTCAAGTGCAGAATAAAAGTCCATACGCTTTGCCTCATCCCACACTAATCGCACCATGGGTTCTGTTTGTCCAAGAGCAGAAGGAGACCCCACACTCTCCAAAGATGACAGAGCAAGCCCCATAGACATGGGCAGGTGGTCACTACCATGGATATCACTAAGTACAACAGGGTTCAGAACCCTAGGCAGCAGACCGGCTGATACCAAACAATGATCTGGGCGGGTCTGTGCTCCACGAGCAGTAAAAGACGGTACAATCGGCACAGCCACACCCCCACCAGCGCCCCGTCCTGTACAGAGGAGGGTACCAGTGGTCAAACATAAGTTTATCAAACATTGCCCAGAGCTATTCATCGCATGAGAGTCAGGACCACGGCGGCATGCCAGTCCAATCGGTCGACCAGAAGGATCTAAACCCCTATCATCCAAATCCCCAACATGTGCATTGAAGTCACCTATGCAGAGCACCTGTGCTCCAGATGCCTGGAAGGCACCTATTTCAGACAATAATGTGTCATACACCTCGTGCATTGCTGTGCTGTTCTGCGGAACATACACCGTACCGAGAATGAGCCTACCAACAGCGGTGGAGAATTGGAGCCAGATCACATATGGAGATAATTTTCGTAACTTAACCTGATACCGGACATGAATGTCGTTCTGAACGTATACGGCCAAACCATGGCCAGCCGTCCCTTGTGAAGAAGGACCACAACACACATATGGACGATGTGACTGTGATAGAAACCCATGCAGGGGATCAGCAAGAATGGATCTGGTCTCCTGCAATGCAACCACCGACTGCTGCCGAAACAAATGATGCCAATGCAAAAAAGCCTGGATCTTGGTGGGTGACGTACCATTGACATTATACGATAGCAATGTCAGGGAAGTCACTGTGGGCTGTCCACCCCTTCAAGCCAGCTTTGACTTCGGCGCAGCGGCCTGAGGAGGGGCAGCTCCAGGGGGAGGAGGGGGGAAGGGGCCGTTGCTACCAGAAGCTCCTGCTGCTGTGGGTGCTGCTGGTCCAGCTCCTGCTGTACATGCTGCTGCTGTTGCTGCTGATGGCCCTGCAGCTGCTGATGATCCTGGTACTGCTGCTGGGCTTACTCCTGCCCGTGCAGGGGAGGGATTGCGTACCCGAGTGGGGACTGTAGGTCTTGGGCCTGCTGCTGTGGGTGTTGCTGCTGCGCCAGGGGCTGTTGCTGCTGGGTTGGCCCTTGGGCGAGGGGGCACACACTGGGCTGGGTTCCACTGCGTGGCCGGTCGTACACCAGCCTGCACCCGCACGAAGATCTCGCTTCCATGCCACCGTGGGAAAGCGCCTGCTGTCTTGAGCTCCAGGAAGCGTGGCTTCAGAGTGGACCGTTCATCCTGTTGCTGCTTGGTAAGGGCTTGGTCGAGACCCCACCCGCTCAGCTGTTTGAAGGCGTACCAGCGCTGGAGCGCCGTGAGGGTGAAGGTCCTGCTGATTAGCTTGACGAACCATACCGAACCTGCCTTGAAGGCTTCCGCAACAGCATAGTCAGGCAGGCCAGCTGCTGCAAGCAACTTAGCGCAGACCTCCGTGCTAGTGGTTTGGGCACCCCGGGTGAAGACAACCACCTTGCAGTCATTGGCAGCCCGCATAAGCCGCTCCACTCGGTCAGACTCGGGGACGCGTCCGCGTCCGTACGGGTGCAGCAGATGGAGCAGGCACAGGGCGTTGACGCCGAGCTTCCGTCACTTTGGCATCGAGTTCTGCCTTCTCCTTTTGCAGCTGCGTAATGACCTCCTTGGCAACGACAAGTTCCGCTTTCGCACGTTCAAGTTGCTCGGTGAATGACTCGGTGAGCACACGCACCTGCTCCTGCAGGGTTTCTATCTGCGCCTTATGGGTCGCATTGCTAACGAGGAGGTCGTCATAAGCATCTTTGCTAATACTAGCAGCCTGCTGGGAACCCCCACTACTGCTGGTTGGCTTCTGCCGTTTTGCCATGGCTAGCGTGGACCAACTAACGCGCCCTTCACAAGGTCAAGGGCCATGCTTCCATTATCGGTAATGAAAAAGCGGACGCAATCGCTAAGTGAAGGCGGCTGCGACAGGGGACACCTCCGACTATGAGGGTCATGCCGTACGCGGTATGATCGGGTCAAAGTGTGGGTTCGCCCATGTTGCCGGCCTGAGGAATGACACTTAATCAATGTGTCGAATGCACCTCAGGTCCTTCGCAGGCAAACACACACACACATGAGGAATGTGAGAAGTACTTACGAAAGTCCTAGTAACAACAGGTTGACCCAATATTGGCCGCACAAGACCCAATGGAACAATCGTTGGTCACGGACCAATGGGCAGCGCACGTTGATTGACCGTTTCAAGCGGGTGAACCCTTTGACAGACCTTCACGACTCGGTACGTCATTACTGCCACCAAAAGAGTCGCTTTGGGATGGCAAACAGAGCTACCTGTTATTTCGAGGCTTTTAAAAGGATGGGTTTGCCAATGTAAGATTCACACACACAAAAGGATTGAGGAAAGACTGGACCTGCCTGCTAGCAACGAGTACATGACCTCGGGAAAAATCAAGTATGCAGAATGAAAAACCGCTTTGCGCTACCGGTACGGGACCATGTGGACAAGGAAGATGAGTGGCCTATAGGTGTGGTGATTTGGCATCAATGTCAGCTTGTCTCCCTGCAGAAGTCCTTACACCTAACCCATACCTGCTTGTCCATTTTACATGTAGCAATGAATCTGCCGGATCTGCCGCTTCAATGTGAGTGTTTTCTTTGTGTGCCCACCCTGCTTGTGATGTGCAATTGCGCTTGTTGTCTTTGCAGAACATTGTTTTCGGTTGTGGCTACTGTATCAGACGGCAGGGTTGTTGGTATGTGTGGAGGGACTGGCGGCTTTAGAGGCCAGCTAGCTGGGGCTAAGAGCCTGTCTGCAGAAGAAATGAGAGGAGGATGACCCATGCTCCCTGATTCTGTTTTTTGTACCGATTAGACCAGAAACTAGTTTGCTGGGATCGTTAACATGTGCAGAGGCAGCTGAGGGGGGATATTTTGACGTTGTGCAATGGATGCGGAAGCAGGGCAATACAGGGGTCTGATCTTGGAGGCAGCAGCTAAAGGTGGTCACTTGGCTCTGATGGAGTGGGTGTGGGATGAGGGGATGCGGACTGCAGATATCCAAAAAAGTGCATTGGAGAAGCAGCTGAATCTGGGGAGCTGGAGGTAGTGCAGTGGCTGAGAGAGCGCCGGGATTGCATTTGGGATTGGCAAGTTTGCCGCTTTGCAGCAGAGTCTGGGCCTGCAGTGGAAATCCTGCAGTGGGCCAAGGAAGCAGGCTGCCCTTGGAATGGGAGCAACTGTGCAGGAGCAGCTATGGCAGGGGACTTGATTATGCTGCAGTGGGCCCGGGGGCAGGGCTGTCCATGGGATCAAAGGACCTGTGTAGAAGCAGCTAGGCATGGTCATCTAGAGGTTTTGAAGTACGCTAGGCAGGAGGGGTGTCCTTGGGATACTGAGGGGTACAGAGCTGCGCAGCATCCTGGCTACCCTGCTGATGTGGTCCAGTATTTGGAAGAGAACGGGTGCCCACGTGAGCAATGAAACGGGTGCCCCTTGTGTCGCATGGGTAGCTCCTTGGGGTCACCTACTGCCCGCTTGGAGTCTTATTTTTTGTTGAAAGAAGTTGCCCAGTGTCAGTGTGTGTCTGGGTATTTGCTGGATTGATAGGTGGTAATGCCTTTGCATGCGGAGAGCAAAGAAAAGTGCAGGGAGGATGGGGATGTCTTGGAGAGGGGCGATCTCAGAGGAGGGAGCTGTTGGATTCTGTAAAATCGCTTGTAATGTTTATATTGTAGCGGTCACATACATGCCTGGCAAATGCTGGACTTTACTGGTCGTCTTTATGCTGGTACATGGTGAAAGGTAGCATTGGCATCATGAGCACCTATGCGTGCAAGCGTCAATCGATGGAAAGGCACTTTCAAGCAAGAAGCATGGACTGTAGTCAGCCGCGGTGAAGGAATATTATTTGGTCATGATTCATGATCATGATTATATGGTCATGATGCATGATCATGGACTTCAAACTGGTGGATGGTATTCAGTTTTTCCTGGTTCTATCTGTCTTAGTGGCTTTGCCACCCCTGTGGTGAACTGTGGCACGGCCACACGCGTGCCGATGGGTTTGCCAATGTAAGATTCACTCACACACATTTGGTGAATTTTGGCACGTGACGGCTAAGAAGGAGGTAGACAGTACTTTAATATGCAGTGTTGTGTTTTCGGCCCTATGAGCCTGCATTGGCTCCCATGGGATGCCCTTCTGCTAGTTGGAGGTAATCTGGTAATATTCTGGGATGCCCTTCTGCTACCGTGGTAATCTGGTAGCCAACAATGGCAGCCTGTGAGGCCCAATGCTTGATACCACATACCAGACTAGAGTACGACCAGACTGGTGGAGATACTAACAAGAACGGCGACGGCGACATATAGGTCGAGAGACGAACATGGCCAGTGTCAGAGCCGGACAGCCCCCAAAAGTCAGCATATCTCAACGAAGGCACCGCGCCCATAGGTGGTACCACAGCAGTGTCGGTAACATTCTGCCTGACCAGCTAGACGCAAGGGGTGCCCTGAGTGATGGAGAACGAAGTTCAAACCACAATACAAGGGCCAATGAAACCAGGCCAGCCACGAGCATCAAACCAAACATATCAAAATAAGCACTATATTCAGACGACAGAGTGACATAATTATCAAGCTTGAAGCCAGCCATGCCTATTTTGGCCCTCAAGCGTCTCTATGGTTGCATAATCACTTTGATAAGCAGGTCCGTTCCCAAAGCATTCCCAAAACATGCTATGTTTGGGAATAAGATGGGATCATTTTGGGGTCTTGTAGAGATGAAGGGATATGCGTTTGGGAATTGTTTGGGAAAAAGTTGGGATATTCTTGGGAGGTCTTTGGAAGATCTGGAACTCAATCTCCCAAACATTAGGGAATGCTTTGTGAACGTTATGGGAGTCGGTTGGGAACATGTGGGCAATGCGGCAATGTGACCAATATCTTTTTAGAGGTGGCTGCTTTGCTGCTTTTCATTGGCTGCTTTGCTGCTGTTAAAACTTCGCTTGCCGCCGGCACAATGTGATTTGACGTCACATGATAGCAGAAGCAGCGCTGACAGGAGGCGAAGCCGGCTTGCATCACCGCTGCCGCTCACTGAAAGTTCCAGGTCGCTGCACGCTGCTTGAATGAAGAGCTTCTACAGGCGGACGTTCCTAGGAATACAGGCAGGAGCACAGTCGCATCGATCACGAAAAGCCCGCTGAGTCCAGACCTTCTGGTTGCATGCATGCACACCTGACGTAAGCACAAGTCCGCCAACTGCTTCGGTATGGCAGTGAAGACCCTTCTTTGGAACTTCTAAAGCATTTGTATGGCAACGACCAGAGGCAGCCGGTGGACTAAAAGCAGAGAAGGGGCAAGGGGCACCCACTCAGGATTATCAAGCGTTATCAAGTGTTATCAAGTGTTATCAAGTGTCCCGTTAAACCCCATTAAACCCACGCAGACTCCAAATGAACTGAAACAGCCAGCCGTGTGACAGCTTTTGAGTTGCATTTGGCATTTCAAGGCTTCTCATCTTAACTGTGGCCCGGAAACTGTATGCCCATTCAGAAAAGCAGCCATGGAGGGTGCAAGACCAGGACCTCTGGCCTTTGCGCGGAGCTTTTCGAACCGTGCAGCTAATCATGTAGGAGTCAAATGGCTGCTGCCAGGATGGCTTATGATTGGCGGGGTCACGTTGCTCTGTGGTCCACCTGGCACGTTCAAGACCTCCCTCTGTCTATTCATTGCTGCTGTGATCACGATGGGGACCGGTATGCTTTTCTCTTCTAGTTATGAAGGCAGCCCTTGCTTTGCACTTTGGGTGGACTTTGAGCGCAAGGACGACGTGACCATGGATAAGATCAAAAAGTTTGGATTGACGGATAAAACGAAACGTGTCTTTGGGTTTCCTGAAGAAGGTCACTCGGTCGATGTAGAGCTTAGCTCCGCCTTTTTCGACGACCTCAGCGACTACTTAGGCAACTGTGAAGGGCAGTGCAAGCTGGTTGTAATGGACGGGCTGAACTGTGGCCTGCCTCGTGGAGTTAGTGAGAACTGTGAAGATGGTGTACGGTACATTCTGAAGCAGTTGGCGGACGTAGCCCAGAAGCACGAGATATCGATCCTGCTCACGCATCATACTCGTAAAGGGGGTAAGAGTCCGCTTTGTCTCCGCATGTTGAATACTTCTACAAAGCTGCTTACCCCTGTTGATTGTTCCATCTCACAGATGGGCGTCCACGCTGGGCAAGTGTGGAAGATGTCCGAGGCAGCAGCGTCCTTACCGGTGGAGTGCCCACAGTATTGATGCTGCAGAAGTCACTGGAAGATGCAGGCTTCATAAAAGTCTGGACTGCCAAGTCAAATGCTGCGGGAGACAAGTCAGCCAAGTTCAAGGTGAGTGGCTTGTGCTTATCATGCACAGCAGCAGCATAAACCTGAATCACACAGTCCCAAACAATCATCGTGTCATGGCTGCAGGTACAAGAGGACATTGGCATGATCTGGATGGCATCCACTGGCGATGAGACCAAGACAACATCAGCCCTTGACAACCCCCGTAGCATTGCCAAGAAGTACATCACATCCAAGATCGAGATTGCACACACCAATGATTATGATGCTGTGTCCTATGAGAGCTTGGTACTGGAGGCTAACAGGCAGCGCTGTGGTTTTTCGGAGCCGACCTTACGTAATGCAAGAGATGACCTACAGAGAGATGGTGCCATCGTGCATGTACAAGCAGGTGAGATTCTGTTGTTGCTTTGTTTGGTGATTCCTAGCATTTCCAGCAAATCTGTAAGTCCTGACCCCTCAGACTGGCCCTTGCTTGCAGAAATAGGTTTTATGTCAAAAAGCCAGCTGCAGTTTGCCCATTTGCTTATTAGCAGTAAGTATCAGCTGCAATAACTTCGCCACTGCGCAAACATTGGTGACCCTCCTCGTGGGGGTGACGTAGGGGTTGCCTCCCTGCGCTCGATTATAACCAAAGGCTGCGCATCCTGGTATCCTTGTGACGCCAGGCCTCGTATATCTGGGATGATTCTGCTGGAACTACCCATTCTAGGGCCAGTGGATCTTTCTTCACTCTGAGGAGTGGGACGTTACCGTGCTAGTTTAGTGCTGTAATGCCTGGTCCATCTCTATGATGGCGAGTACAACATGACATGATCAGCTGCAATAACTTACGAATCACATGCTTGTTTGTGGTTGTTATGCAGGCAGAATCCATGGCTGGGCCATAGCAACCCACCAGGCACGCAACTATCCACCTACCATCCTTGGTGATCTCCCAGCTTTGCTGAGAGCAGCAGAGGCAGCAGAAGCAGCAGCGGCAGAGGCAGAAGCTGCAGCCCGCCATGCCTTGATGCCTCCGCCCCCTCCAAGGCCTGGCCGGGAAGCTCTTGGAGATGCCTCTCCGCTACGACGGGGTCCACTTGCCTTTCCTCCTGCAACCCCAATGGTGGGGCCACACCCTTCAGCCAAAGGGGTGCTGCTCGTGGTGGTGGGGCTCCTGCATTGGGAGGAGGGGGTGTAGGCTCAGCAAGGGGTGCAGGGGTATTTGAATCACCGAAAGGTGGTTCTGGTGGCTTTGGTTCAGCAGCAGGCGGGCGTGCTAGGGTACCACCCACACCCGCATCCACACCTGGTGCTGGGGTAGGGACTCGGTTAAGGGGGGCTATGGTCGGCATTGTGATGGGAGAGGTGGTTAGACTGATTGGGTCTCATAAGGGAGTAGGTATGGATGGGAATGTGTTGGAGGCTGTCTTGCGGGAGGATTACACTGTGGAGGAAGTCACAGCAGCCTGCAACCAGCTGTGTGACCAGGGTGGGATTTACCAGGGTGATAACTAGCGCATTAATAGTACAACATAGTCCCAACTTGGGAACCCAAACTAACCCCAGTCTCAGACCTTGGCATCAGTACAAGGCGGCTAACAACTAAAGGCAATGCATGGATGTTAAGTCCTGTCCAAGGCAAAAGGTATCAGCAACAATACACTTTTGAGGCAGCTCACAGCGCTACTCCATCAACAGCCCAGGTGAGTCAGTACTTAAAATGGACGCAGGGCGCTAAGCCTCCATACATTAAGACTATAAAAAAGAGGCGGTACTAGCACACGTATTGCGTTCCCCCTCTACCCTCAATTCACCAGCCCATGTAATTACGTGCGTGCTTGCATTAACATCGGGAGGGGAAGCAGGTTCCAGCTGTGGCAGCGGAGCCCGGAATCCTTTAAAATTTCCCAGCGGAGTCCAGCTGAAGCAGGGCCCTGTTTGGCGGAGTCCAGTGCATCTGACATACAATTGCTGCTGTTTTGGCCCCAATGGGGGTTGCAAGGGGGGGTGCCCCCTTGCTGGGGGGTCCAGGGGAGTGAAACCCCCTTGTGGGGGTCTGGGGGCGAAGCCCCCAGAAGCTGGGAAAGATATAGTGTTTCAAGCCTGGGTCAAAATTACTATGAGGAAAATGCATCTTGGACCATGAGATCTTGGGGAAATAGTAGGTGTATTGACTGGTCTGAGACCTCACATCCCTAGAAGACTAGTCGGCAGGATTTGCCTGTGACTGTTGGGCGGAGCCTGCAGAAGCAGATACAAAGGCGGAGCCCGGAACCCCAAACCTTTTTCCTAGCGGAGCCCGGAGTCCGAAATGGAAATTTGGGCGGAAACGGAGCCCGGAACCCCCTTTCCCCCCGTAATTAACAAACCCATCCGCGCGCGCCCCATGCAATGCCAAACTTAGTTCCCACAAGGGCGAGTGGCACAGCCAGCAACATAGGACTAGCTAGGGACATTACTGATTGTGTGTTACACCATATTTTCAAACCCAATCAATATACGATCACGTCACCTCAATAAGATACTGTTCTTTTTGACTTGTATCAGGCATTGTTCTCTAGTGGAGAGTTTGTGCGCAAGTGGTCCATGGCTACTCTGAGTCCCATATTCAAAAAAGGCGATGCAGCCAACCTGGACAATTATAGAGCCATTGCTGTTGGATCGGTTCTAGGCAAGTTGTATGCTGTCATCTTGGACACGCGGTTGTCTGTTTGTGCAGAAAAGAATGGTTGGAGAGCAGAGGGACAAGCAGGTTTTAGGGCCGGGAAGAGTACTGTTGACCATGTGTTTGTGCTTCGGCATCTCATTGAATCTACGCAGAAGAGCAGAAAGGTTCTCTATTGCTGCTTTGTGGATTTCCGGAAGGCATTCGATAGAGTACGCAGAGACTACTTGATACAAAGGTTGGCTGAACTAGGGGTTCATGGTCGTATGTTGCAAGCCATCATACAAATGTACTGGTCTGTTCCGCTGGTACCCAAGCTGCATGGCACAGTGGGCGATGCTATTCCCAGCACATGTGGAGTGAAGCAGGGCGACCCCCTGTCTCCACTCCTTTTTGGTCTTTTCATAGACGAGTTTGAGTCATGGTTACGCCAGAGGCTACCCAATGTGGGAGTGCAAATGGGCCGAAAGTTAGTTCAAATGTTGTTGTATGCTGATGACATGGCCTTGTTGACACACAATCCTATGGAGTTGCAACAGATGCTGGATGTTTTACACCAGTTTTGCTCAGCTAAAGGTATGGAGGTAAATGTCCGCAAAACAGAAATTGTGGTGTTTCGCAAGGCCAATACCCCAGAGGTGCCTGACCAATGGCTATACAACGGGGAGACTGTCCAACGCTTCGTTGAGTTCCGTTACCTGGGCATTATTCTGCATGAGACAAAAGGTATGTCATGCGCTATTGAATCTCTGGCCACGGCGGCTCGTAAAGCAATGTGGGCTCTGTTCCCAAGATTTAAGCTAGCAGGGATCACTGATATTTCTATCAAGTTACGGATGTTCTCTTGCCTGGTTGTGCCAATCATGGAGTATTGTAGTGAGGTATGGGGACCGGATCTGCTGTTCTCTTGTGATACGCTGGACAAGCTATGGGACAATGAGCTTCAAAAGATTCAAAGCATATTTTTAAGGCAGCTGGGGAAGTTGAGGAAGTCTGTGCCAACAACTGTGGTGCATAAGGAGATGTGCATGAATCCAGTGGCAAAGGGTTGGTTACGAGCCTCTATTGATCTATGGCGTAGGCTTGGCAAAGTGCCCTCTGATAGCCTATTGGGCATGGCTGTGCGTGAATCTTTGGCATCTTACGCAGGCGAGGGGGTTGGTTCTGCTCCTAAGAGCTGGGCTGGACGGTTTATGCATACAGTACGCTCTCTTTCTCAGGGTAGAGACGCAGATGGGACCATTGCAGAGTTTCTGGCAACAAATGGCCTAGCTGAGCCGGACAATGATAAACTTGCAGCTATTCCATGGCTTAAAGTGTGGGGTACTTGGGATACCATGTTGCAAGAGCCATGGGACAAGGTGGCCGCATATGCAAACCCCAGGCAATCTGTCAGCTCAAATTTGATCAAGCTTTCCACATATCATTCGTGGTTTATGACGGGAGACATCCCTCAGGAGGAGTTAGAGGCTGGCTATCCTCAGGGTATGCCAAGGTATATCAGGCACACATCAGGTATCCCGTTTACTTATGTGAAACAGTTAATGCGGTTTCGTACTGGTGCACACCATCTTGCTATTGAAACTGGGAGGTGGGCTCGTCCCAAACTGCCAAGGCAACATCGTGTATGTTCAAAATGTTCTTGCACAGTGGTTGAGGACGAGGTACACTTTCTTTTTGAATGCCCAGCATATGATAGAATTCGTGAGAAGTATAATACCGTTTTGTTTGCACAGTTTGGAGGTTGCCAGGAAGCTTCTAGTACAATGAAGCATAATTCAGACAACGTGAGATTGTTCATGGACCAAGAGCCAAGTTTCCAAGTTGCAAAGTTTGTTTATGAATGCATGGAATTTCGGAGGTCGGAGGAATGTGAGGACTATAATCCTTACTTTGATTTGTCATTATTCGGGGATGAATGGCAAGGTCGTATTTTCGATACCTTTTCTTCTGGACCAAGAGGTGATATTGCTGAGACATTCACTTCTGATGGACCAGGTTCCAGTATTTCTGCCCATGGAGCCTAGGTTGGCTCCGTACGGGCGCCCCCTTTGAGGGGCCATGATGTAATCGTAATCGTAATATTAATTTAAAGGGCTTCGCCCCAAGATGGCTGGCCCCGGTTATTATGGTGTTGGTTTTGTGCAGCAAGCCTCATTTGTCTATAGCCTTTACATGCAGTGCACATAGAGGCAGGTACCTTTCCCCAAGAACTCTATGCCCTCATGTGCAGGTACAGAGATGGAGCACAGATCAAAGATCACCAATTACCAAATGGCCCCATCAGAGCGGGGCGCCGGTGGGGGCAGCGCCACCCACAAGGAGCCAACTTAGGCTCCAACGGCGTACTCAAACTCCTGTCCAAAACTCACACAATGGCTGCCACCAGCCCACCCTAGATCCCTTGCTAGCCAATGTATGTCAGGCCAGCCCATTTCGACTTGCCATGTGCTGACCAGTTGACCCAGTCAACAGCAAACCAAGCAGTTTTATGCCTTGATCACAAAGCCATTAGGAAGGTACAAATAAAGAACCACTGGGCCACTCCCCCTGGGGTGTATGAGGCTCTCAGGCAGCTCACAGACATAACAAAAGAGAGATTCGCAAGCCCACTCAATTACAACCCAACATTTACGATGTACTGGAGCGCCCACAAAAGGGACCAAATCTTTGGGGCAAGATGGGATAGCTACAGATATAGGTGGACCGGCGGAAGCGTGCACAACCCAGAGTATGAGGACGAAGACCTGAATAAGAACATGGCTACTGCCATAGCAGCGGCCCGTAACACAACAGCCCCTGTCTTTGGCATACATATCCTGCCTGCCTGGTCCGATGCAAACAGAACTGCCTACCTTGCATGGCTACAACACTTCCCAGAAAACTGCATGCATCTCCTACAAATACCCCGAAAACACTTCAGGTTCCAGAAACCCACAACTTGGGAACGGGGCGACATGTATGCAGGAAACCCTAGATGGGACGTAAATATAATTGTCACAGGCAACGCAAAGGGTTTTGAGGCCCACCTCCCTTACTGGGAGAGCGGCTACATGACCAGGTTTATGCAAACGCTGCAGGATGCCATTAATCAGTCCCTGCCGGATGACAAAGAGATACAAGACATCAGCATGTACTACAACCCTGAGCAAGGCATAAAACTGTTTGGCTTGCTGTTGACTGGGTCAACTGGTCAGCGCATGGCAAGTCGAAATGGGCTGGCCTGACATACATTGGCTAGCAAGGGATTTAGGGTGGGCTGGTGGCAGCCATTGTTTGAGCTTGGACAGGAAATTGAGTATGCCGTTGGAGCCTAAGTTGGCTCCTTGTGGGTGGCGCTGCCCCCACCGGCGCCCCGCTTTGACGGGGCCATTTGGTAATTGGTAATTACAACCCCCCAAGCAGCAATGCCCCGCCCAGCACATCTCATCAGCCAACATTGCTGACGCCAAAACAGCTCAGCAAAGTGGGTTACCCCAAACAAACAAACGGCCCTGAGTCCCTCCGGGACGATTCTGCCACCAGTCAAGACCCTCCAGCCATGGTTGACGCCAGCACTACACTGGATGACCTGGAAACGCAATTAGCCACTGCCCTACCAACAGCCCCACCCCTCCGGTACAATTGGAAAAACTATGTCTACACACCCTGGCGCCTTGGCGTAGTGGTTAGCACTCTCCATTGCTATCCGCTAGGTTGCCAGTTCGAACCCCGATGCGGGCGGGGTTTTCGAAGGGTCATGCCGTACGCGGTATGATCGGGGCAAAGTGTGGGTTCGCCCATGTTGCCGGCCTGAGGAATGACACTTAATCAATGTGTCGAATGCACCTCAGGTCCTTCGCAGGCAAACACACACACACAGATGGTAGCTACAAGCAAACAAGCCACAAAGCATCACCAATAGATGCAGAGTGTGATGCCCCAGGCATAGGGGCAGGAGTGTACTTCCCCCCACAAGCAGCCAATGAGGACGATGAACGTGGGGTTCCAATTGTCCCTGCAGGCGACAGCCATCCCCAGAACACCATAAACAGAGCAGAACTGGTTGGTATCCTTGCTGTGCTGAGGCATGGAGCCCACATGATAGCCACCGACAGCCTCAGCTCAATGTACCAAATCAAAAAGATGCTGAGACGCCCACAAGATCTCCTAAATCACCAGCACTGTGAGATAATTAAAGAGATAGTAACCGAGATCGTCAACAGGGGACTGAGGACAAACAAACAAACAAAAATTTAAGGTGCGGCAACCGCAAAGGGCTGCTAAGTCGAAACGACCAAACGCACCAGCGGATGGGTCCAAAAACAATGGAATCCATACCACCAAGCAAGAGGAATACCCAAGCAGACATCCAACTACGGACACGGCAAATAGTAGCACCAGCAAACAAAGCACCAGCAGGAGACTGATGGGTGCGTCCAAATCAAACACAATCCAGAGCACCAACCAAGCAGGAGGTCCAGTAAGTCCACCGCATATGTACCACCCAAGACGTCCAGCATACCAACCAAGGCTAATACCCAAACATGTAGCTATTTAGACTTCAACCAGTTCCTCATCAGACGAATCACTAGGAACATCTGTCTCCGACTCCGAATCAAACATATCCAAATATTGACCTGCCGGGAGCAAGATATCCGGTAAATCCACCACATCAGTACCACCTGACTGATGGCAGTACCAACAGACACGAACACACACGGCCACATACTTGACCAAGGCCGAGAGAGGGACACAGCCAGTGGCTGACAGTGCCCAGAAATCAGCATACCGGAGCGAGGACAACGCGGCCACGGGGGGAACCACAGCTGCCAGAAACAAATCTCTAGCCTCAACAATCGTGGGGTGTTCACACACGAACAAACAATGTGCCTCATCATCAACTACTGTGGAGCTACACCGCAAACAAGTGCGTTGAGAATGCGGAAGGAGGGGCGGAAGCCAACGCCCAGTATGGATACGCAAATGATGGCAACCAAGACGAAAACGCAAGAAACGTACCAACACACCATGAGACAGTCGACAGGAGTAAAAAGAAGGGACAACGCCCAAAACATGTGTACCAACAACCCTGAAATACAGACCAATACGGGACCCAGGACCATTGACAACCTGGGACAGACGCTGAATGTGCTCAGTGTACCGAGTATGCAATGCCTCATCAATGCCATCAATATCCAAAGGCAAGCAAGCTCGCAAGGTGCGAGAAAGACCACCTTCACGGGGCAAAAGGATCCGTAGCACCTGAAAAAGAGCCCCCACAAAGTTATGGGCACGGGAGCGAGTGGAGAGAGCATCATCAATGTTCTGTTGCAGAGCACTTCGATACACTGAAGCAGCATCCAACTCAACAAGGCAGTTATAAAAACGAACAGCACGCCGAACATAGCAATGCACAAGAGGTTCAGATCCAAGCTCATGTAACAAAGGCAAAAGAGGCACAGACTGAGGGAGCTGCAACCACTGACGGACCAGACGGCACCGCTGAACCTCCAAAGGATCTTTAAGGCTATAGAATTTAGCAAGGGCCCAATCAGACGACCACAAACCCGGAATAGATAGAAGGCCCCAGAGTTCACACCCATACAAACCAGCTGGCTCCATAACAGTGTGCAACAATTTCAAGAAGGCTGGGAGTGCACAGGGGAAGTCTGGTGCCGCACGCATCTGAGCAGTAGCAGCATGAAAAGAAGAGGAAAAACAGGAGGCCCTGTGAGCTGCCATAGTGCCCGCAGAGGCTGCTGTGTCATAAATTAGGCCAAGATAGCGTGTTCCCTCAGTAGGTGACGCTGATGCAAGGGGCGCGGAACCAAGACTCAAAGAACATTCACCAACTGGAGCTCCCGCCTGCAAACCCAAAACGAGTCCGATACACTTAGGCACTGACTGCTTAAGATTGCGAGCAGCTAGCACGACATTAGTATGGGTCAGCAAAGCCTGCAAGTCGGGGAGGTACTCTGCCATGAGAGCAGCATCATCAGCATAATGATAGTCCGGATGGCACCCAGGAAGACCAGGGAAGCATGGCCCCTTATCAAGTGCACTTAATGCTCCACTTAGTGGCTGGACATACAAATTGTATAACATGGGGCTCAGGGGGCATCCTTGCTTGACCCCAATACCAACATGGAAAGGCTCTGCAACAACTCCATGGGTAACCACCTGATAGCGCAAACCCTGGTACATGCCTGCAATCCCTCGCACAAGATGTTCGGGAAACTCCAACTGGAGGAGAGTTTCCACCAATTTGCCATGATCAGTAGTATCATATGCGGCCGAGATATCCAAGAATACCACATACATGAGACGATTGGTGGTGAGCGCATGATGAGCCAAATGCTGCACAACAAACATATTATGAAGGGTACTCCGATCAGGCAAGAACCCTGCTTGCCGGGGGAACATGTCACCATGCTGGTGACTGTACTGAGTGTGGGCCACATACACCCCAGAACCCAAGCAATTGGCATATAACTTGTGGAGTAGTGAGGACACCACTATAGGGCGGTAGTTAACCTCCTGAGAATGGTCCCCACGCTTATATATAGGATTCAACAAGGCAAGACTCATCTCAGCGGGCTCCTTGCCAGCTAAGTGCACAGCTCGTAGGATGGATTGTATCAAATACCGAACAGGGTAGGCAGCCAGAGCAGGCACTGGGAGGCCTGTTTTACCAGGAGAGGCCCGGCGTTTAAGTCGCTTGAAGGCACCCTGAAGTTCATCATCCCCAAACAAGTCATCTAAGTCTTCTGTTGTAGGAGGTGCCAAGGATGGCAAGGGGGGCCTCACAGGCGGCCCACTGAAGACGCTGGAAAAGTGCTGGGCAAATTCATCAGCTGTAGGCACAACAGGGCTGGATTGGGCAATGCCACGGCGTAGGGCCTTCCAGAAGTATGTGGGCTGAGACCGACACAGCTGCTCAAACCTGGAGTATTGCTGTCCTGCATGCTGACGCTTCTTGCGCTGATAGAGACTGCGAAGCTGCTTGGTCTGCTCAGCTGTGACAGCCACACCACAAAGGGCCCGCACGGCGGCCTTGCACTCATCATCAAACCATGGCTGATGGACCTTTTGACGCCGACAAGAGCTAGACACCGCACGAATTTTCATCCCAACCACCTTGGCTGCCTGGAAAAGGGCCTGCCCAAGCAAATGGACAGACTGATCCAGTGTCTCAGAAGATAGAGTAGCTGTTTGGGCATCTGCAAGCAGAGCAATCACTGCTGGGTCTGTCTCAAGTGCAGAATAAAAGTCCATACGCTTTGCCTCATCCCACACTAATCGCACCATGGGTTCTGTTTGTCCAAGAGCAGAAGGAGACCCCACACTCTCCAAAGATGACAGAGCAAGCCCCATAGACATGGGCAGGTGGTCACTACCATGGATATCACTAAGTACAACAGGGTTCAGAACCCTAGGCAGCAGACCGGCGGATACCAAACAATGATCTGGGCGGGTCTGTGCTCCACGAGCAGTAAAAGACGGTACAATCGGCACAGCCACACCCCCACCAGCGCCCCGTCCTGTACAGAGGAGGGTACCAGTGGTCAAACATAAGTTTATCAAACATTGCCCAGAGCTATTCATCGCATGAGAGTCAGGACCACGGCGGCATGCCAGTCCAATCGGTCGACCAGAAGGATCTAAACCCCTATCATCCAAATCCCCAACATGTGCATTGAAGTCACCTATGCAGAGCACCTGTGCTCCAGATGCCTGGAAGGCACCTATTTCAGACAATTATGTGTCATACACCTCGTGCATTGCTGTGCTGTTCTGCGGAACATACACCGTACCGAGAATGAGCCTACCAACAGCGGTGGAGAATTGGAGCCAGATCACATATGGAGATAATTTTCGTAACTTAACCTGATACCGGACATGAATGTCGTTCTGAACGTATACGGCCAAACCATGGCCAGCCGTCCCTTGTGAAGAAGGACCACAACACACATATGGACGATGTGACTGTGATAGAAACCCATGCAGGGGATCAGCAAGAATGGATCTGGTCTCCTGCAATGCAACCACCGACTGCTGCCGAAACAAATGATGCCAATGCAAAAAAGCCTGGATCTTGGTGGGTGACGTACCATTGACATTATACGATAGCAATGTCAGGGAAGTCACTGTGGGCTGTCCACCCCTTCAAGCCAGCTTTGACTTCGGCGCAGCGGCCTGAGGAGGGGCAGCTCCAGGGGGAGGAGGGGGGAAGGGGCCGTTGCTACCAGAAGCTCCTGCTGCTGTGGGTGCTGCTGGTCCAGCTCCTGCTGTACATGCTGCTGCTGTTGCTGCTGATGGCCCTGCAGCTGCTGATGATCCTGGTACTGCTGCTGGGCTTACTCCTGCCCGTGCAGGGGAGGGATTGCGTACCCGAGTGGGGACTGTAGGTCTTGGGCCTGCTGCTGTGGGTGTTGCTGCTGCGCCAGGGGCTGTTGCTGCTGGGTTGGCCCTTGGGCGAGGGGGCACACACTGGGCTGGGTTCCACTGCGTGGCCGGTCGTACACCAGCCTGCACCCGCACGAAGATCTCGCTTCCATGCCACCGTGGGAAAGCGCCTGCTGTCTTGAGCTCCAGGAAGCGTGGCTTCAGAGTGGACCGTTCATCCTGTTGCTGCTTGGTAAGGGCTTGGTCGAGACCCCACCCGCTCAGCTGTTTGAAGGCGTACCAGCGCTGGAGCGCCGTGAGGGTGAAGGTCCTGCTGATTAGCTTGACGAACCATACCGAACCTGCCTTGAAGGCTTCCGCAACAGCATAGTCAGGCAGGCCAGCTGCTGCAAGCAACTTAGCGCAGACCTCCGTGCTAGTGGTTTGGGCACCCCGGGTGAAGACAACCACCTTGCAGTCATTGGCAGCCCGCATAAGCCGCTCCACTCGGTCAGACTCGGGGACGCGTCCGCGTCCGTACGGGTGCAGCAGATGGAGCAGGCACAGGGCGTTGACGCCGAGCTTCCGTCACTTTGGCATCGAGTTCTGCCTTCTCCTTTTGCAGCTGCGTAATGACCTCCTTGGCAACGACAAGTTCCGCTTTCGCACGTTCAAGTTGCTCGGTGAATGACTCGGTGAGCACACGCACCTGCTCCTGCAGGGTTTCTATCTGCGCCTTATGGGTCGCATTGCTAACGAGGAGGTCGTCATAAGCATCTTTGCTAATACTAGCAGCCTGCTGGGAACCCCCACTACTGCTGGTTGGCTTCTGCCGTTTTGCCATGGCTAGCGTGGACCAACTAACGCGCCCTTCACAAGGTCAAGGGCCATGCTTCCATTATCGGTAATGAAAAAGCGGACGCAATCGCTAAGTGAAGGCGGCTGCGACAGGGGACACCTCCGACTATGAGGGTCATGCCGTACGCGGTATGATCGGGTCAAAGTGTGGGTTCGCCCATGTTGCCGGCCTGAGGAATGACACTTAATCAATGTGTCGAATGCACCTCAGGTCCTTCGCAGGCAAACACACACACACACATGAGGAATGTGAGAAGTACTTACGAAAGTCCTAGTAACAACAGGTTGACCCAATATTGGCCGCACAAGACCCAATGGAACAATCGTTGGTCACGGACCAATGGGCAGCGCACGTTGATTGACCGTTTCAAGCGGGTGAACCCTTTGACAGACCTTCACGACTCGGTACGTCATTACTGCCACCAAAAGAGTCGCTTTGGGATGGCAAACAGAGCTACCTGTTATTTCGAGGCTTTTAAAAGGATGGGTTTGCCAATGTAAGATTCACACACACAAAAGGATTGAGGAAAGACTGGACCTGCCTGCTAGCAACGAGTACATGACCTCGGGAAAAATCAAGTATGCAGAATGAAAAACCGCTTTGCGCTACCGGTACGGGACCATGTGGACAAGGAAGATGAGTGGCCTATAGGTGTGGTGATTTGGCATCAATGTCAGCTTGTCTCCCTGCAGAAGTCCTTACACCTAACCCATACCTGCTTGTCCATTTTACATGCAGCAATGAATCTGCCGGATCTGCCGCTTCAATGTGAGTGTTTTCTTTGTGTGCCCACCCTGCTTGTGATGTGCAATTGCGCTTGTTGTCTTTGCAGAACATTGTTTTCGGTTGTGGCTACTGTATCAGACGGCAGGGTTGTTGGTATGTGTGGAGGGACTGGCGGCTTTAGAGGCCAGCTAGCTGGGGCTAAGAGCCTGTCTGCAGAAGAAATGAGAGGAGGATGACCCATGCTCCCTGATTCTGTTTTTTGTACCGATTAGACCAGAAACTAGTTTGCTGGGATCGTTAACATGTGCAGAGGCAGCTGAGGGGGGATATTTTGACGTTGTGCAATGGATGCGGAAGCAGGGCAATACAGGGGTCTGATCTTGGAGGCAGCAGCTAAAGGTGGTCACTTGGCTCTGATGGAGTGGGTGTGGGATGAGGGGATGCGGACTGCAGATATCCAAAAAAGTGCATTGGAGAAGCAGCTGAATCTGGGGAGCTGGAGGTAGTGCAGTGGCTGAGAGAGCGCCGGGATTGCATTTGGGATTGGCAAGTTTGCCGCTTTGCAGCAGAGTCTGGGCCTGCAGTGGAAATCCTGCAGTGGGCCAAGGAAGCAGGCTGCCCTTGGAATGGGAGCACCTGTGCAGGAGCAGCTATGGCAGGGGACTTGATTATGCTGCAGTGGGCCCGGGGGCAGGGCTGTCCATGGGATCAAAGGACCTGTGTAGAAGCAGCTAGGCATGGTCATCTAGAGGTTTTGAAGTACGCTAGGCAGGAGGGGTGTCCTTGGGATACTGAGGGGTACAGAGCTGCGCAGCATCCTGGCTACCCTGCTGATGTGGTCCAGTATTTGGAAGAGAACGGGTGCCCACGTGAGCAATGAAACGGGTGCCCCTTGTGTCGCATGGGTAGCTCCTTGGGGTCACCTACTGCCCGCTTGGAGTCTTATTTTTTGTTGAAAGAAGTTGCCCAGTGTCAGTGTGTGTCTGGGTATTTGCTGGATTGATAGGTGGTAATGCCTTTGCATGCGGAGAGCAAAGAAAAGTGCAGGGAGGATGGGGATGTCTTGGAGAGGGGCGATCTCAGAGGAGGGAGCTGTTGGATTCTGTAAAATCGCTTGTAATGTTTATATTGTAGCGGTCACATACATGCCTGGCAAATGCTGGACTTTACTGGTCGTCTTTATGCTGGTACATGGTGAAAGGTAGCATTGGCATCATGAGCACCTATGCGTGCAAGCGTCAATCGATGGAAAGGCACTTTCAAGCAAGAAGCATGGACTGTAGTCAGCCGCGGTGAAGGAATATTATTTGGTCATGATTCATGATCATGATTATATGGTCATGATGCATGATCATGGAGTTCAAACTGGTGGATGGTGTTCAGTTTTTCCTGGTTCTATCTGTCTTAGTGGCTTTGCCACCCCTGTGGTGAACTGTGGCACGGCCACACGCGTGCCGATGGGTTTGCCAATGTAAGATTCACTCACACACATTTGGTGAATTTTGGCACGTGACGGCTAAGAAGGAGGTAGACAGTACTTTAATATGCAGTGTTGTGTTTTCGGCCCTATGAGCCTGCATTGGCTCCCATGGGATGCCCTTCTGCTAGTTGGAGGTAATCTGGTAATATTCTGGGATGCCCTTCTGCTACCGTGGTAATCTGGTAGCCAACAATGGCAGCCTGTGAGGCCCAATGCTTGATACCACATACCATACTAGAGTACGACCAGACTGGTGGAGATACTAACAAGAACGGCGACGGCGACATATAGGTCGAGAGACGAACATGGCCAGTGTCAGAGCCGGACAGCCCCCAAAAGTCAGCATATCTCAACGAAGGCACCGCGCCCATAGGTGGTACCACAGCAGTGTCGGTAACATTCTGCCTGACCAGCTAGACGCAAGGGGTGCCCTGAGTGATGGAGAACGAAGTTCAAACCACAATACAAGGGCCAATGAAACCAGGCCAGCCACGAGCATCAAACCAAACATATCAAAATAAGCACTATATTCAGACGACAGAGTGACATAATTATCAAGCTTGAAGCCAGCCATGCCTGATTTGGCCCTCAAGCGTCTCTATGGTTGCATAATCACTTTGATAAGCAGGTCCGTTCCCAAAGCATTCCCAAAACATGCTATGTTTGGGAATAAGATGGGATCATTTTGGGGTCTTGTAGAGATGAAGGGATATGCGTTTGGGAATTGTTTGGGAAAAAGTTGGGATATTCTTGGGAGGTCTTTGGAAGATCTGGAACTCAATCTCCCAAACATTAGGGAATGCTTTGTGAACGTTATGGGAGTCGGTTGGGAACATGTGGGCAATGCGGCAATGTGACCAATATCTTTTTAGAGGTGGCTGCTTTGCTGCTTTTCATTGGCTGCTTTGCTGCTGTTAAAACTTCGCTTGCCGCCGGCACAATGTGATTTGACGTCACATGATAGCAGAAGCAGCGCTGACAGGAGGCGAAGCCGGCTTGCATCACCGCTGCCGCTCACTGAAAGTTCCAGGTCGCTGCACGCTGCTTGAATGAAGAGCTTCTACAGGCGGACGTTCCTAGGAATACAGGCAGGAGCACAGTCGCATCGATCACGAAAAGCCCGCTGAGTCCAGACCTTCTGGTTGCATGCATGCACACCTGACGTAAGCACAAGTCCGCCAACTGCTTCGGTATGGCAGTGAAGACCCTTCTTTGGAACTTCTAAAGCATTTGTATGGCAACGACCAGAGGCAGCCGGTGGACTAAAAGCAGAGAAGGGGCAAGGGGCACCCACTCAGGATTATCAAGCGTTATCAAGTGTTATCAAGTGTTATCAAGTGTCCCGTTAAACCCCATTAAACCCACGCAGACTCCAAATGAACTGAAACAGCCAGCCGTGTGACAGCTTTTGAGTTGCATTTGGCATTTCAAGGCTTCTCATCTTAACTGTGGCCCGGAAACTGTATGCCCATTCAGAAAAGCAGCCATGGAGGGTGCAAGACCAGGACCTCTGGCCTTTGCGCGGAGCTTTTCGAACCGTGCAGCTAATCATGTAGGAGTCAAATGGCTGCTGCCAGGATGGCTTATGATTGGCGGGGTCACGTTGCTCTGTGGTCCACCTGGCACGTTCAAGACCTCCCTCTGTCTATTCATTGCTGCTGTGATCACGATGGGGACCGGTATGCTTTTCTCTTCTAGTTATGAAGGCAGCCCTTGCTTTGCACTTTGGGTGGACTTTGAGCGCAAGGACGACGTGACCATGGATAAGATCAAAAAGTTTGGATTGACGGATAAAACGAAACGTGTCTTTGGGTTTCCTGAAGAAGGTCACTCGGTCGATGTAGAGCTTAGCTCCGCCTTTTTCGACGACCTCAGCGACTACTTAGGCAACTGTGAAGGGCAGTGCAAGCTGGTTGTAATGGACGGGCTGAACTGTGGCCTGCCTCGTGGAGTTAGTGAGAACTGTGAAGATGGTGTACGGTACATTCTGAAGCAGTTGGCGGACGTAGCCCAGAAGCACGAGATATCGATCCTGCTCACGCATCATACTCGTAAAGGGGGTAAGAGTCCGCTTTGTCTCCGCATGTTGAATACTTCTACAAAGCTGCTTACCCCTGTTGATTGTTCCATCTCACAGATGGGCGTCCACGCTGGGCAAGTGTGGAAGATGTCCGAGGCAGCAGCGTCCTTACCGGTGGAGTGCCCACAGTATTGATGCTGCAGAAGTCACTGGAAGATGCAGGCTTCATAAAAGTCTGGACTGCCAAGTCAAATGCTGCGGGAGACAAGTCAGCCAAGTTCAAGGTGAGTGGCTTGTGCTTATCATGCACAGCAGCAGCATAAACCTGAATCACACAGTCCCAAACAATCATCGTGTCATGGCTGCAGGTACAAGAGGACATTGGCATGATCTGGATGGCATCCACTGGCGATGAGACCAAGACAACATCAGCCCTTGACAACCCCCGTAGCATTGCCAAGAAGTACATCACATCCAAGATCGAGATTGCACACACCAATGATTATGATGCTGTGTCCTATGAGAGCTTGGTACTGGAGGCTAACAGGCAGCGCTGTGGTTTTTCGGAGCCGACCTTACGTAATGCAAGAGATGACCTACAGAGAGATGGTGCCATCGTGCATGTACAAGCAGGTGAGATTCTGTTGTTGCTTTGTTTGGTGATTCCTAGCATTTCCAGCAAATCTGTAAGTCCTGACCCCTCAGACTGGCCCTTGCTTGCAGAAATAGGTTTTATGTCAAAAAGCCAGCTGCAGTTTGCCCATTTGCTTATTAGCAGTAAGTATCAGCTGCAATAACTTCGCCACTGCGCAAACATTGGTGACCCTCCTCGTGGGGGTGACGTAGGGGTTGCCTCCCTGCGCTCGATTATAACCAAAGGCTGCGCATCCTGGTATCCTTGTGACGCCAGGCCTCGTATATCTGGGATGATTCTGCTGGAACTACCCATTCTAGGGCCAGTGGATCTTTCTTCACTCTGAGGAGTGGGACGTTACCGTGCTAGTTTAGTGCTGTAATGCCTGGTCCATCTCTATGATGGCGAGTACAACATGACATGATCAGCTGCAATAACTTACGAATCACATGCTTGTTTGTGGTTGTTATGCAGGCAGAATCCATGGCTGGGCCATAGCAACCCACCAGGCACGCAACTATCCACCTACCATCCTTGGTGATCTCCCAGCTTTGCTGAGAGCAGCAGAGGCAGCAGAAGCAGCAGCGGCAGAGGCAGAAGCTGCAGCCCGCCATGCCTTGATGCCTCCGCCCCCTCCAAGGCCTGGCCGGGAAGCTCTTGGAGATGCCTCTCCGCTACGACAGGGTCCACTTGCCTTTCCTCCTGCAACCCCAATGGTGGGGCCACACCCTTCAGCCAAAGGGGTGCTGCTCGTGGTGGTGGGGCTCCTGCATTGGGAGGAGGGGGTGTAGGCTCAGCAAGGGGTGCAGGGGTATTTGAATCACCGAAAGGTGGTTCTGGTGGCTTTGGTTCAGCAGCAGGCGGGCGTGCTAGGGTACCACCCACACCCGCATCCACACCTGGTGCTGGGGTAGGGACTCGGTTAAGGGGGGCTATGGTCGGCATTGTGATGGGAGAGGTGGTTAGACTGATTGGGTCTCATAAGGGAGTAGGTATGGATGGGAATGTGTTGGAGGCTGTCTTGCGGGAGGATTACACTGTGGAGGAAGTCACAGCAGCCTGCAACCAGCTGTGTGACCAGGGTGGGATTTACCAGGGTGATAACTAGCGCATTAATAGTACAACATAGTCCCAACTTGGGAACCCAAACTAACCCCAGTCTCAGACCTTGGCATCAGTACAAGGCGGCTAACAACTAAAGGCAATGCATGGATGTTAAGTCCTGTCCAAGGCAAAAGGTATCAGCAACAATACACTTTTGAGGCTGCTCACAGCGCTACTCCATCAACAGCCCAGGTGAGTCAGTACTTAAAATGGACGCAGGGCGCTAAGCCTCCATACATTAAGACTATAAAAAAGAGGCGGTACTAGCACACGTATTGCGTTCCCCCTCTACCCTCAATTCACCAGCCCATGTAATTACGTGCGTGCTTGCATTAACATCGGGAGGGGAAGCAGGTTCCAGCTGTGGCAGCGGAGCCCGGAATCCTTTAAAATTTCCCAGCGGAGTCCAGCTGAAGCAGGGCCCTGTTTGGCGGAGTCCAGTGCATCTGACATACAATTGCTGCTGTTTTGGCCCCAATGGGGGTTGCAAGGGGGGGTGCCCCCTTGCTGGGGGGTCCAGGGGAGTGAAACCCCCTTGTGGGGGTCTGGGGGCGAAGCCCCCAGAAGCTGGGAAAGATATAGTGTTTCAAGCCTGGGTCAAAATTACTATGAGGAAAATGCATCTTGGACCATGAGATCTTGGGGAAATAGTAGGTGTATTGACTGGTCTGAGACCTCACATCCCTAGAAGACTAGTCGGCAGGATTTGCCTGTGACTGTTGGGCGGAGCCTGCAGAAGCAGATACAAAGGCGGAGCCCGGAACCCCAAACCTTTTTCCTAGCGGAGCCCGGAGTCCGAAATGGAAATTTGGGCGGAAACGGAGCCCGGAACCCCCTTTCCCCCCGTAATTAACAAACCCATCCGCGCGCGCCCCATGCAATGCCAAACTTAGTTCCCACAAGGGCGAGTGGCACAGCCAGCAACATAGGACTAGCTAGGGACATTACTGATTGTGTGTTACACCATATTTTCAAACCCAATCAATATACGATCACGTCACCTCAATAAGATACTGTTCTTTTTGACTTGTATCAGGCATTGTTCTCTAGTGGAGAGTTTGTGCGCAAGTGGTCCATGGCTACTCTGAGTCCCATATTCAAAAAAGGCGATGCAGCCAACCTGGACAATTATAGAGCCATTGCTGTTGGATCGGTTCTAGGCAAGTTGTATGCTGTCATCTTGGACACGCGGTTGTCTGTTTGTGCAGAAAAGAATGGTTGGAGAGCAGAGGGACAAGCAGGTTTTAGGGCCGGGAAGAGTACTGTTGACCATGTGTTTGTGCTTCGGCATCTCATTGAATCTACGCAGAAGAGCAGAAAGGTTCTCTATTGCTGCTTTGTGGATTTCCGGAAGGCATTCGATAGAGTACGCAGAGACTACTTGATACAAAGGTTGGCTGAACTAGGGGTTCATGGTCGTATGTTGCAAGCCATCATACAAATGTACTGGTCTGTTCCGCTGGTACCCAAGCTGCATGGCACAGTGGGCGATGCTATTCCCAGCACATGTGGAGTGAAGCAGGGCGACCCCCTGTCTCCACTCCTTTTTGGTCTTTTCATAGACGAGTTTGAGTCATGGTTACGCCAGAGGCTACCCAATGTGGGAGTGCAAATGGGCCGAAAGTTAGTTCAAATGTTGTTGTATGCTGATGACATGGCCTTGTTGACACACAATCCTATGGAGTTGCAACAGATGCTGGATGTTTTACACCAGTTTTGCTCAGCTAAAGGTATGGAGGTAAATGTCCGCAAAACAGAAATTGTGGTGTTTCGCAAGGCCAATACCCCAGAGGTGCCTGACCAATGGCTATACAACGGGGAGACTGTCCAACGCTTCGTTGAGTTCCGTTACCTGGGCATTATTCTGCATGAGACAAAAGGTATGTCATGCGCTATTGAATCTCTGGCCACGGCGGCTCGTAAAGCAATGTGGGCTCTGTTCCCAAGATTTAAGCTAGCAGGGATCACTGATATTTCTATCAAGTTACGGATGTTCTCTTGCCTGGTTGTGCCAATCATGGAGTATTGTAGTGAGGTATGGGGACCGGATCTGCTGTTCTCTTGTGATACGCTGGACAAGCTATGGGACAATGAGCTTCAAAAGATTCAAAGCATATTTTTAAGGCAGCTGGGGAAGTTGAGGAAGTTTGTGCCAACAACTGTGGTGCATAAGGAGATGTGCATGAATCCAGTGGCAAAGGGTTGGTTACGAGCCTCTATTGATCTATGGCGTAGGCTTGGCAAAGTGCCCTCTGATAGCCTATTGGGCATGGCTGTGCGTGAATCTTTGGCATCTTACGCAGGCGAGGGGGTTGGTTCTGCTCCTAAGAGCTGGGCTGGACGGTTTATGCATACAGTACGCTCTCTTTCTCAGGGTAGAGACGCAGATGGGACCATTGCAGAGTTTCTGGCAACAAATGGCCTAGCTGAGCCGGACAATGATAAACTTGCAGCTATTCCATGGCTTAAAGTGTGGGGTACTTGGGATACCATGTTGCAAGAGCCATGGGACAAGGTGGCCGCATATGCAAACCCCAGGCAATCTGTCAGCTCAAATTTGATCAAGCTTTCCACATATCATTCGTGGTTTATGACGGGAGACATCCCTCAGGAGGAGTTAGAGGCTGGCTATCCTCAGGGTATGCCAAGGTATATCAGGCACACATCAGGTATCCCGTTTACTTATGTGAAACAGTTAATGCGGTTTCGTACTGGTGCACACCATCTTGCTATTGAAACTGGGAGGTGGGCTCGTCCCAAACTGCCAAGGCAGCATCGTGTATGTTCAAAATGTTCTTGCACAGTGGTTGAGGACGAGGTACACTTTCTTTTTGAATGCCCAGCATATGATAGAATTCGTGAGAAGTATAATACCGTTTTGTTTGCACAGTTTGGAGGTTGCCAGGAAGCTTCTAGTACAATGAAGCATAATTCAGACAACGTGAGATTGTTCATGGACCAAGAGCCAAGTTTCCAAGTTGCAAAGTTTGTTTATGAATGCATGGAATTTCGGAGGTCGGAGGAATGTGAGGACTATAATCCTTACTTTGATTTGTCATTATTCGGGGATGAATGGCAAGGTCGTATTTTCGATACCTTTTCTTCTGGACCAAGAGGTGATATTGCTGAGACATTCACTTCTGATGGACCAGGTTCCAGTATTTCTGCCCATGGAGCCTAGGTTGGCTCCGTACGGGCGCCCCCTTTGAGGGGCCATGATGTAATCGTAATCGTAATATTAATTTAAAGGGCTTCGCCCCAAGATGGCTGGCCCCGGTTATTATGGTGTTGGTTTTGTGCAGCAAGCCTCATTTGTCTATAGCCTTTACATGCAGTGCACATAGAGGCAGGTACCTTTCCCCAAGAACTCTATGCCCTCATGTGCAGGTACAGAGATGGAGCACAGATCAAAGATCACCAATTACCAAATGGCCCCATCAGAGCGGGGCGCCGGTGGGGGCAGCGCCACCCACAAGGAGCCAACTTAGGCTCCAACGGCGTACTCAAACTCCTGTCCAAAACTCACACAATGGCTGCCACCAGCCCACCCTAGATCCCTTGCTAGCCAATGTATGTCAGGCCAGCCCATTTCGACTTGCCATGTGCTGACCAGTTGACCCAGTCAACAGCAAACCAAGCAGTTTTATGCCTTGATCACAAAGCCATTAGGAAGGTACAAATAAAGAACCACTGGGCCACTCCCCCTGGGGTGTATGAGGCTCTCAGGCAGCTCACAGACATAACAAAAGAGAGATTCGCAAGCCCACTCAATTACAACCCAACATTTACGATGTACTGGAGCGCCCACAAAAGGGACCAAATCTTTGGGGCAAGATGGGATAGCTACAGATATAGGTGGACCGGCGGAAGCGTGCACAACCCAGAGTATGAGGACGAAGACCTGAATAAGAACATGGCTACTGCCATAGCAGCGGCCCGTAACACAACAGCCCCTGTCTTTGGCATACATATCCTGCCTGCCTGGTCCGATGCAAACAGAACTGCCTACCTTGCATGGCTACAACACTTCCCAGAAAACTGCATGCATCTCCTACAAATACCCCGAAAACACTTCAGGTTCCAGAAACCCACAACTTGGGAACGGGGCGACATGTATGCAGGAAACCCTAGATGGGACGTAAATATAATTGTCACAGGCAACGCAAAGGGTTTTGAGGCCCACCTCCCTTACTGGGAGAGCGGCTACATGACCAGGTTTATGCAAACGCTGCAGGCTGCCATTAATCAGTCCCTGCCGGATGACAAAGAGATACAAGACATCAGCATGTACTACAACCCCCCAAGCAGCAATGCCCCGCCCAGCACATCTCATCAGCCAACATTGCTGACGCCAAAACAGCTCAGCAAAGTGGGTTACCCCAAACAAACAAACGGCCCTGAGTCCCTCCGGGACGATTCTGCCACCAGTCAAGACCCTCCAGCCATGGCTGACGCCAGCACTACACTGGATGACCTGGAAACGCAATTAGCCACTGCCCTACCAACAGCCCCACCCCTCCGGTACAATTGGAAAAACTATGTCTACACACCCTGGCGCCTTGGCGTAGTGGTTAGCACTCTCCATTGCTATCCGCTAGGTTGCCAGTTCGAACCCCGATGCGGGCGGGGTTTTCGAAGGGTCATGCCGTACGCGGTATGATCGGGTCAAAGTGTGGGTTCGCCCATGTTGCCGGCCTGAGGAATGACACTTAATCAATGTGTCGAATGCACCTCAGGTCCTTCGCAGGCAAACACACACACACAGATGGTAGCTACAAGCAAACAAGCCACAAAGCATCACCAATAGATGCAGAATGTGATGCCCCAGGCATAGGGGCAGGAGTGTACTTCCCCCCACAAGCAGCCAATGAGGACGATGAACGTGGGGTTCCAATTGTCCCTGCAGGCGACAGCCATCCCCAGAACACCATAAACAGAGCAGAACTGGTTGGTATCCTTGCTGTGCTGAGGCATGGAGCCCACATGATAGCCACCGACAGCCTCAGCTCAATGTACCAAATCAAAAAGATGCTGAGACGCCCACAAGATCTCCTAAATCACCAGCACTGTGAGATAATTAAAGAGATAGTAACCGAGATCGTCAACAGGGGACTGAGGACAAACAAACAAACAAAAATTTAAGGTGCGGCAACCGCAAAGGGCTGCTAAGTCGAAACGACCAAACGCACCAGCGGATGGGTCCAAAAACAATGGAATCCATACCACCAAGCAAGAGGAATACCCAAGCAGACATCCAACTACGGACACGGCAAATAGTAGCACCAGCAAACAAAGCACCAGCAGGAGACTGATGGGTGTGTCCAAATCAAACACAATCCAGAGCACCAACCAAGCAGGAGGTCCAGTAAGTCCACCGCATATGTACCACCCAAGACGTCCAGCATACCAACCAAGGCTAATACCCAAACATGTAGCTATTTAGACTTCAACCAGTTCCTCATCAGACGAATCACTAGGAACATCTGTCTCCGACTCCGAATCAAACATATCCAAATATTGACCTGCCGGGAGCAAGATATCCGGTAAATCCACCACATCAGTACCACCTGACTGATGGCAGTACCAACAGACACGAATACACACGGCCACATACTTGACCAAGGCCGAGAGAGGGACACAGCCAGTGGCTGACAGTGCCCAGAAATCAGCATACCGGAGCGAGGACAACGCGGCCACGGGGGGAACCACAGCTGCCAGAAACAAATCTCTAGCCTCAACAATCGTGGGGTGTTCACACACGAACAAACAATGTGCCTCATCATCAACTACTGTGGAGCTACACCGCAAACAAGTGCGTTGAGAATGCGGAAGGAGGGGCGGAAGCCAACGCCCAGTATGGATACGCAAATGATGGCAACCAAGACGAAAACGCAAGAAACGTACCAACACACCATGAGACAGTCGACAGGAGTAAAAAGAAGGGACAACGCCCAAAACATGTGTACCAACAACCCTGAAATACAGACCAATACGGGACCCAGGACCATTGACAACCTGGGACAGACGCTGAATGTGCTCAGTGTACCGAGTATGCAATGCCTCATCAATGCCATCAATATCCAAAGGCAAGCAAGCTCGCAAGGTGCGAGTAAGACCACCTTCACGGGGCAAAAGGATCCGTAGCACCTGAAAAAGAGGCCCCACAAAGTTATGGGCACGGGAGCGAGTGGAGAGAGCATCATCAATGTTCTGTTGCAGAGCACTTCGATACACTGAAGCAGCATCCAACTCAACAAGGCAGTTATAAAAACGAACAGCACGCCGAACATAGCAATGCACAAGAGGTTCAGATCCAAGCTCATGTAACAAAGGCAAAAGAGGCACAGACTGAGGGAGCTGCAACCACTGACGGACCAGACGGCACCGCTGAACCTCCAAAGGATCTTTAAGGCTATAGAATTTAGCAAGGGCCCAATCAGACGACCACAAACCCGGAATAGATAGAAGGCCCCAGAGTTCACACCCATACAAACCAGCTGGCTCCATAACAGTGTGCAACAATTTCAAGAAGGCTGGGAGTGCACAGGGGAAGTCTGGTGCCGCACGCATCTGAGCAGTAGCAGCATGAAAAGAAGAGGAAAAACAGGAGGCCCTGTGAGCTGCCATAGTGCCCGCAGAGGCTGCTGTGTCATAAATTAGGCCAAGATAGCGTGTTCCCTCAGTAGGTGAAGCTGATGCAAGGGGCGCGGAACCAAGACTCAAAGAACATTCACCAACTGGAGCTCCCGCCTGCAAACCCAAAACGAGTCCGATACACTTAGGCACTGACAACTTAAGATTGCGAGCAGCTAGCACGACATTAGTATGGGTCAGCAAAGCCTGCAAGTCGGGGAGGTACTCTGCCATGAGAGCAGCATCATCAGCATAATGATAGTCCGGATGGCACCCAGGAAGACCAGGGAAGCATGGCCCCTTATCAAGTGCACTTAATGCTCCACTTAGTGGCTGGACATACAAATTGTATAACATGGGGCTCAGGGGGCATCCTTGCTTGACCCCAATACCAACATGGAAAGGCTCTGCAACAACTCCATGGGTAACCACCTGATAGCGCAAACCCTGGTACATGCCTGCAATCCCTCGCACAAGATGTTCGGGAAACTCCAACTGGAGGAGAGTTTCCACCAATTTGCCATGATCAGTAGTATCATATGCGGCCGAGATATCCAAGAATACCACATACATGAGACGATTGGTGGTGAGCGCATGATGAGCCAAATGCTGCACAACAAACATATTATGAAGGGTACTCCGATCAGGCAAGAACCCTGCTTGCCGGGGGAACATGTCACCATGCTGGTGACTGTACTGAGTGTGGGCCACATACACCCCAGAACCCAAGCAATTGGCATATAACTTGTGGAGTAGTGAGGACACCACTATAGGGCGGTAGTTAACCTCCTGAGAATGGTCCCCACGCTTATATATAGGATTCAACAAGGCAAGACTCATCTGAGCGGGCTCCTTGCCAGCTAAGTGCACAGCTCGTAGGATGGATTGTATCAAATACCGAACAGGGTAGGCAGCCAGAGCAGGCACTGGGAGGCCTGTTTTACCAGGAGAGGCCCGGCGTTTAAGTCGCTTGAAGGCACCCTGAAGTTCATCATCCCCAAACAAGTCATCTAAGTCTTCTGTTGTAGGAGGTGCCAAGGATGGCAAGGGGGGCCTCACAGGCGGCCCACTGAAGACGCTGGAAAAGTGCTGGGCAAGTTCATCAGCTGTAGGCACAACAGGGCTGGATTGGGCAATGCCACGGCGTAGGGCCTTCCAGAAGTATGTGGGCTGAGACCGACACAGCTGCTCAAACCTGGAGTATTGCTGTCCTGCATGCTGACGCTTCTTGCGCGGATAGAGACTGCGAAGCTGCTTGGTCTGCTCAGCTGTGACAGCCACACCACAAAGGGCCCGCACGGCGGCCTTGCACTCATCATCAAACCATGGCTGATGGACCTTTTGACGCCGACAAGAGCTAGACACCGCACGAATTTTCATCCCAACCACCTTGGCTGCCTGGAAAAGGGCCTGCCCAAGCAAATGGACAGACTGATCCAGTGTCTCAGAAGATAGAGTAGCTGTTTGGGCATCTGCAAGCAGAGCAATCACTGCTGGGTCTGTCCCAAGTGCAGAATAAAAGTCCATACGCTTTGCCTCATCCCACACTAATCGCACCATGGGTTCTGTTTGTCCAAGAGCAGAAGGAGACCCCACACTCTCCAAAGATGACAGAGCAAGCCCCATAGACATGGGCAGGTGGTCACTACCATGGATATCACTAAGTACAACAGGGTTCAGAACCCTAGGCAGCAGACCGGCTGATACCAAACAATGATCTGGGCGGGTCTGTGCTCCACGAGCAGTAAAAGACGGTACAATCGGCACAGCCACACCCCCACCAGCGCCCCGTCCTGTACAGAGGAGGTTACCAGTGGTCAAACATAAGTTTATCAAACATTGCCCAGAGCTATTCATCGCATGAGAGTCAGGACCACGGCGGCATGCCAGTCCAATCGGTCGACCAGAAGGATCTAAACCCCTATCATCCAAATCCCCAACATGTGCATTGAAGTCACCTATGCAGAGCACCTGTGCTCCAGATGCCTGGAAGGCACCTATTTCAGACAATTATGTGTCATACACCTCGTGCATTGCTGTGCTGTTCTGCGGAACATACACCGTACCGAGAATGAGCCTACCAACAGCGGTGGAGAATTGGAGCCAGATCACATATGGAGATAATTTTCGTAACTTAACCTGATACCGGACATGAATGTCGTTCTGAACGTATACGGCCAAACCATGGCCAGCCGTCCCTTGTGAAGAAGGACCACAACACACATATGGACGATGTGACTGTGATAGAAACCCATGCAGGGGATCAGCAAGAATGGATCTGGTCTCCTGCAATGCAACCACCGACTGCTGCCGAAACAAATGATGCCAATGCAAAAAAGCCTGGATCTTGGTGGGTGACGTACCATTGACATTATACGATAGCAATGTCAGGGAAGTCACTGTGGGCTGTCCACCCCTTCAAGCCAGCTTTGACTTCGGCGCAGCGGCCTGAGGAGGGGCAGCTCCAGGGGGAGGAGGGGGGAAGGGGCCGTTGCTACCAGAAGCTCCTGCTGCTGTGGGTGCTGCTGGTCCAGCTCCTGCTGTACATGCTGCTGCTGTTGCTGCTGATGGCCCTGCAGCTGCTGATGATCCTGGTACTGCTGCTGGGCTTACTCCTGCCCGTGCAGGGGAGGGATTGCGTACCCGAGTGGGGACTGTAGGTCTTGGGCCTGCTGCTGTGGGTGTTGCTGCTGCGCCAGGGGCTGTTGCTGCTGGGTTGGCCCTTGGGCGAGGGGGCACACACTGGGCTGGGTTCCACTGCGTGGCCGGTCGTACACCAGCCTGCACCCGCACGAAGATCTCGCTTCCATGCCACCGTGGGAAAGCGCCTGCTGTCTTGAGCTCCAGGAAGCGTGGCTTCAGAGTGGACCGTTCATCCTGTTGCTGCTTGGTAAGGGCTTGGTCGAGACCCCACCCGCTCAGCTGTTTGAAGGCGTACCAGCGCTGGAGCGCCGTGAGGGTGAAGGTCCTGCTGATTAGCTTGACGAACCATACCGAACCTGCCTTGAAGGCTTCCGCAACAGCATAGTCAGGCAGGCCAGCTGCTGCAAGCAACTTAGCGCAGACCTCCGTGCTAGTGGTTTGGGCACCCCGGGTGAAGACAACCACCTTGCAGTCATTGGCAGCCCGCATAAGCCGCTCCACTCGGTCAGACTCGGGGACGCGTCCGCGTCCGTACGGGTGCAGCAGATGGAGCAGGCACAGGGCGTTGACGCCGAGCTTCCGTCACTTTGGCATCGAGTTCTGCCTTCTCCTTTTGCAGCTGCGTAATGACCTCCTTGGCAACGACAAGTTCCGCTTTCGCACGTTCAAGTTGCTCGGTGAATGACTCGGTGAGCACACGCACCTGCTCCTGCAGGGTTTCTATCTGCGCCTTATGGGTCGCATTGCTAACGAGGAGGTCGTCATAAGCATCTTTGCTAATACTAGCAGCCTGCTGGGAACCCCCACTACTGCTGGTTGGCTTCTGCCGTTTTGCCATGGCTAGCGTGGACCAACTAACGCGCCCTTCACAAGGTCAAGGGCCATGCTTCCATTATCGGTAATGAAAAAGCGGACGCAATCGCTAAGTGAAGGCGGCTGCGACAGGGGACACCTCCGACTATGAGGGTCATGCCGTACGCGGTATGATCGGGTCAAAGTGTGGGTTCGCCCATGTTGCCGGCCTGAGGAATGACACTTAATCAATGTGTCGAATGCACCTCAGGTCCTTCGCAGGCAAACACACACACACACATGAGGAATGTGAGAAGTACTTACGAAAGTCCTAGTAACAACAGGTTGACCCAATATTGGCCGCACAAGACCCAATGGAACAATCGTTGGTCACGGACCAATGGGCAGCGCACGTTGATTGACCGTTTCAAGCGGGTGAACCCTTTGACAGACCTTCACGACTCGGTACGTCATTACTGCCACCAAAAGAGTCGCTTTGGGATGGCAAACAGAGCTACCTGTTATTTCGAGGCTTTTAAAAGGATGGGTTTGCCAATGTAAGATTCACACACACAAAAGGATTGAGGAAAGACTGGACTTGCCTGCTAGCAACGAGTACATGACCTCGGGAAAAATCAAGTATGCAGAATGAAAAACCGCTTTGCGCTACCGGTACGGGACCATGTGGACAAGGAAGATGAGTGGCCTATAGGTGTGGTGATTTGGCATCAATGTCAGCTTGTCTCCCTGCAGAAGTCCTTACACCTAACCCATACCTGCTTGTCCATTTTACATGCAGCAATGAATCTGCCGGATTTGCCGCTTCAATGTGAGTGTTTTCTTTGTGTGCCCACCCTGCTTGTGATGTGCAATTGCGCTTGTTGTCTTTGCAGAACATTGTTTTCGGTTGTGGCTACTGTATCAGACGGCAGGGTTGTTGGTATGTGTGGAGGGACTGGCGGCTTTAGAGGCCAGCTAGCTGGGGCTAAGAGCATGTCTGCAGAAGAAATGAGAGGAGGATGACCCATGCTCCCTGATTCTGTTTTTTGTACCGATTAGACCAGAAACTAGTTTGCTGGGATCGTTAACATGTGCAGAGGCAGCTGAGGGGGGATATTTTGACGTTGTGCAATGGATGCGGAAGCAGGGCAATACAGGGGTCTGATCTTGGAGGCAGCAGCTAAAGGTGGTCACTTGGCTCTGATGGAGTGGGTGTGGGATGAGGGGATGCGGACTGCAGATATCCAAAAAAGTGCATTGGAGAAGCAGCTGAATCTGGGGAGCTGGAGGTAGTGCAGTGGCTGAGAGAGCGCCGGGATTGCATTTGGGATTGGCAAGTTTGCCGCTTTGCAGCAGAGTCTGGGCCTGCAGTGGAAATCCTGCAGTGGGCCAAGGAAGCAGGCTGCCCTTGGAATGGGAGCACCTGTGCAGGAGCAGCTATGGCAGGGGACTTGATTATGCTGCAGTGGGCCCGGGGGCAGGGCTGTCCATGGGATCAAAGGACCTGTGTAGAAGCAGCTAGGCATGGTCATCTAGAGGTTTTGAAGTACGCTAGGCAGGAGGGGTGTCCTTGGGACACTGAGGGGTACAGAGCTGCGCAGTATCCTGGCTACCCTGCTGATGTGGTCCAGTATTTGGAAGAGAACGGGTGCCCACGTGAGCAATGAAACGGGTGCCCCTTGTGTCGCATGGGTAGCTCCTTGGGGTCACCTACTGCCCGCTTGGAGTCTTATTTTTTGTTGAAAGAAGTTGCCCAGTGTCAGTGTGTGTCTGGGTATTTGCTGGATTGATAGGTGGTAATGCCTTTGCATGCGGAGAGCAAAGAAAAGTGCAGGGAGGATGGGGATGTCTTGGAGAGGGGCGATCTCAGAGGAGGGAGCTGTTGGATTCTGTAAAATCGCTTGTAAACAAACAAACAAAAATTTAAGGTGCGGCAACCGCAAAGGGCTGCTAGGTCGAAACGACCAAACACACCATCGGATGGGTCCAAAAACAATGGAAGCCATACCACCAAGCAAGAGGAATACCCAAGCAGACATCCAACTACGGACACAGCAAACAAAGCACCAGCAGGAGACTGATGGGTGTGTCCAAATCAAACACAATCCAGAGCACCAACCAAGCAGGAGGTCCAGTAAGTCCACCGCATATGTACCACCCAAGACGTCCAGCATACCAACCAAGGCTAATACCCAAACATGTAGCTATTTAGACTTCAACCAGTTCCTCATCAGACGAATCACTAGGAACATCTGTCTCCGACTCCGAATCAAACAGATCCAAATATTGACCTGCCGGGAGCAAGATATCCGGTAAGTCCACCACATCAGTACCACCGGACTGATGGCAGTACCAACAGACACGAACACACACGGCCACATACTTGACCAAGGCCGAGAGAGGGACACAGCCAGTGGCTGACAGTGCCCAGAAATCAGCATACCTGAGCGAGGACAACGCGGCCACGGGGGGAACCACAGCTGCCAGAAACAAATCTCTAGCCTCAACAATTGTGGGGTGTTCACACATGAACAAACAATGCGCCTCATCATCAACTACTGTGGAGCTACACCGCAAACATGTGCGTTGAGAATGCGGAAGGAGGGGCGGAAGCCAACGCCCAGTATGGATACGCAAATGATGGCAACCAAGACGAAAACGCAAGAAACGTACCAACACACCATGAGACAGTCGACATGAGTAAAAAGAAGGGACAACGCCCAAAACATGTGTACCAACAACCCTGAAATACAGACCAGTACGGGACCCAGGACCATTGACAACCTGGGACAGACGCTGAATGTGCTCAGTGTACCGAGTATGCAATGCCTCATCAATGCCATCAATATCCAAAGGCAGGCAAGCTCGCAAGGTGCGAGTAAGACCACCTTCACGGGGCAAAAGGATCCGTAGCACCTGAAAAAGAGCCCCCACAAAGTTATGGGCACGGGAGCGAGTGGAGAGAGCATCATCAATGTTCTGTTGCAGAGCACTTCGATACACTGAAGCAGCATCCAACTCAACAAGGCAGTTATAAAAACGAACAGCACGCCGAACATAGCAATGCACAAGAGGTTCAGATCCAAGCTCATGTAACAAAGGCAAAAGAGGCACAGACTGAGGGAGCTGCAACCACTGACGGACCAGACGGCACCGCTTAACCTCCAAAGGATCTGTAAGGCTATAGAATTTAGCTAGGGTCCAACCAGACGACCACAAACCCGGAATAGATAGAAGGCCCCAGAGTTCACACCCATACAAACCAGCTGGCTCCATAACAGTGTGCAACAATTTCAAGAAGGCTGGGAGTGCACAGGGGAAGTCTGGTGCCGCACGCATCTGAGCAGTAGCAGCATGAAAAGAAGAGGAAAAACAGGAGGCCCTGTGAGCTGCCATAGTGCCCGCAGAGGCTGCTGTGTCATAAATTAGGCCAAGATAGCGTGTCCCCTCAGTAGGTGAAGCTGATGCAAGGGGCGCGGAACCAAGACTCAAAGAACATTCACCAACTGGAGCTCCCGCCTGCAAACCCAAAACGAGTCCGATACACTTAGGCACTGACAGCTTAAGATTGCGAGCAGCGAGCACGACATTAGTATGGGTCAGCAAAGCCTGCAAGTCGGGGAGGTACTCTGCCATGAGAGCAGCATCATCAGCATAATGATAGTCCGGATGGCACCCAGGAAGACCAGGGAAGCATGGCCCCTTATCAAGTGCACTTAATGCTCCACTTAGTGGCTGGACATACAAATTGTATAACATGGGGCTCAGGGGGCATCCTTGCTTGACCCCAATACCAACATGGAAAGGCTCTGCAACAACTCCATTGGTAACCACCTGATAGCGCAAACCCTGGTACATGCCTGCAATCCCTCGCACAAGATGTTCGGGAAACTCCAACTGGAGGAGAGTTTCCACCAATTTGCCATGATCAGTAGTATCATATGCGGCCGAGACATCCAAGAATACCACATACATGAGACGATTGGTAGTGAGCGCATGATGAGCCAAATGCTGCACAACAAACATATTATGAAGGGTACTCCGATCAGGCAAGAACCCTGCTTGCCGGGGGAACATGTCACCATGCTGGTGACTGTACTGAGTGTGGGCCACATACACCCCAGAACCCAAGCAATTGGCATATAACTTGTGGAGTAGTGAGGACACCACTATAGGGCGGTAGTTAACCTCCTGAGAATGGTCCCCACGCTTATATATAGGATTCAACAAGGCAAGACTCATCTCAGCGGGCTCCTTGCCAGCTAAGTGCACAGCTCGTAGAATGGATTGTATCAAATATCGAACAGGGTAGGCAGCCAGAGCAGGCACTGGGAGGCCTGTTTTACCAGGAGAGGCCCGGCGTTTAAGTCGCTTGAAGGCACTTTGAAGTTCATCATCCCCAAACAAGTCATCTAAGTCTTCTGTTGTAGGAGGTGCCAAGGATGGCAAGGGGGGCCTCACAGGCGGCCCACTGAAGACGCTGGAAAAGTGCTGGGCAAATTCATCAGCTGTAGGCACAACAGGGCTGGATTGGGCAATGCCACGGCGTAGGGCCTTCCAGAAGTATGTGGGCTGAGACCGACACAGCTGCTCAAACCTGGAGTATTGCTGTCCTGCATGCTGACGCTTCTTGCGCTGATAGAGACTGCGAAGCTGCTTGGTCTGCTCAGCTGTGACAGCCACACCACGAAGGGCCCGCACGGCGGCCTTGCACTCATCATCAAACCATGGCTGATGGACCTTTTTACGCCGACAAGAGCTAGACACCGCACGAATTTTCATCCCAACCACCTTGGCTGCCTGGAAAAGGGCCTGCCCAAGCAACTGGACAGACTGATCCAGTGTCTCAGAAGATAGAGTAGCTGTTTGGGCATCTGCAAGCAGAGCAATCACTGCTGGGTCTGTCCCAAGTGCAGAATAAAAGTCCATACGCTTTGCCTCATCCCACACTAATCGCACCATGGGTTCTGTTTGCCCAAAAGCAGTAGGAGACCCCACACTCTCCAAAGATGACATAGCAAGCCCCATAGACATGGGCAGGTGGTCACTACCATGGACATGACTAAGTACAACAGGGTTCAGAACCCTAGGCAGCAGACCGGCTGATACCAAACAATGATCTGGGCGGGTCTGTGCTCCACGAGCAGTAAAAGACGGTACAATCGGCACAGCCACACCCCCACCAGCGCCCCGTCCTGTACAGAGGAGGGTACCAGTGGTCAAACATAAGTTTATCAAACATTGCCCAGAGCTATTCATCGCATGAGAGTCAGGACCACGGCGGCATGCCAGTCCAATCGGTCGACCAGAAGGATCTAAACCCCTATCATCCAAATCCCCAACATGTGCATTGAAGTCACCTATGCAGAGCACCTGTGCTCCAGATGCCTGGAAGGCACCTATTTCAGACAATAATGTGTCATACACCTCGTGCATTGCTGTGCTGTTCTGCGGAACATACACCGTACCGAGAATGAGCCTACCAACAGCGGTGGAGAATTGGAGCCAGATCACATATGGAGATAATTTTCGTAACTTAACCTGATACCGGACATGAATGTCGTTCTGAACGTATACGGCCAAACCATGGCCAGCCGTCCCTTGTGAAGAAGGACCACAACACACATATGGACGATGTGACTGTGATAGAAACCCATGCAGGGGATCAGCAAGAATGGATCTGGTCTCCTGCAATGCAACCACCGAATGCTGCCGAAACAAATGATGCCAATGCAAAAAAGCCTGGATCTTGGTGGGTGACGTACCATTGACATTATACGATAGCAATGTCAGGGAAGTCACTGTGGGCTGCCCACCCCTTCAAGCCAGCTTTGACTTCGGCGCAGCGGCCTGAGGAGGGACAGCTCCAGGGGGGCCTGAGGGGGCCGTTGCTACCAGAAGCTCCTGCTGCTGTGGGTGCTGCTGGTCCAGCTCCTGCTGTACCTGCTGCTGCTGCTGCTGTTGCTGCTGATGGCCCTGCAGCTGCTGATGATCCTGGTACTGCTGCTGGGCTTACTCCTTCCCGTGCAGGGGAGGGATTGCTTACCCGAGTGGGGCCTGTAGGTCTTGGGCCTGCTGCTGTGGGTGCTGCTGCTGCGCCAGGGGCTGTTGCTGCTGGGTTGGCCCTTGGGCGAGGGGGCACACACTGGGCTGGGTTCCACTGCGTGGCCGGTCGTACACCAGCCTGCACCCGCACGAAGATCTCGCTTCCATGCCACCGTGGGAAAGCGCCTGCTGTCTTGAGCTCCAGGAAACGTGGCTTCAGAGTGGACCGTTCATCCTGTTGCTGCTTGGTAAGGGCTTGGTCGAGACCCCACCCGCTCAGCTGTTTGAAGGCGTACCAGCGCTGGAGCGCCGTGAGGGTGAAGGTCCTGCTGATTAGCTTGACGAACCATACCGAACCTGCCTTGAAGGCTTCCGCAACAGCATAGTCAGGCAGGCCAGCTGCTGCACGCAACTTAGCGGAGACCTCCGTGCTAGTGGTTTGGGCACCCCGAGTGAAGACAATCACCTTGCAGTCATTGGCAGCCCGCATAAGCCGCTCCATTCGGTCAGACTCGGGGACGGGTGCAGCAGATGGAGCAGGCACAGGGCGTTGACGCCGAGCTTCCGTCACTTTGGCATCAAGTTCTGCCTTCTCCTGTTGCAGCTGCGTAATGACCTCCTTGGCAACGACAAGTTCCGCTTTCGCACGTTCAAGTTGCTCGGTGAATGACTCGGTGAGCACACGCACCTGCTCCTGCAGGGTTTCCATCTGCGCCTTAAGGGTCGCATTGCTAATGAGGAGGTCGTCATAAGCATCTTTGCTAATACTAGCAGCCTGCTGGGAGCCCCCACTACTGCTGGTTGGCTTCTGCCGTTTTGACATGGCTAGCGTGGACCAACTAACGCGACTTCATAATCTGTAATAGTTGGCGAATCAACTGTCCCCTGTGAACTAACCCGTACGTCCTTCTTTGTTCATGAAGCTGATGTTGCTCTAGTTACGGACACGAATCACTCCCACTTGTAATGTTTATATTGTAGCGGTCACATACATGCCTGGCAAATGCTGGACTTTACTGGTCGTCTTTATGCTGGTACATGGTGAAAGGTAGCATTGGCATCATGAGCACCTATGCGTGCAAGCGTCAATCGATGGAAAGGCACTTTCAAGCAAGAAGCATGGACTGTAGTCAGCCGCGGTGAAGGAATATTATTTGGTCATGATTCATGATCATGATTATATGGTCATGATGCATGATCATGGAGTTCAAACTGGTGGATGGTGTTCAGTTTTTCCTGGTTCTATCTGTCTTAGTGGCTTTGCCACCCCTGTGGTGAACTGTGGCACGGCCACACGCGTGCCGATGGGTTTGCCAATGTAAGATTCACTCACACACATTTGGTGAATTTTGGCACGTGACGGCTAAGGAGGTAGACAGTACTTTAATATGCAGTGTTGTGTTTTCGGCCCTATGAGCCTGCATTGGCTCCCATGGGATGCCCTTCTGCTAGTTGGAGGTAATCTGGTAATATTCTGGGATGCCCTTCTGCTACCGTGGTAATCTGGTAGCCAACAATGGCAGCCTGTGAGGCCCAATGCTTGATACCACATACCAGACTAGAGTACGACCAGACTGGTGGAGATACTAACAAGAACGGCGACGGCGACATATAGGTCGAGAGACGAACATGGCCAGTGTCAGAGCCGGACAGCCCCCAAAAGTCAGCATATCTCAACGAAGGCACCGCGCCCATAGGTGGTACCACAGCAGTGTCGGTAACATTCTGCCTGACCAGCTAGACGCAAGGGGTGCCCTGAGTGATGGAGAACGAAGTTCAAACCACAATACAAGGGCCAATGAAACCAGGCCAGCCACGAGCATCAAACCAAACATATCAAAATAAGCACTATATTCAGACGACATAGTGACATAATTATCAAGCTTGAAGCCAGCCATGCCTGATTTGGCCCTCAAGCGTCTCTATGGTTGCATAATCACTTTGATAAGCAGGTCCGTTCCCAAAGCATTCCCAAAACATGCTATGTTTGGGAATAAGATGGGATCATTTTGGGGTCTTGTAGAGATGAAGGGATATGCGTTTGGGAATTGTTTGGGAAAAAGTTGGGATATTCTTGGGAGGTCTTTGGAAGATCTGGAACTCAATCTCCCAAACATTAGGGAATGCTTTGTGAACGTTATGGGAGTCGGTTGGGAACATGTGGGCAATGCGGCAATGTGACCAATATCTTTTTAGAGGTGGCTGCTTTGCTGCTTTTCATTGGCTGCTTTGCTGCTGTTAAAACTTCGCTTGCCGCCGGCACAATGTGATTTGACGTCACATGATAGCAGAAGCAGCGCTGACAGGAGGCGAAGCCGGCTTGCATCACCGCTGCCGCTCACTGAAAGTTCCAGGTCGCTGCACGCTGCTTGAATGAAGAGCTTCTACAGGCGGAAGTTCCTAGGAATACAGGCAGGAGCACAGTCGCATCGATCACGAAAAGCCCGCTGAGTCCAGACCTTCTGGTTGCATGCATGCACACCTGACGTAAGCACAAGTCCGCCAACTGCTTCGGTATGGCAGTGAAGACCCTTCTTTGGAACTTCTAAAGCATTTGTATGGCAACGACCAGAGGCAGCCGGTGGACTAAAAGCAGAGAAGGGGCAAGGGGCACCCACTCAGGATTATCAAGCGTTATCAAGTGTTATCAAGTGTTATCAAGTGTCCCGTTAAACCCCATTAAACCCACGCAGACTCCAAATGAACTGAAACAGCCAGCCGTGTGACAGCTTTTGAGTTGCATTTGGCATTTCAAGGCTTCTCATCTTAACTGTGGCCCGGAAACTGTATGCCCATTCAGAAAAGCAGCCATGGAGGGTGCAAGACCAGGACCTCTGGCCTTTGCGCGGAGCTTTTCGAACCGTGCAGCTAATCATGTAGGAGTCAAATGGCTGCTGCCAGGATGGCTTATGATTGGCGGGGTCACGTTGCTCTGTGGTCCACCTGGCACGTTCAAGACCTCCCTCTGTCTATTCATTGCTGCTGTGATCACGATGGGGACCGGTATGCTTTTCTCTTCTAGTTATGAAGGCAGCCCTTGCTTTGCACTTTGGGTGGACTTTGAGCGCAAGGACGACGTGACCATGGATAAGATCAAAAAGTTTGGATTGACGGATAAAACGAAACGTGTCTTTGGGTTTCCTGAAGAAGGTCACTCGGTCGATGTAGAGCTTAGCTCCGCCTTTTTCGACGACCTCAGCGACTACTTAGGCAACTGTGAAGGGCAGTGCAAGCTGGTTGTAATGGACGGGCTGAACTGTGGCCTGCCTCGTGGAGTTAGTGAGAACTGTGAAGATGGTGTACGGTACATTCTGAAGCAGTTGGCGGACGTAGCCCAGAAGCACGAGATATCGATCCTGCTCACGCATCATACTCGTAAAGGGGGTAAGAGTCCGCTTTGTCTCCGCATGTTGAATACTTCTACAAAGCTGCTTACCCCTGTTGATTGTTCCATCTCACAGATGGGCGTCCACGCTGGGCAAGTGTGGAAGATGTCCGAGGCAGCAGCGTCCTTACCGGTGGAGTGCCCACAGTATTGATGCTGCAGAAGTCACTGGAAGATGCAGGCTTCATAAAAGTCTGGACTGCCAAGTCAAATGCTGCGGGAGACAAGTCAGCCAAGTTCAAGGTGAGTGGCTTGTGCTTATCATGCACAGCAGCAGCATAAACCTGAATCACACAGTCCCAAACAATCATCGTGTCATGGCTGCAGGTACAAGAGGACATTGGCATGATCTGGATGGCATCCACTGGCGATGAGACCAAGACAACATCAGCCCTTGACAACCCCCGTACCTATGCCAAGAAGTACATCACATCCAAGATCGAGATTGCACACACCAATGATTATGATGCTGTGTCCTATGAGAGCTTGGTACTGGAGGCTAACAGGCAGCGCTGTGGTTTTTCGGAGCCGACCTTACGTAATGCAAGAGATGACCTACAGAGAGATGGTGCCATCGTGCATGTACAAGCAGGTGAGATGCTGTTGTTGCTTTGTTTGGTGATTCCTAGCATTTCCAGCAAATCTGTAAGTCCTGACCCCTCAGACTGGCCCTTGCTTGCAGAAATAGGTTTTATGTCAAAAAGCCAGCTGCAGTTTGCCCATTTGCTTATTAGCAGTAAGTATCAGCTGCAATAACTTCGCCACTGCGCAAACATTGGTGACCCTCCTCGTGGGGGTGACGTAGGGGTTGCCTCCCTGCGCTCGATTATAACCAAAGGCTGCGCATCCTGGTATCCTTGTGACGCCAGGCCTCGTATATCTGGGATGATTCTGCTGGAACTACCCATTCTAGGGCCAGTGGATCTTTCTTCACTCTGAGGAGTGGGACGTTACCGTGCTAGTTTAGTGCTGTAATGCCTGGTCCATCTCTATGATGGCGAGTACAACATGACATGATCAGCTGCAATAACTTACGAATCACATGCTTGTTTGTGGTTGTTATGCAGGCAGAATCCATGGCTGGGCCATAGCAACCCACCAGGCACGCAACTATCCACCTACCATCCTTGGTGATCTCCCAGCTTTGTTGAGAGCAGCAGAGGCAGCAGAAGCAGCAGCGGCAGAGGCAGAAGCTGCAGCCCGCCATGCCTTGATGCCTCCGCCCCCTCCAAGGCCTGGCCGGGAAGCTCTTGGAGATGCCTCTCCGCTACGACGGGGTCCACTTGCCTTTCCTCCTGCAACCCCCCGGAGGCTCCTTCCAACCCTAGGTTTGGGTGGTAGTCAAGCAGCAGGTGGGGGTCAAGCAGCAGCAGGGGCAGCAGGTGGGGGTCAAGCAGCAGCAGGAGCAGGGCAGCCGGTGGTGGTGGGGCCACACCCTTCAGCCATGGGATTCTCAAACGGGCGATCAATCCCGAAGCTTGATCGCGCACTTGATCGAGCACTTGATCGCGCACTTGATCGAGCATTTGATCGCGCACTTGATCGCGCATTTGATCGAGCATTTGATCGCCGGAAGCCTGGTTGCCTAACGTAAGCGGAAATCCGACTTCCATTTGACCTGCGCCAAACTTGCTTCTGCATCACGGTCTGTTCTAGGAAACTACTGATATTGCGCTGCTTCCGCTTCCTTGTCGTCCAGGTGTAACCAGACAAGCCCGGTGAAGCATCTGAAGCATGTGAAGCATGCGAACGAAGTTTTCACCAGTACCTGCCGCAGCACTTGCTATGATCCTTTTACAATTACCCGAGGCATTCCTCGCAGAGCTGTGTACTTAACTCATCCATGCAGAACTGCTAGCGCAGAAGTGCACCTATGGCATCGGCTCGACGGGGCTTCAAGTACGACAGCTCTGCTGAGTTGACAGCTGACTGTATAACTTCACGCGACACTAAAACGACTTTTATGCGTGGATAGGTGCTTACTGGTTGCAGCAGGACCAGTACTGGGCAGCGTCCAAGCACAGCAGAACAGCAGGACTACACCATGGATGGACAGTGGCTGGAGCAAGATAAGGGCGAAACCCATGTGCACCTCCTTGCGATAGGTCACATGCCTTACTAACGTGGATGTAGCGCGCCTTAAGCTGCAGGCCTCATGTTGCTATGCCACTGATTCCACTGACTTCTTCTACTTGCATAGGCCCCCTAGTAGGCAAGAGGTATACTTTCTTGCAAAGATACCCTGGAAGCAGCACCGCCAAGATCCAGCACAAGCAGGTCAAGCAGCACATGGTAGTTGTGGGTATGTACGTCAATCTCAAACCTACAGTGTGCCATCAGATCCTATGACTGATGACAGGAGCAAGCAGTGCCATGTCAAAGAATCTGAACCAGTGCATGCTGCATGGGCACAGCGCACAGAGCAAGGACTTGAGCAGGTGAGGAAATTTGAGCAGACAAGCAAGTGTAGTGTAATAGCATAGTTGACTAGGGATATTGCTCTGGCTGCTAGTAAAGGAATCTATAATGTCTTAGCTTGCATTGAATTGGCGTTTCTGATGGCAGCACAGGTATGTTCAGGCTGCCTACAGCAGTGAAGATATAAACGTTTCTCTAGATGACCATGCAGCATGGCGTGAGTTACGAGCGTTTTTGCCGACGGTCAAGCACTTGATGAAGCAGATGGCTTCACAAACATCTCTGCTCACCAGACCCATTAGCTCATTCTTCCTCATAGTACTTGCTGCCCACGATGCTGCAGCAGGGGCATGAGTAGACTTGCAGCAGCCAGGCTATGTGCCACGCACCCACAGGGCACCAGCCTGACAAATTGCTGCTGCTGCTGCCAACCCCAGCAGGAGAAGGAGAAACAGCCATAGCGCCACCACAAACAGCAGACTGGTCCCGTGGGAGTTGAAGCTGAGGATCGTTTGGAGCAGACCTTTGCTGCATTAGAAGGATCAAAAGGCTGGCATATGCTCCATCCAGGATGGAAGGAGCCGTATGATTGTACAGCGAAATGGTCAGCAACTGCAGCAGTAAGTGCCAGTAAGAGGAGAGTCATTCTCATGGTTGCAGGGTTCGGCAGCAGGCAATAAAGAAGCAACTATGACACATATACAGCATCCACCCTACTGTAAGGGAACAACTATAGGGACGTAGGCAGAGCCTGTTTTCGTTATCTCCGTCTATGTCACTTTAGCTGTTACCTCTTGGTATCCTCCCACAGTATGGTATCCCGGCTGTCTAGCAGGGTCTAGCGCATGTGGCTGCTCAATGATATCCACATTCCACAATGCTCTTAATCATGATATCAGTGCGAGGACTATAAGATTTTGATTACTGTTTTTTATTTGATTACATTATAATAATGTTATCACCATTGTTTCTGCACCCTACCTGGCCTTCTGGCAACGGTGCACTACTTGAGAGCAAAAAAGGAGTTCAGTGCAAGAGTGCCTATAAACTATGGCTTGCTTTGTTCGCAGCATCCTGCTGTCCTCTGTTGCAGCACTGCATTATAAGAACCCTGCTTTTCTCACTGCACTCTCCCTTGCTTTGGTTACCTGTACCTAAGCTCCAAACTTCATTGCCAATCCCTTGGCAAAAAGAAAAACTCTGAAACCCAACCTAAACCTGTAACTGCTCTTGTTCTACCGCCTTGATTGTTTTGCAGAGTTGGGCGCTGGCGGACCAACTAGCTCTGGATCGGGCCCAGGCGGACGCTAAAGCCGCCGCTTTTTCTGCTAAACCACTCGACCCTGCAGCTCAGCAAGACCTGAAGGACTTGCACATTGTGGTTCAAGCTGCTCTAGCGCAAGTGGATATGTTGAGTAGACAAGATGCGCTGACGGAGGTGTTGCAACATAGGATTAGTGATCAGGAGGAGGTGCTGCAGCAGCTGCAGGGGGAGCTGGAATTGGTGGATGCACAAAAGGTGAGAGGGGCTTTGTTGGGGTTTAGGGTTGCGTGTGGTTAGGTTTTAAGTGCAGGAGTGGATTAGTGATCAGGAGGAGGTGCTGCAGCAGCTGCAGGGGGAACTGGAATTGGTGGATGCACAAAGGGTGCGACGGGCCTTGTTGGGGTTTAGAACCATTGTGTGGCCTTTCATGCTGCTGCAGGGCTGGAGTCTATGCTGCAGGCCTCCATTGCTATTAATTAGACTGAAAGTGAGCGCTCAAAGCAAAGAGGCAGCAGCAGCAGGGGTTGTATACGTCAGGAACAATAAAACTGCAGCGTGGTAAGCAGCTGCAGGCATAGGCAGCCGAAGGGGGCATAGCAACAGGATTGTGGAGCTCCAGCTGCGGCAACAGCAACAGCTGCTGCAGTGTCCTGTATGCACGACTGACTATGAGCAGCAGGAAGGCAGCACATCAACTTAACGAGCAGCTGCTGATGTTCTTGGTGCAGGAGGTAGTAGTGTAATTAGGCATATAAGGCGGTAGCAGTTGAAACTATCCCAGTAGCTGCTGCATAAGAGGGCCAGTCACTTTTCCTTTAAGGTTGCCATGGGTGGTTGGCGATGCCTGAAGCGACCTCTGGGTCCTCCTATTAAGGGTACAGGTTGTGTTCAGGGTGGTGATGCACATTTAAAGTTTGTGGCCGCTGTGATGCTGTGTAGTGAGTACACAAGTCATCTGCATCCTATGAGGGTGGTCTTGCAGTGTTGTCGATGAGTGCAGTGGCCTGAAAAGTGGTCTGGCCTGTTTACAGGTTTAGGAACGACAGCGACAGAGCCAATAGCAAGACAGAACTGAACTTCCATGTGGAAGAGAGCAGCAGAATCACTGCCAAGGCAAGACACATTGATAAAGCATGCGGCTACACGTTGGCTGAGCTAGCGCAGCGAGTATGGGGGTTTGGAAGGGTAAGGGGGCAGATCTTTTGGAGCAGGACCTGTAGGCAACTGGGGGGTGGTTGGCAGGTGGGAGGGCAAGGTCGGGCTAAATGGACCTGCACTTTCAGCAGGAGAAATATGAAATGCAGGCAAGAGCTTGGGTCATGGGGAAGGGAGGGTTGATAAGGGTGACCCTTCGAGAAGAAGGGTGTCCTGCTAGAGCCTAGACAGAGGGGGGGGGGGGGCCTCCCGTGTACAGCCAAGCCTGACACATGATATCTATGTGTTTGAGGATCTTAGATGAGCAGCAAGCCTCCAGCCTTGTGACATACAGTAGGCAAAGTGCTCTTGCCTGCACCCTGAGTTGTTCATTGCTTAATGTGCCATGATGATCTGCCCGCATGACTCGGCGCTACCTTGCACACATGTGCGCTTCAATTGGAGATCCTGCTAGATTAAGAATGGTATACATATGCTGCTAGAGAACAAGGTATATGTCCAAACAGTTGGGACATTCGCTCTGTACAATGACCTGCTAGTGTTGTCCTATGCATGCTATGGATTGCTTGTTGTTCGCAGCATTCAGAGTACGCAGTAGTTGTATGTGGGTGCCAATTATCCGCAAACATGTAGGGGAGGACTGATGCAGAAGTCCTGTGCTACTTGCCTGCTCGACTGCAGTTTGCCGATCAAAGTATGTAGATGGCAGCAGATACTACCTCCTGGTGGTATTGGCAGACCCTGTTGAAAAATGGAGCCTTGCACCACATTCCTCATCATGTTATTCCTTTAAAAGGCTTGAAAGCCCATGTTCTTCATCAAATTTCACATTTTGCTCTATGCAGGGGTGTAACTTTCAGCTGTTGCATGGGCTATCATTGCAGGCCTTGACTCCCTGCTGCAGGCTCCATAATGCCATACACATCTGGAGGTGACCTAACAAGAAACGGCAACAGCATCAGGGGTTAAGCCAGCCAGGAGCAGTGTAACATCAGCTCGGTAGGCAATGTATAGCTTGTTCTGCTTAGCGTAAGCAGCCGTTGGGGCCATAGCAGCAGAAATGACCGCCTCCACCTGCTGCTGCCTTGTGTACCTTGGCGAACTGCAAGGACTACTGGCAACCAGAGCCAGGGCAGCATAGCAGATTTCTATTAGCAGCTGCTAATCGCTTTCGGGTAGACGTGACTATAGTTCTGGACACTAGCAGCGTCAGCATACCCAAGAAGCTGCTGCATGAGAGGGTTGAGTTATGCTTTGAGCTATGGGTGGAGGGCTTGGGTTGCGGGGCCTATGGCACCTTTTACTATGGCAAATTGTGGACTGTAATCATTATATGGGTGAAAGGTGCTGCCTGGAGCAATTTGTAGGTGCTCCAACTAAAGGCGCATGTCGTGTTCAGGGTGGTTTTGCACAGTTCTCACGGCTATTTGTGAGTCCATTTTGCAATATGCCATGATGGTATTGTACCAGGTACACAAGGTCGTGCAAATCCTGTGAGACCGGGTGTTGCAGTGTTGTCCATGGGTACAATGCTCCCAAAGTGCACAGGCATGCGGTGAAAAGATGCATGGGCTTGTCACCTACCATTCTTCGCTTAATCGTGGATTGATGGATTACGGCGATAGCCAGACCTTGGCCAAATGCTGGCCATCCAATGCTAGAACTGTTTAGACCCCTCCGTGGGCGGGCTAGCGCTATCTAATCTCAATGGCTAATTCAGTATCGTACGCAGCACGACCGATCCAAAGCAGACTTCGTCTTGGGAGCGTAACCTACCGCGGAAGTAGCAATCAGACGCGTGAGATGGACAACAGCACTGGCACGGTGGGAGGGATCGCCAATCGGCAACAACAAGATATGACCAAAGGCGTGTATATGAGCCATCGGCACCCTTCTCGGTGAGATAGCCATCAGTACAGCAACATGATGGTGCAGCCCAAGGGTCACAGTCGTCCGGTTTCACGATGCGAAACGGCGCTCCAGCTGCTGGGGACGCCGAAACCGAATTTTCTGAATAAATTACCACTGGAAGTCCTGGACGTCCAATGGATGTCCCGGATGTCCAAAGGATGTCCTCAGCCCATCTGGACAGATACGCTCTTCCTCGGGAGGAGTGGGAGCGTCTGAATGCGAAGACTTCGCATGACCATGCGCCATGTGCCCTTGGTAACTTGCACATGTACGAGGAGTCTGATGAGCACTCGCTCTGGATTGCCCCATTCCATGATGTTGACCAGTCAACCAGTGGGGTTGCTGATATGTTTCCCTTTCATCCCTTTTCGCTGTGCCAAACTGGCTTTCTGGCCTAAGCCCGGGAAAGCCTGCTCATCGAGAGTACATCCCTGTGACTGCCGTAAAGGGAGTCAGCTGCACATTCGAGTCCTCCTACTTGCTCCCAGTAATATTATGAAACTGCTATAGAGGTCTGAGATGAATCCCCACCCCGCTTTTCGAGGCACCTTCAGTCCGCTCCCTCCATCCTAGGCCACTGTCGTGGGTTAGTTGCATTCTGTGCGCGGAACGAGAAGGACTCTCCAACCCCCATGGTGATCAGGTAAAATTGTGGCTGGAGGCTGTAGATAGAGGGCATGCGCTAGGGTCTGGCAGCCGAGAAATAAGAAGGTCTACCAGTCTGGGAAAGGGCAAGAAAGGGACTTTGCTGCATTACCTGGGAGGACACAGCAGGTATGCATTGTGTATGCAGTACGGAGCAAGCTCTGAGGGCCGTAGTTCAATAGCAACATGTCATCACTGAGCTATGAGCATTATGGGGGCAGGTAAACTTTTGCATTGCAAAGGAAGTGAGGCTTGCACCAGGGCTTGCAGGGCGTCCACAGCAACACAGGCTTGAACCTGCTGACATTTGACCGGGCAATGGCGTCGCCCAAGGTGTAGAGAGGTTCAATCAATCGCATGTTATGGAAAGAGCAAGAACGTGTGCAGCAACATGCAAGGTCTTACTGAATGTGCATCTACACTGTTTGCATGCTTGTGAGTCTGCGCTTATGGGTTGCTTCCCTCTCATCAATAAGACCATTCGACTCTTCTTGCTATTGAATTGGCGCATCCCTTTATTCCCTGGCCGTTTTGTCCCTCTATTCCACCAGGGCGTGCAGCACTCAGGCTAACAGACAGTACATCAACACTGCAAGCAATGCCAGATAAGAGTGATCAGGCAATGTTTGGACAGAGAAGGTACTGGAATTGCTCATCCAGAAAGTCCTGCTGCCGGAAATGCGACTGTTGCAACTGGTTTTGAGGAGATAGCAGCAGCAGCTGGTGAATTACCAGGAGCAACCAGAAGATGTATGACAAGAGAGCAGCTGCTCTCATGCCTGCAAACGCATAAGGGTGAGCAAGGCAGCTGCAGGGGATGCAGAGGGCAATGGGCAGCAATGGAAACAGCAGACAGCAATGAGAGAAAGCAGAGGTCAAACAAGATAGCAGGACTACTGGCAAAAGGTTACACAAACTGATGCGTATGGGGTGACTCCAGTTCTCGGTTTGGGCCCTAAGCTGAGCTCGCAAAGCAAGGTATGGGGAAGGGGATGGGTCAGGGGCAAGCGGGCAGAGGCCCTTTGGGGCTAATATTAGAAGCACCTGCGGGAGGGGTGATTGACAGGTGGGAGGAGAAGCGGTGAAGGTTAACCAAGTCGGTAATCAAATTATGTACTGTTGCAGCCAATGTTTTGGGCGCAGGCGAGACAAAGGAGTACCATGTACAGACAGTTGCCGAACAGCAGGCCTCCGGAGTTTGGGCATCACTGTGGGCATCATGCAATAGATCTTTATATGTACAATAGGGGAAGCGCTAGTGTTTGCACCTTGTGCAAATGTGTTTGCATGTTCAGGCTCAATTTTTAATGGTGGCTTGCATGCATGTGCGCCGTGTTTTGTTAAAAGCATATCTATAATGCTGTCATTGTCATATTATGCTCATTTCATTGTCATTTTTGTTACGCAGGGGCCCGTTTCAAAATGCCTACCATATGACATGTGAGGGGGCATTGCCTTACCTCTGTAATCAATGGCACCTGCAGAAGCTGGCCAGAAATCTTCCTGAACCTACTAGAGTGAGTGTAAGACGGCAGGCCCTACAGACAGTGCGTCTATCACACTGCAAGAGCTTCGATGCCAGAAAAGAGTGAGCAGTCAGTGCTCATCCAGAAGGTACTGGTGCCGGAAGGGCAACTGTTGCAACTACCTGGTGCTCCTCAGCGCCCACAATCAGCAGCTGCTGCGAGAAGAAGGAGGCCAGCAGCGATATGCACAGGAACAAGCAGCAACAGCCAATAGCAGAAGCAGCAATGTTGGCTACAGAGAACTGGCTCCAAGGAAATTACCAGCGAGCAGCGAGCAAGATCAGCTGGAGAAATAGCACAGCAGCGTGGAGATATACAAAACAAGAGCAGCTGCTGTCTTGTCTCCAGCAGCATAAGGGTGAGCAAGTGCAGCTCCAGGGGATGCAGATGGCAACGGGGTGCAATGGAAACACCAAGACAGCGATGAGAGAAAGCAGAGAGCGAACAAGACAGCATGGCTACTGGCAAAAAGGTAAGACACACTGAGGCTTGTGGGGTAACTCCATTACTACAGTTCTGGCCTTGGGCTGAGCTAGCACAACAATGTATGGGGAAGAAGATGGGTCAAGGGCAAGCATGCAGGGATTCTGGAGGTGAATATAGAAGCAGCTGCAGGAGGGGTGATTGGCAGGTTGGAGGGGAAGGGTTGACCGTTAACAAATTGTTAACCATCTCATGTATTGGTGCCTTGCTGCCAGATGTTTTGGCACAGGGGAGACAAAGAAATACCATGTACAACCAGTTGCAGAACAGCATCCTAAGTTGAAGCATCGCGGGTGAGCATTGGGTAAGCATTGGGCAATATATGTTCATCTGTACAGTAGGGCAAGCGCTACTTCACCTCCACTTTGTGCACCTTATAGACGGAATGCATTTGCATTTTCACGCTCAAGGGTTAAAGCTACCTTGCATGCATGTGCACTGTGTTGTTTGAAGAGCATATCTTTAATGCTGTCATGGTTGTCTGCGCTACGCAGGGGCCCCTTCCAAAATGCCTACCATATGACATGTGAGGGGGCCGATTGCCTTACCTCTGTAATCAATGGCACATGCAGAAGCTGGCCAGACATCTTCCTGAAGCTACTAGAGTGAGCGGAAGACGCTGCATGCCTTGGCGCGTAACCCTGTAGCATGGTGGTGCATGTGCACACCAGGCATGCTGCCCTGCTGTGGCAAATGAGTGAGTTGCTGCTGCTCACTCTTGCACCCGCATAGTACTCCAACTACTGGCCCAGCTAAATGTTTGGTGGCCCATGCAGAAGGTTGAGTAAGGAGTTCTGTAAACCTTGATGCTGAGCTGCAATAGGCCAGCAAACAGTGCTTTTCAAAATCAGAACAGTTTACTCCATGCTGCTTTGACAACGTTGTCAGTGTGCATGCTTTAATCATGCATGGTCTCTTGAGTTGTGTCAAGGCGTATAATGCCGAGTGACCAGTGAGGGTTAGTAGGCGATTATAGAGCCTCATGATTGGTATTTCAGTGTAATTGCATGCGTCTGCCATCTTTTGGGCGTGTGTTCCCCTGCATTGTTGGCATAGTGGCAGGGCGAGTAGTTGTGGGACAGTGGCGGTATTACAGCTCATGCTGAAAATTGATGTATGTACGTGGTTCTGGTACTGAATTATGGATAGAATGCTCCTTGTCCTTCTGTACCATAGGAGCCATTATTGGGTATGGCTGTGGGTAAGGCTTTTTGGTGTTTGGCTCATGGTGACGAGCACCCATCAGGGGCACCAATTGCATGCATGGCCACTGTTCTGCGGCTCGCTCATGTTGGATCAATGTGTACGGTTGCTGATTGCTCTTTGTCGGCGTACATGCTTGATATATCCAACATGAATGGTGAATGAAACAAGAGATTGAAATGCTAAAGGTGAATTTAGACTGTGAGATGTTGTCGATGCGAGCAGAGGAGGTCACGCCTCACTTGCTATTATGAAAGGGCTGCTGTCCTAGTAATGTTGCTGTAAGACAAGGCATTCTCAGGCTACTTGGCATACATGCGCAGTGACATGCTACTATTGTTCTGTACTCTTCTCAAGGATGCAATGGTCTGATTGTCATCTGATTACAACAAAAGCCTCCATTTGGATATCGTGTAATGTCTATGCAGTAGTAAGTAGGTAAGGGATAGTGCTGGGGTGGTGGTGCCGTCTCCTTTCCTCCCAAAAAAAGGGATAGTAGTGCTGAGGAAACCCCATAATGGACGGGCCGGACTGCTTTCAACAGTTGGAGCTCATTTTGCAGGCGTTAAGTTCTGCTGTCCTCCATATAGCACAGTGCTTGAGGAGTAGAGTACTGAAGTGAGAGCAGCAGTCCGTCCACGTTCGCAGTGTACTCGGGTGTGCGTGCCGCCCTGTCGCAGCAGTGTGGTGGATTGAGCCACCGCTTCAGCAAATCATCCCCGAAGGGCTCCCTCTAGCCTATTCCAACCACTTGTAAGCAACATGTGATTATGTAGACATAGTCCTAGAGCCATTTCGTTGCTGTTAGCCTTTGCTGTGGGACTTCGGCCAAGTCAGCATCCGGACAATGGAGTGGGGTCCGCTGAAACTGAGCTGCTCGGAAGATGGTCCAAATGCATCGAACCATAATAGCAATGTATTGGATGTTCAACAGCAGTGAAAATGGCTAGTCGTTGTGCCTTTAGACAGTTCGTGAACATGCGAATTTTCTGTGGTCCCCAGGAACGACCTGAAGTATTCAGAATCAGTGTGCTTTTGCAAAAGGGAAGCATATCTAGGCCTTGCGTGCTCATATACTGCAGCAGAGGGTCTTGGACACAGTCGGATTGATCGGTCAAGTCGGAAACTCTTGATCGAGCACTTGATCGAGCATTTGATCGCGCACTTGATCGAGCATTTGATCGAGCACTTGATCGAGCACTTGATCGCGGACTTGATCGCTCTGAAAGTTCGGGATTGATCGCCCGTTTGAGAATCCCATGCAAAGGCGTGGGGGTGTAGCAGGTGTACCAGGGGCTGGTTTGGGTGGTGGTCAAGCAGCAGCAGGGGCAGCCGGTGGTGGTGGGGCCACACCCTTCAGCCAAAGGCGTGGGGGTGTAGCAGGTGTACCAGGGGCTGGTTTCCTGGGCAATGGTGGGGCCACACCCTTCAGCCAAAGGGGTGCTGCTCGTGGTGGTGGGGCTCCTGCATTGGGAGGAGGGGGTGTAGGCTCAGCAAGGGGTGCAGGGGTATTTGAATCACCGATAGGTGGTTTTGGTGGCTTTGGTTCAGCAGCAGGCGGGCGTGCTAGGGTGCCACCCACACCCGCATCCACACCTGGTGCTGGGGTAGGGACTCGGTTAAGGGGGGCTATGGTCGGCATTGTGATGGGAGAGGTGGTTAGACTGATTGGGTCTCATAAGGGAGTAGGTATGGATGGGAATGTGTTGGAGGCTGTCTTGCGGGAGGATTACACTGTGGAGGAAGTCACAGCAGCCTGCAACCAGCTGTGTGACCAGGGTGGGATTTACCAGGGTGATAACTAGCGCATTAATAGTACAACATAGTCCCAACTTGGGAACCCAAACTAACCCCAGTCTCAGACCTTGGCATCAGTACAAGGCGGCTAACAACTAAAGGCAATGCATGGATGTTAAGTCCTGTCCAAGGCAAAAGGTATCAGCAACAATACACTTTTGAGGCAGCTCACAGCGCTACTCCATCAACAGCCCAGGTGAGTCAGTACTTAAAATGGACGCAGGGCGCTAAGCCTGCATACATTAAGACTATAAAAAAGAGGCGGTACTAGCACACGTATTGCGTTCCCCCTCTACCCTCAATTCACCAGCCCATGTAATTACGTGCGTGCTTGCATTAACATCGGGAGGGGAAGCAGGTTCCAGCTGTGGCAGCGGAGCCCGGAATCCTTTAAAATTTCCCAGCGGAGTCCAGCTGAAGCAGGGCCCTGTTTGGCGGAGTCCAGTGCATCTGACATACAATTGCTGCTGTTTTGGCCCCAATGGGGGTTGCAAGGGGGGGTGCCCCCTTGCTGGGGGGTCCAGGGGAGTGAAACCCCCTTGTGGGGGTCTGGGGGCGAAGCCCCCAGAAGCTGGGAAAGATATAGTGTTTCAAGCCTGGGTCAAAATTACTATGAGGAAAATGCATCTTGGACCATGAGATCTTGGGGAAATAGTAGGTGTATTGACTGGTCTGAGACCTCACATCCCTAGAAGACTAGTCGGCAGGATTTGCCTGTGACTGTTGGGCGGAGCCTGCAGAAGCAGATACAAAGGCGGAGCCCGGAACCCCAAACCTTTTTCCTAGCGGAGCCCGGAGTCCGAAATGGAAATTTGGGCGGAAACGGAGCCCGGAACCTCCTTTCCCCCCGTAATTAACAAACCCATCCGCGCGCGCCCCATGCAATGCCAAACTTAGTTCCCACAAGGGCGAGTGGCACAGCCAGCAACATAGGACTAGCTAGGGACATTACTGATTGTGTGTTACACCATATTTTCAAACCCAGTCAATATACGATCACGTCACCTCAATAAGATATTAATATAAAGGGCTTCGCCCCAAGATGGCTGGCCCCGGTTATTATGGTGTTGGTTTTGTGCAGCAAGCCTCATTTGTCTATAGCCTTTACATGCAGTGCACATAGAGGCAGGTACCTTTCCCCAAGAACTGTATGCCCTCATGTGCAGGTACAGAGATGGAGCACAGATCAAAGATCACAAAGCCATTAGGAAGGTACAAATAAAGAACCACCGGGCCACTCCCCCTGGGGTGTATGAGGCTCTCAGGCAGCTCACAGACATAACAAAAGAGAGATTCGCAAGCCCACTCAATTACAACCCAACATTTACGATATACTTGAGCGCCCACAAAAGGGACCAAATCTTTGGGGCAAGATGGGATAGCTACAGATATAGGTGGACCGGCGGAAGCGTGCACAACCCAGAGTATGAGGACGAAGACCTGAATAAGAACATGGCTACTGCCATAGCAGTGGCCCGTAACACAACAGCCCCTGTCTTTGGCATACATATCCTGCCTGCCTGGTCCGATGCAAACAGAACTGCCTACCTTGCATGGCTACAACACTTCCCAGAAAACTGCATGCATCTCCTACAAATACCCCGAAAACACTTCAGGTTCCAGAAACCCACAACTTGGGAACGGGGCGACATGTATGCAGGAAACCCTAGATGGGACGTAAATATCATTGTCACAGGCAACGCAAAGGGTTTTGAGGCCCACCTCCCTTACTGGGAGAGCGGCTACATGACCAGGTTTCTGCAAACGCTGCAGGATGCCATTAATCAGTCCCTGCCGGATGACAAAGAGATACAAGACATCAGCATGTACTACAACCCCCCAAGCAGCAATGCCCCGCCCAGCACATCTCATCAGCCAACATTGCTGACGCCAAAACAGCTCAGCAAAGTGGGTTACCCCAAACAAACAAACGGCCCTGAGTCCCTCCGGGACGATTCTGCCACCAGTCAAGACCCTCCAGCCATGGTTGACGCCAGCACTACACTGGATGACCTGGAAACGCAATTAGCCATTGCCCTACCAACAGCCCCACCCCTCCGGTACAATTGGAAAAACTATGTCTACACAGATGGTAGCTACAAGCAAACAAGCCACAAAGCATCACCAATAGATGCAGAGTGTGATGCCCCAGGCATAGGGGCAGGAGTGTACTTCCCCCCACAAGCAGCCAATGAGGACGATGAACGTGGGGTTCCAATTGTCCCTGCAGGCGACAGCCATCCCCAGAACACCATAAACAGAGCAGAACTGGTTGGTATCCTTGCTGTGCTAAGGCATGGAGCCCACATGATAGCCACCGACAGCCTCAGCTCAATGTACAAAATCAAAAAGATGCTGAGACGCCCACAAGATCTCCTAAATCACCAGCACTGTGAGCTAATTAAAGAGATAGTAACCGAGATCGTCAACAGGGGACTGAGGACAACCCTTCACAAGGTCAAGGGCCATGCTTCCATTATCGGTAATGAAAAAGCGGACGCAATCGCTAAGTGAAGGCGGCTGCGACAGGGGACACCTCCGACTATGAGGGTCATGCCGTACGCGGTATGATCGGGTCAAAGTGTGGGTTCGCCCATGTTGCCGGCCTGAGGAATGACACTTAATCAATGTGTCGAATGCACCTCAGGTCCTTCGCAGGCAAACACACACACACATGAGGAATGTGAGAAGTACTTACGAAAGTCCTAGTAACAACAGGTTGACCCAATATTGGCCGCACAAGACCCAATGGAACAATCGTTGGTCACGGACCAATGGGCAGCGCACGTTGATTGACCGTTTCAAGCGGGTGAACCCTTTGACAGACCTTCACGACTCGGTACGTCATTACTGCCACCAAAAGAGTCGCTTTGGGATGGCAAACAGAGCTACCTGTTATTTCGAGGCTTTTAAAAGGATGGGTTTGCCAATGTAAGATTCACACACACACAAAAGGATTGAGGAAAGACTGGACCTGCCTGCTAGCAACGAGTACATGACCTCGGGAAAAATCAAGTATGCAGAATGAAAAACCGCTTTGCGCTACCGGTACGGGACCATGTGGACAAGGAAGATGAGTGGCCTATAGGTGTGGACATGCACCTAGTAGCAAATGTCTCCTGTGCGGTGACGAGGATGGCGGACACCACACAGCCTCAGGATGCCCAGCTTTGAAAAGAATGTACATCAACAGGCATAACAAGGTCGGCCGACTAATCATGACAAGAGTGTTAAGGGGACGCAAAGGAGCATTTGTCATTCAAATGGACCTTGGATCAACTGAAATTTGTGCAGAAGACGGCATCATGGCCCACCAGTCTAGAAACATCCCGTGGGAGCTCCTTCCAAGGGGACTAAAGGAGGCAGTGCAACAAGCACAAGGCACCACCGATAAGCGCCCTGATGGTATGCTCTACAAACCCAAGAATGGAAACAACCCAGCAGAGTACTGGATAATAGAAGTCAAGATCTGCAGGGATTCAGACCCAACAGGCCAGCAAAGCAAAGCTGATTATCAACACCAAGTACTCATTGACAAAATCAAAGACATAGACCCCAATGCCAAAGTATGGTACTATCCCATGCTTGTCGGAGTTGCAGGCACCATATACTAATTACCAATTACCAAATGGCCCCGTCAAAGCGGGGCGCCGGTGGGGGCAGCGCCACCCACAAGGAGCCAACTTAGGCTCCAACGGCATACTCAAGTTCCTGTCCAAAACTGACACAATGGCTGCCACCAGCCCACCCTAGATCCCTTGCTAGCCAATGTATGTCAGGCCAGCCCATATACAACAGTACCACAATGAATCTTCAAGCCCTCGGTATCAAAGGGCAAGCTCTAAAGCAATGCATTTCAGAAGTACATACTGCAGCAGTCAAGTCCTTACACAGCATATACACAACAAAAAGAAAACTGGAAAAGCCCAAAGAGCCTCAATGGCACAGGAGGAACTACAAGAAAGTAAGCTAACAAAGGCGGGTGGGCGGAAGCCCACCCACGGATGTAACTATCCTATGGTAGGCTGGCCCAGTGTAATCCTTACACCAATGGGCCCCTCCCTTAATCTTACGCGGGAGGGCACCTCACGCCCCTCCTTGCGTAGCTCTCTCTCTCTCTCTCTCTCTCTCTCTCTCTCTCTCTCTCTCTCTCTCTCTCTCTCTCTCTCTCTCTCTCTCTCTCTCTCTCTCTCTCTCTCTCTCTCTCTCTCTCTCTCTCTCTCTCTCTCTCTCTCTCTCTCTCTCTCTGCAGTGCACTGGGTGCAGGTCTGAAGGGGGTAACATCGGAGGAAGGCAATCGATGGGCACCACCTGCATGCAACTGCTGCTGCACTTGCCGCTGGGCTACAGTTGTGAAAGGGCTACATAGCGTGCTGCGTCCACTTTACACACTTATATAGCATTAGCAAGCCAGATTGCGAAGGAGAAGCAATGCTGATGTAGAATGAATTGAATAAGGCAAAGCAGTACAAGTAACCATACAGGTTCCTGGGAATGTTGCAGTAAAAGGGCGTTTGGTAAAGCTTCACAGGTGAGCTCTTACTGTGTAAGCCTGTTTTATCATCATAATGCTAAAAGGATGCTCTGCAAAAAGCAGAACCGGGTGGGCTGGGCAAGGTCCAAGAGTTCTCATGTGATGGAAGAACTTAAGTGCGTGAAGCGTGGTGCATGCAGGAAAGAGATGCAGTTCACCATGCAAAGGGCTTCGCCCCAAGATGGCTGGCCCCGGTTATGGTGTTGGTTTTGTGCAGCAAGCCTCATTTGTCTATAGCCTTTGCAGTGCAAGGGTGCAGGTCTGAAGGGGGTAACATCGGAGGAAGGCAATCGATGGGCACCACCTGCATGCAACTGCTGCTGCACTTGCCGCTGGGCTACAGTTGTGAAAGGGCTACATAGCGTGCTGCGTCCACTTTACACACTTATATAGCATTAGCAAGCCAGATTGCGAAGGAGAAGCAATGCTGATGTAGAATGAATTGAATAAGGCAAAGCAGTACAAGTAACCATACAGGTTCCTGGGAATGTTGCAGTAAAAGGGCGTTTGGTAAAGCTTCACAGGTGAGCTCTTACTGTGTAAGCCTGTTTTATCATCATAATGCTAAAAGGATGCTCTGCAAAAAGCAGAACCGGGTGGGCTGGGCAAGGTCCAAGAGTTCTCATGTGATGGAAGAACTTAAGTGCGTGAAGCGTGGTGCATGCAGGAAAGAGATGCAGTTCACCATGCAAAGGGCTTCGCCCCAAGATGGCTGGCCCCGGTTATGGTGTTGGTTTTGTGCAGCAAGCCTCATTTGTCTATAGCCTTTGCAGTGCAAGGGTGCAGGTCTGAAGGGGGTAACATCGGAGGAAGGCAATCGATGGGCACCACCTGCCTGCAACTGCTGCTGCACTTGCCGCTGGGCTACAGTTGTGCAAGGGTTACATAGCGTGCTGCGTCCACTTTACACACTTATATAGCATTAGCAAGCCAGATTGCGAAGGAGAAGCAGTGCTGATGTCGAATGAATTGAACAAGGCAAAGCAGTACAAGTAACCATACAGGTTCCTGGGAATGTTGCGGTAAAAGGGCGTTTGGTGAAGCTTCACAGGTGAGCTCTTACTGTGTAAGCCTATTTTATCATGTGCTAAAAGGATGCTCTGCAAAAACCAGAACCGGGTGGGCTGGGCAAGGTCCAAGAGTTCTCATGTGATGGAAGAACTCAAGTGCGTGAAGCGTGGTGCATGCAGGAAAAAGATGCAGTTCACCATGCAAGTCCCCGACATGCAGCAATGATAATGAGGCTTACTGATGGAGTATCCTTCCTCTGCTACCGGGACACCCCACGACGCTGCTTGCCCTGCTCGCTACCGCAGCATCGAAGCTCTCCAGACCCGGCACGGTGCAGTGAGCATGGACTTCTGCCAAGCACAACGCTGGTACGTCCGACCATTGCTACAGCACCTGTCATGTTCCCCAGCCAAATGTGTGCAGAGTTTGCAGCAAGCCGGAACCTTCACAAACGGAGATCGCAGCTTGCTTGTAGGATCTTCCAACGGGGCAAGTAGGCACACCTCTACAGTTTAACGTATATTGCAAGCTAGGATTGTGGCAATGCACGGTAAGGTTGTGGCTGTTCAGCTCGTTGGGAGGGACCAAGCGTCCGACAGCCATTGCTGCTCATGGAAAAGTTACGAACTTCGCTGACACAAGAAAGGAGAGGCCAGCTATGCGGCCTGCAGAGAGGTGCTTGGTCATACAAGGGCAAGGCAGAGGCGCTGGAGCTCGTTAAATTTTGTGCGGACCACGTTAATCTGACTAATCCAGGTCATTCGCCGCTTCCACTTCCGCTCCAAGCGCGTATGCGACGCTATAGCTTGCCCCTACCGGGGCCAGCCAATAACTATGATGCAAGATGCTGCTCCGGCAGCTAGAATCTGCAGAGTCACACAGCAGCGGCATTCCTAGAACTAACCAACATACAAACAGCGGCATTCCTAGAATTAACTAACAGTGTACAAACAGAGGCATAACAAACTGGCAGTGAGGCCAGGTAACAGTATATCACTCATGCCCCATCCCCTCCCGAGGTGGTAGTCACCAGCAGGGAGTCCGTCTGGGATGATATCACCAATTCACTACCGCCAACCATCTGCATTGCAAACGGCGTTGCGCATTTCCCTAGAAGTAAGTGCACCTCCTGACTTTCAAGAAAACTGTAGGCACCATCAGTCTTTTCTAGCAGGTAATGGACGATATGATGCATGCGTGGAACTGCTGCAGCACTGCTAATCATGCATGCTTGCATCCAACCACAGCTAGACGTCACGTGACGGTCAGCTGCTGCTTTGAGCTTTGATCTCAAAAGTACCTGAGTGGCAAACCTCTCACAATCTGCTACTGGTCAATTTTGGACCAACCTGTACTAGAATCTAGATATCTGATCAAAGGTGGATTCACCCAGTTGATGACACCCAGTAAATACATGATGTGAGGGAGCCCAACTAAGTATGAAGAAACTTGGACCAATCCGAGCAAAGCCTGAGTGATCACTCCCACCCACTAAGCTCAGCCAAGGACTTAATCATGTTGACTGGATCAGTGTAGGGTCAAACTCCGCAGGCAGTGGCAAATCGCCCATGTCACATGCATGCTAGGCCGCTTACATCATCCAGGTTGCATACCTGCTTGAAGGTGACACTTACACATAACATCCTGTTGCTAATGATGGGTCGGACCCATCTATAGCATCATGCGTTGGAACTCCCAAGTTCAGAGCAACCATCCAGCCAAGAGGTAGCCTGTTTTGCAGACACAAGACAGTTACATAGTCATATGTGCGCCCCCCACCTGAACCAGGCATGTGAAGTGAACTAGTACACAGCCGCAAGAAGGGACTCGGCCTATACTGACCACCAATATCCCTCCAAAGCCACAGCACAAAACACACACTTTGTCAGCGAGCCAAGGCAACCTCCAAAAGCACTGCTGTCACCTCCATACCGGAAAACATAAACATGTGTGCCAAGGTCAGTTTAATCAACTAGGCCGTCTTTCTATTCAATAATCGGGGAAGAGACACTCCGTCGGGGAGGGTAAGTATGGACTAGACTGAAAACAGTGCTTGGGCACGATTCTGTGGATAGGGTTCACATGTACACTGCATTGCTGTTAATGGCGATAAAGGCATCCAGAGCAAGCCCCTGCATGGCCTGGTTATTGTTATACCAAGCAAGAACACCAGGCTTAAATTTGCCAGACGGGTAATACAACTTGACATGTACTGCATTGACGTAGTTGAACATACTCCCTATGGTCATAACAGCAGGGCTTGCATTTGCTGCTTTACCAAAGGCACCCCTTGCATCAATCGTTTTAGAACAGATGGATGCAGTAGGCCCCTTGCACACGTTGCTCACTAGTGCACTGATGGTGCCAATTGGCTTTGGGGCACGTATTCTGTTGCTGTCCTTTCCAGGGCTGGTCTTACTGCTGAAGTAGATATTCAAGGCAGTGACCAGGTACTGGGCCTTCAGTGCAGCTGCCTTTGTAGCCGTACCAGAGTTGCCGGCGAGCAGCACCCGCGACACATAGCTCGCAACAGCACTGCAGGATGCTCCTGCCTGGAGGTCGTAGAAGGGGGTCAAGGTGCGGAGCCATGCACCAGAGCTGCAAGAATGCGAGATACTAGTGGCGGAGCTCTTCCCACTACCGGCAGCAATCTCAACTGATGCAGCTAGTGCGCGGCCTTCAGTCTCCGCACTTGTGCTGTGGCTACTCTTCTCACCGAAAAAGTCATTATCATTGCTGATCTGTATGTTTTTGTTCATGTCCATGCTCCCTGCATTAGTGGTGTCCTCCGTAGCTTGATAGTCTGGTGCTCCAGTGTGGTGGGCTTGAGCCTGGCCCAAGCCCACCGCGGCATCCCGCTGCCGTGCGTCAGTGCTGCTGCTTGCAATGCCGATGGCCCTTAGGCGACGGCCCCAGCGGTTAACCTCGCCCTGAGCGATGATCGCAAGACCTGAGGTACTGCGCCAGTAGCTCAAGGACTTGGCACCATAAGCAGGGATCCTCGTGGGAGCTGACAAAATGAACACGTGAGACATGGGAGAAGCACATTTTTGTTAGCAGGTGGCATGAGCGCCCGGTTGAGGCTAGTGCTTGATTGTGTTGCATCCTACTGGTGTAGCCTTACAAGCAAGAACACTCGCAGACACGTTCCAGGTTGATTGTTGAACAAAGGTGCCATACATGCATGAGTGGAGAGAGAGGGAGGGACAGCTGAGACTTGAGGAGATCTTGTGTTGATCTCCAGCGTGGGATTGTGGGAAGGATTTTGGGAGGAGGGGGCGGGGGTGGTTTGCTTTGGTAATGGTAAGAATGCACCAGGGAATTAGAGGAACAGGGATCAAGGATGGGCATAGAGCACTTCATGAGGAAAAAATGTGCAATTCTGGAGTGAGTTGACTCCTTAACACTGAGCCACACTCTTCAGGTTGTGCACAACCTTCTCAAGTTGGTCCACCTTCCCTCCATCCCACCTGGCCCCTATCCTAGTTGCCGCATTCGCTCCTCCCGTCTTTCCCCACGGCCCACCCTTAACGCCTCACCTGGTCCTCTCTTCCCCGGCTTCCTCTCTCTGAATCCATTTCCCATATCCCAGCGTATTACTCTACCAATGCCCTCCACTCTCTCCTCCATCCACATACAACCGATCTCTCGGCCTCAGGTCCCCTCCATCATCAACACCACCATTCCAGCCCTATGCTATCCCCCCCCTCATGACCTCCTCCCCCCCCCTCCCCCCCCCACACACACTCCACCCTCCATCACACAGCCCTCCTTTCCTTTCCCTGCGGGCAAGTGTAAATGCCAATCCCCCGTTACCTCCCACCCCTCCTCACTCCACGGCTCCGTCCCTGCCCTACCCAACCACCTACCTCCCTGCTCTCTTCCCTCCACCACCCAACCCGCCCCTCCCCGTCCACCGACCTTCTCTCCTCCGGTCGGTGCATCGTCTTGCCCCATCCCTCTCCTCCATGTCCATCCTTTTGGCTCCCCTCCCTGCCACCCTCCCCCCTCTTTGCCCCCCTCCCGTCCCTCTCTTCCCACCCTGCCGACTGTGCCCCTCCCCTGCTGCCACCCCCACCCACCCGTCCTCTCCAATTCCCACCCTGCTCCCTTCACAGCGCGACCCCGCCTCCCCTGCCCGCCCTCCTCCTTCCACCAGCCACTCACCCCTGCCCGCTCTCCTCCCTTCACACCCACACAAACCCTCCCACCCACCCACCGCTTCCCTGCCCACTCCAGGGCCTCCTCCCATCACCATCCAACACCTCCCCTCCCTGTCCCTGTCCCACTAGGATAGGATCCCTCCACTCCCTCCTCCCCTACTGGCCCTCCTCCCCCATCATCACCGACCACTCCCCACCCGAGTCCTAGCAGCTCCAACACCGACCACTCCGCACCCCTCCCTTTTCCCTATCTCCTCTCTCCACCCCCTCGCCAAACCCTCCACGACCCATCCCTTTCCCCTCCACCCCGGTCCATTAACCACCCATAATTTTCGCCCTCGCCATGGCTCCTCAATGCCCTCATCCCCCCTCTTTCCTATGCCCCCACACCCGCCACCCAGCCGTACCTTTGTACCATGCTTTCACCACCTGCGTACATGAGCTCTTGAGGCCAGCAGCATCTACCACCGTCCAAACAACAGTTGTCTGACCAACTCCAAAGTATCCATCACGATGATCCGATGTGGTTACTGTGCCACCACAGTTGTCCCTTGTCCTAGGGCTCCCAAGTACCACTAACGTCTTATTCTGCCCTGTTGGGGCCCATTGGGTGATGTCCACTGGACAGGTGATACTTGGGGGGATATTGTCTGCAAGTACAGTCAGCAGAACTCTCAAGGAAAGCACCAAGGAGTAGGACAAGCACTAGCCGGGGATAAGTACATAATGTACCTGTACAGGAAACTAGGCCCCAAGGGGAAGGGCGGGAGGTACAATAGTTTCAGGGTAGACATGGTCACAAAGCAAGGTGGTGCGCTACGGCAAGGCCCCCGCGTCCTTAAACTACTTACACGGGTATTCCCATGACCATGCGCCCCTTTCTCTTCTGTTCATGAGTACTAGCACTAGCAGACAACAATGCCAAGTGAGTGAAGCTCTAAAGGCATATGACCAACTGGCATCATGTAAGTCAGCTTCAAACGATCAAGAAAGGCTGTTTGGATGCATCTGAAGGGCACACTACACGTCGCGGAAGTTCCATGTTGGCAGGCTGCAAATGTATCACAAGGTTGGCAGACAGATTTCAGCCACAATTGCAAGTGTAGGATTAAGTGTAGAGTACTTTGAATCAGTGATTAAATAGCAGCACTAGCTCTTGTTTCTTGACTCTTAATGTTAGGCTGCCTATACTTTACCCATCCACCAAGCCTTCACTTCCTACATACATCTTGGTTTGAGCCTTACAGAGTGATGAGGTATCTATCTGCTCTGTTTTGGGACAATCGGCATCTGCCCTGACTGCAACCATGCATGCATTTCCTGGCAAAGCAAGCCGGCCATAGTACCTTTGCCGGGCGGGGCCATGCATCTGGAATACGGTGCTATCTCTCTCAAATAAATGAAGCTAACTCCATCATGCAAGACCCACATCCGCAGTGTGCGGCTTTGGCGGCTTGTGCGTGCCTCTGAGTACCCGTCAGAGCAGAACGACCACTCAGATGTTATAGTGCAGCAGCCAAGATTACCATGCTAGTAGTCAATACGTACCTACTACAGTGACCTTCTGGGTGCAAGTTGCGGTCTGTCTTAAAGAGTCAGTGGCTGTCCATGTGACAGTGTTGATCCCCAAAGGCAGGACATTGGATGGAAAGTGGCTCAACACCACAGCATCCACATCAGTATAAGTTGCATTCTGCAGGGCACTGTTGGTACTGAAGCTGGTGTTGCATGACCCAGGGTCCACATTGACACTCACATCTGCCAGGCAGGTGATCACTGGAGGATGAACAGCTGGTCGGTGAGGAACACAACATGGATGAAAGTTACCAGTAGTAGTAATGCAGTCCACATACATCAGTAGCAAGCAAGCGGCCTAGTTAATGATATGTGCATCGCCCCTAGAGGCAGTGCCCACAAAGCCAAACCCTTAGCAGGTAAAGGCAGTTTGTCATGGGTATGGCAGCACTAAATTTGTACATGCGTGCTCGTGCATTGCCCCTCTGATTGCATGCATGCTGAAGGAAGTGCAGGTTGACGATCTAACATTCAGCATGCAATGATATCAGTCTGAGTCGTGGGTATACATACACGACCCCAATGATAATACAGCTAGCATCCACTAATAAGACACCGGCTCTCACTTGCCGTGCTCCCCAAAAAGACGGGGGAATAGATGGGAAAAGACGCCAAATCAAGCTAGTAGTAGTAATGAATGAAAAGTTTGCTGAAGTGCTTATATATGGTTGCATGATGTCATATCTGTTTGGATAGCATGGTCCGAAATGCCAACCGTTAGTACAATTCACAGCAAACAGTAAGTGCTCTTTTATGGCGGATGCTGCTGGTTGTGCATGCATGGCCCGGGTTGCAGTGCCCCCATGAACTGAAACTGGGCCCACAAATACAAAACCAACCTAGGTTCCTGTGCCCACAAATACAAAATAAATCTGGGTAATCACGGCATTCCACATAAATCACCCATTTGTGTACCACAGGGAGATGAGTAATCTTGCCAAAAGGCTACAGATGCTGGTCTAAAATCCGGGTAGTCTACTACATTTTACATGGCCTACATGCTGAATGAAGTTCCTGAGCTGTCAGCATGGAAGTCCTAACATGGGCGGCTCAAGCCATCATCAACGTGCAAATATCATCCGCATGGCAACTTACCACTCACTAGCTCATGCAGCCCAGAAGAAACTCGGGAAACTAGTGCATGTCAACTAACCTAGTCAAGGGACAAAACTGCTAAGAGCGGGCTCTGACGATAGTGTCTGTCATGTATGTATGAGTAGCAGTTTACACTGCCTAAGTTGTACGCGACAGCCCCCGCCCAAGCAAGCCAAATACATCTGCCGCACCTACCTTGGTTCACAATAATCGTCTGAGAGCAGTTAGCAGACTTTCCAGCTGAGTCTATAGCAGTCCACCTGACTGTTGTGCTGCCAACGGAAAAGCTGGGGTCAGTGTTTGGAGCATATGCCAAGTTGTTAGTGACCACCACCTGATCATCACCGCAGTTGTCGCTGGTTCTAGGGGTGCCAAGGGCCACTGCCACAGTGGTATTTCCAAATGGCAATTCTCTGGTAACATCATCTGGGCAGGTGATGCTGGGGGGGATGTTGTCTGCAGTGAGCAGTATGAGCGGGCAGCAGAACATGGTCAGCCTGACCATGCTGAGCAAAACAAGCACGTAATGAACTAGTGAACTGATGACGGACATCAAACAGTCATGAGTAGCGAGGGTTGATTATCACTGCCCATTACCATACTACCCAAATCATGGTGTCACTATACTTGAAGGGCTGCTGAGTGCCCGCCCGCCTTTCAGCCAATGGTTCGACGGTATATATGGTAGCTATCTAGCTCGTTCCTTCAGGTAAGCTGATGTGGTAATACAGGTAAGTACGGGGGCATACAAGTGGGTCGTTGTCTCATGGCCCTCCTTGATACATACCTACTACAGTGACCTTCTGGGTGCAGTTTGTTGCCTTCTGCATTGTGTCTGTTGCTGTCCATGTGACAGTGTTGATCCCCAAAGGCAGGACATTGGATGGAAAGTGGCTCAACACCACAGCGTCCACGTCGGTATAAGTTGCATTCTGCAGGGCGCTGTTGGTACTGAAGCTGGCGGTGCATGACCCAGGGTCCACATTGACACTCACATCTGCCGGGCAGGTGATGACCGGGGGATGAACAGCTGGTGAAGAACACAACAAGGACGATATTTAATAGTAGTAATGCAGTCCACATCAGTAGCAAGCAAGCACCCTAGTTACTGATCCGTGCATCACCCCAAGATGCAGTGTGAGCTCACTCAGCATGCAATGATATCATTCTGTCGTGGGAAGACATACACAACCCCAATGTTAGTACAGCTAGCATCCACGCTACTAAGACACCGGCTCTCACTTGCTGTGCTCCAGAAAAAGATGGGAAAAGATGTTGCCATGCCAAATTTAGCTAGTAGTAGTAATGAATGAAGATTTTGCTGAAGTGCTATATATGGTTGCATGATGTCATATCTGTTTGGAACGCACGGTCCGAAATGCCAACCCGTTAGTACAATTCGCGACAGACAGCAACTGCTCTTGTATGGATGCTGCTGGTTGTGCATCCATGGCCCGGGTTGCAATTCCCCCATGAAAACTGGGCCCAAAAATACAATCCAACCTGGGTTCCAGTGCCCACAAATACAAAATCAATCTGGTTAATCACGGCATTCCACGTAAATCACCCATTTGTGTACCACAGGGAGATGAGTAATCTTGCCAAAAGGCTACACATTGCCGGTGTAAAATCCGGGTGGTCTACTAAATTAACATGGGCTACATGCTGAATGAAGTTCCTAAGCTGTCAGCATGGAAGTCCAAACATGGGCGGCCCAAGCCATCATCAACGTGCAGCCGTATCATCCGCACGGCGACTTATCACTCACTAGCTCATGCAGCCCAGAAGAAACTCGAGAAAAGTGCATGTCAACTAACCTAGTCAAGGCACAAAACTGCTGAGAGCGGGCTCTGACGATAGTGTATGTCATGTGTTTATGTATGAGTAGCACTTTACACTGCACAAGGTGTACGCGACAGCCCCGGCCCCAAGCCAGCCAAATACATCTGCCGCACCTACCTTGGTTCACAATAATCGTCTGAGAGCAGTTAGCAGACTTTCCAGCTGAGTCTATAGCAGTCCACCTGACTGTTGTGCTGCCAACGGAAAAGCTGGGGTCAGTGTTTGGAGCATATGCCAAGTTGTTAGTGACCACCACCTGATCATCACCGCAGTTGTCGCTGGTTCTAGGGGTGCCAAGGGCCACTGCCACAGTGGTATTTCCAAATGGCAAGTCTCTGGTAACATCATCTGGGCAGGTGATGCTGGGGGGGATGTTGTCTGCAGTGAGCAGTATGAGCGGGCAGCAGAACATGGTCAGCCTGACCATGCTGAGCAAAACAAGCACGTAATGAACTAGTGAACTGATGACGGACATCCGAAACAGTCATGAGTAGCGAGGGTTGATTATCACGCTGCCCATTACCATACTACCCAAATCATGGTGTCACTATACTTGAAGGGCTGCTGCCCGCCCGCCTTTCAGCCAATGGTTCGACGGTATTGTTATTACATTTCACTGTTGTATACTTTGTTCATCAACGGTCTCCTAAAAGAGATATGGGAAAAGCACCCGGGGGTTCCCCTACCAAAAGAGGTAGATAATAGTGGTAGTGGGGAACAGGGCATAGGAAGGGCTGATGAGAGTAACATTGAAGGTAGATCAAAGTTGGTAGCACTAATGCTCGCTGACGACCTTGTAGGGCTTGCAGAATCGCAGGAAGAGCTTCAGAAGATGGCTGACACGATTCATGCCTACAGTCGTAAGTGGCGTTTTAAGCTGAGCCCAACTAAAAGTGCTGTTGTTGTGTTTGGTCCTTTGCCCCCCAATAAAGAGTCCCCAAAGGTAAGTTTTAGCAGTGAGAATTTGCCAGTACTAGATGCATATACATACTTGGGGATTGTTTTCACTAGTGATTGCAAATGGGACGCTCACATTGCAGGTATGATTGAAAAAGCTACAGCCTCCATTAATGCATTGCAAACATTCTTCCAGAATCGTCATGTAAGCTTTGAGGTTAAGAGAGCCATGCTGCTGGCTTTGATAAGACCAAGGGTTGAGTATGGTTCTGAGGTATGGTGGGCATCATCCCAGCAGACAAATACCATAGAGTCTAAGATCCAAATAGAGGTTTTGAAGAGATCACTGCATTGCAAGCCAAACATCTGCCATGAGGTATTGAGGGCAGAAGCTGGTGTTAGACCTCTATCTAGCTGGTTGGACCAGAGGAAGGTTGAATGGTGGTTCAAATTACAGCAAAAGGATACTACTAGCTTTAGCAGGCAGGCACTTGAAGCATCTTGGCCAAGCCACAGGAATTATACTTCTTGGCAGAAGAGGTTCAATAAACTCAGGGCTGAACTAGGCATGCAGGAGGAAACCTTACAAGCAAGAGTGAGAGAGGGACACCTACCTAGCTTCAGGGCATATGTCAGGTGGAGTATATATGAAAGAGACAGGGCTGTTCGGGAGGAGGGTGCTAGGAATAAATCTACTTTAGCGACATATATGCAGCATTACAATGACGATATCAATTATTTCAAGCCGCAGCCATATCTGTGCACAGGCCCTCTGAGCAAAGGCATGGAACTCATTATGCAGCTGCGTGCAGGTATTCTTCCTCTCAACGCTATGACAGCAAAATTCGGTAGGCAGAGCGCTAGCAGGCAAAGTGCACGTAGGGAGTGCTGCAAGTCCTGTGATCTTGGCCCTGAATTGGGAGGTGAAGTTGAGTCTCCTGAACACTTCTTGTTTGACTGTCCTGTTTACCAGGCACAAAGGCAAAAGCTGTGGGAGAAGCTGACTTCTGACCCTGATGTTGCTGCAAAATGTCAGATATTGGATGGCAAATCTGCATAGCATGCTTAATGAAGAGTTCTGGGGTGTAGACGTCGATGAGGAGTCTGGCTTAGTATATGGCCCTTTCAAGCATGCATTTAAGTGTATAGCTAAATATGTTGCAGCTGCTTGGAAGATTAGGAATGCTTATGCTCACCCTTCTGATGTGGCGTGAGGTCCAACCAATGGGGTTTGTTACCAACTATTGCTTGCACCCGGGCTTACAAGCCCTCCTTGCTTTCTCAAGTAGGAGGAGGCTCTTACCCCCATTGGGGCAGTGGAGGTTTTGGGGTGATTTTGACCTAGCTGCTGGACCTCATGTTTAGGCATGCATATATTATCATACATGTCGAAGTTTACCCGTATTCTGTTCCACCTCGCTGCTCTTTGTGACA
>OY744500.1:7293222-7341030 GCA_963556185.1 Pseudopediastrum boryanum
GGATCTTAGACTCTATGGTATTTGTCTGCTGGGATGATGCCCACCATACCTCAGAACCATACTCAACCCTTGGTCTTATCGACGGGAGTTCGACGGTATATACGGTATGGTAGCTATCTAGCTCGTTCCTTCAGATAAGCTGATGTGGTAATACAGGTAAGTACGGGTGCCTAGAAGTGGGTCGTTGTCTCATGGCCCTCCTTGATACATACCTACTACAGTGACCTTCTGGGTGCAGTTTGTTGCCTTCTGCATTGTGTCTGTTGCTGTCCATGTGACAGTGTTGATCCCCAAAGGCAGGACATTGGATGGAAAGTGGCTCAACACCACAGCGTCCACGTCGGTATAAGTTGCATTCTGCAGGGCGCTGTTGGTACTGAAGCTGGCGGTGCATGACCCAGGGTCCACATTGACAGTCACATCTGCCGGGCAGGTGATCACTGGAGGATGAAGAGCTGATGACAGAGGAACACAACATGAACGCTTTTTAATAGTAGTAGTGCATTATCAGCAAGCAAGTGCCCTAGTGAATCACACGTGCATCGCCCCAAGATACAGTGCTCACACAGGCAAGGTTTTGTCATGACTGTGGTGTCCGGTATGGCAGCACCTTCTGTAATACCGACGTCCTAGTGCATTGCCACTCCACTACCTCTGATTGCATGCACATTGAAGGAATTACAGGTTGGCAATCTAAGGCTCAGCATGTCAGCATATTTCTAGGAGACATGAGCCCAGTATAGTGCAGCTAGATTCCGCGCCACTAGGACGCCCCTCTCACTTGCTGCTCCCGCCAAAAAGATGGGAAGAGGATGCATGCCACCCTAGTGGTCTTCGTGGGTCTTAGCGATGATAAATATATGCATAAGGGCATACTGCCAGTCACCACGGTCTGCATACTTATACCACAACAAACTCAAGGGCTGTATATATACATGCTCTGTGTAGCTGCAACCAGTAATACGCCTGGGTGGTAAACAATGACATTGCCTGCTCCATTGTAGCAGCATGCACATCCCTTTCAACATCAACGACATGACCAATACACGAAACTCTTGCATCTTTCTTCCCTCTCTCTGACCAAGACTACTATCAGGCAGCACGAACAACAGGACCAAGAAGCCTCCCACCCTTGACAGAGCAGAAACCTTACAACAGCTCCCACCAATCCCAATTCCCTGTTGTTATACAGGCCGCATACCATGACCCACGCTGATACCCATTATTCATTCAGTAGCCGCTAAAATAAAAGAGGGGCAGGTCAAATAATATGTAGAAACAACAGCAGAGTCACAACATAAGGTTGGTGTCTATGCAAGCTGTTCTAGTGCTTCACATGGAGTGTTGCACTAGAATGCTGTTCATGAGAGAGCAGAGGCTTGCAGAGAAGTGCGGTACCATAGACCGGCTCTCCCTACTGAACCCATGTCAATTCCTATCCTACCTGCGGCACATGTACTGGTGGTGACATTGGTGGTGGTATTTGTTGTGATATTCCAGATGCTGATGGTAGACGTGACACAGTTGTTGCTCAAGCAGTCACTGGGTATAATGCAGGTGCCATTGACATCACACTTGGGGCATGCGTCACCGCCACAGTCCACCCCGGTCTCATTTCCGTTCTTGATGCCATCAAAACAGGCAGGCCCAAAAGCTGCAGCAGGAAGTAACATCTTTGGTTAATACTGTGACCATGCCGGCAGCGTCAGAGAGAGAACGGTTCCTGGAAGAGGATGCAGCAGCACCACCTTCAATTAGCAGACATGATCCTGATTGTACTGACAGCCACAAAGATACCATTAGCAAGGTACGGCTGTACACTGGTGGCAATCCGCGGCAACGTAAGATAGACATGGGGCCAAACCGGGCAGACGGTCCAACTTGGGTCCGGCGATAACATCCCAGCAAAAGCAGACACTGGGAAAGCGCCGGCAGCACATCGGGATCAAATCTACAGCACCAACAAGGCACAATCTCCATACCAGGCAGAATTGGTGGGTATCCTTGGCTGGTGCACTGCAGCATGGAATACTCAAGCATAATGACAGACAGTGTCAGTTCAGTGCATGCCGTTAAACAGAGCTGCTGTTATGTACTATCCAGCTCATGTCCCGTATCACCGACACAAACATCTGCTTGAATTGATTAAACAGCAATCATAGCATCGGGGGGAAAACTGCAGCTGATCAAGGTCCGAGGGCATGCAGGCATCCCAGGTACTACTACTTAGCTGCCGGTGCCTACCTGGTCTGCATTTGGACTTGCCAAGAAAGAATGGGTAACAGTTGAGACTGATGCAATCAGTGTTGACCTTGCAGTAGGTACCATCTGGGCACGGAGCGCAGTCAGGACCACCACAGTCCACATCAGTCTCATTTCCGTTCTTGATGGCATCATGACAGGCAGCTGCAGGCAGGCATGATCCCAAAGGTGCTTAGTAATACGCAAATATGCTGCAAGGTTTATGTTGGGAATGCGGGGGTAATTGCACTGGATAATGCGGCACTCATAATAGTCCTCATTAACACTGGAGATGAAAAGGTGCTGGCAGAACACTAACGTAGCTAGTGAAGTACATAGACAGCGGTCCATCTGCTTCCTGCACTCTATTGGTTTATGTGCAATTTTGCACTGGCATTCTTACCCTGCACTTGATGGTCAGAGTAGTGACAAACCGCTGTTATGTATTCATCCAATAAGATCAACAACCCGCTTCTCTGGTTCCATGTGATAGCCGATTAATGATATTTGCATACTCGTTAGCTGCCGAACCCCACCTGGTTTGCATGATGACGAAATGACAGTCTCGCCAAGCCACTCCATATGACAGTTTAAACTGATGCAATCATTGTTGATCTTGCAGTAGCTACCATCTCCGCACGGAGGGCAGTCAGGACCACCACAGTCCACATCAGTCTCGTAACCATTGGCTACGGTATCAAAGCAAGGACCTGCAGCATGGCGGATATCAGACACAGGGCGGCAGCAAAACAGGGAAGGATAGTGATTGTGTCTGGACTAAAAGCAGCCCTGGCACATGCTCTTGCTGAGCTTTCAGATCAAGAGGAGGAGGTAAGCAGTGCTACCACAGGAGGGCAGACAGGGGCGGGGGGTGAGGTGGGGATGGCTAGGTCTAAGAGACTGACTCCTCGGAGGTGATTATGGGTGGGGGCATGGGGTGAGGTCACGGAGGCACTGCATATGCTCTCAGAACAAGCGAGACGGCTTCAGAACTGCAGAGCTGACATGACATCTCAAAAGTAGTCAACTAACACTGAGTAGCAACACTGTGGACACCGGAGAAGGTCCCCAGCCATCCAAGATGATAAAACATCATATACAATGTACATCATATATATTTCACAATCAAGACACTCACCTTGTTTACAAGGAGGGCATGAGTCACCGCCACAGTCCACCCCAGTCTCATTTCCGTTCTTGATGTGATCGGAACAGGTAGGATTAGAAACTGCAGCAAGACACCCCATAGCAGATCTAGTCAACACTGTGACACTGTGGACCATGGAGCAGTCCGCAGCCAAGGTGATAACACATTTGAGCTGAGGGTTCAGGTTCAAGTGACACACACTTCTGCCCGAAACCACTGACAAATAAATCCGTAAGCAACTACTCTCCCTCTTACATTGGATAATGTGATCATGGATGCGCCTGGCGTAAGGGGGAACAGGCCAGAAGGATTGGTGCATCTCATTCCTGTTCATCAACATGATGCAGGACTGTGATTCCCATGTACGATGTGCAACATACTGTCACCTTTCAACACACTCACAGTACTGCTAACTCACCGGTGCCCAAGTGCTGTGCAAGTGCTGCATTATGGATGTATGATATCATACATGTTAAAAAGCACGGTCCAAAATACCAACCTTACTACAATTTGCAACACTTGCACCAACCGCCCTTGTGCATGGCTCGGTTGCAGTGCCCAGAACAAATACTTAGCAATTAAACGCTTTGCTTCCGTCGCTTCGGTAGTCATGCATGCATAGCCGTACCTTGTGTACTAATTTCTTGCTTTGCCCCTACCTCTGACACGGGCTACATGCTGGCTGAAGGTTCTGATCTGCAAGCATGGGCCCTGCACTAGCTAGCATGGCAGCACCACCACTCGCTCACCTAGCTGCTCCCCAGAAGACTAAACTGGAGAGGTGCATGTCAACTTAGTCCATCAATAAAAATGCTGAAAGGCTATGATTGTAATATGTCATATATGTATGCAGTGGGTAAGTTGCAATCTGCTAATACCGCGGCAGCAACTCTTCAACTCAATCTGAAGCACAAAGGCTGCCTTGCTTGGGACGACCCCCACTCCCAAGCAAGCCGAATACATCTGCCGCGACCTACCTTGGTTTAACACAGTGATCGTCTGAGAGCAGTTAGCAGAATTCCCAGCTGAGTCCGTAGCAGTCCACCTGATGGTGCTGCTACCGACGGAAAATCTGGGGTCAATGTTTGGAGCATATGGCGAATTGTTAGTGACAACCACCTGATCATTACCGCAATTGTCACTTGTGGTAGGGGTCCCAAGTGCCACTGCCACAGTGATTTGCCCGGCTGGCATGTCTCTCGTGACATTAGATGGGCAGGTGATGTTGGGCGGGATGCTCTCTGCATGCGTAGCGAGCAGCATGAGTGGCAGCGGAACATGGTAAGCAACACAAATAATTATGTCTACAGCCAGAGCCGCCGTAACACAAACCAGACATGAGTAGTAGTAGCAGGGGGTAATACTACCCAAATCATGTCTACGTGAACAATTACGGACAACCTGCCAATGATCGGGCAGGCGCGGCTATGGTCACTAGGGGGTTTCATTCATGTATTCGTGCTTCATTGATCCCACACTTCCCTTCCCTCCCCTGCCCCTCACCATCGTTTAAACATCTTCCTTCTTTTCCCTCCTCATGTTCCCTGCAAGGAAATGGGATCCCTCCACCTCTGGCCTCCCTTCCTCACCCATCCTCCCTCCCCCTGCCTCCCCGCCCCTCCCCCCCCCCCCCGCCCCGCCCCCGTCAACACTCTGCCATCCCTCCCTGTCATCCCTCTGCACTTCACTACCACTCTCCTCCTTTCTACCTCTCCACTTTTTTACCACTTTTCTACTTCTTCGCCTCTCCTCCTCCCTCCCTCCCCTTCCCCACCCCCTCAATATCGGATCCCAGCACCTCCTTTGCTACGTCGTTCCCTCTCCTGCAGACCCCCTTCTGGTTTCTCCCTCCCTCAAGCCCACCCTTTAAAACCACCCATCCTTCCACGCCCGCCAGAAAACGTACCGTTACCAACAATTGTCAATTCCTGATTGCAAGAGGCTGAGGTCCAGCTCGTTCCTATCCAAGCCATCACTACCCATGTGATGTTATGCTTGCCAGGAAGAAATGGAGTGGGCTCGTCCAAAGTAGGATACACATTCACAAGGTCATATGTAGAGTTCGTCTCAGCTCTAGGAAAGAGGCCCGCTTCTCTGAGTGAACTCCAGTCTTCCCAGTTGCATCTCCCACTGGCTACTGCTATAGTTAATGTTGGCTGGCAAACAAGGGTAACACCAGCTGTACCTGGCAACAAATCAGATGGTAAGTAGCGTAGACTGTGTAGGATAGGTTCATTCATAATCACACACATAAATTCATGGTCCGAGATAGTGCGGACAAGGTGAGGAAGCTGGCTGGGACCTAATGCAACAACGAAATTTCACCTCCCTTCCGTCAGTGATGAGTGCTGTGGTCATACTCATGAGTGTGATTGGTGCTGCTAACAAAAGAACCTAAAAGATAGACCCTGGTCAGTGTGCCACAGCAGCCGTGCCTCAAGGGGGGTCTCATCATGCCTGACAGAATCCCAAGCTCTCAGAGCCAGAGTCTGGTTGCCCACTGAGAGCTCCTTTGCAATTGGATGGTTTTGCATGTCAAACATTTGTTGCATGACCATGCTAACATATGTATGTACCATCATAGGTCATCAGAAAGCTAGGGCAGCAACTCTTCAACTCAATCTGAAGCACAAAGGCTGCCTTGCTTGGGACGACCCCCACTCCCAAGCAAGCCGAATACATCTGCCGCGACCTACCTTGGTTTAACACAGTGATCGTCTGAGAGCAGTTAGCAGAATTCCCAGCTGAGTCTGTAGCAGTCCACCTGATGGTGCTGCTACCGACGGAGAAGCTGGGGTCAATGTTTGGAGCATATGTCAGGTTGTTAGTGACAACCACCTGATCATTACCGCAATTGTCACTTGTGGTAGGGGTCCCAAGTGCCACTGCCACAGTGGTTTGCCCGGCTGGCATGTCTCTCGTGACATCAGATGGGCAGGTGATGTTGGGCGGGATGCTCTCTGCATGCGTAGCGAGCAGATGAGTGGCAGCAAAACACAGTGGTAAGCAACACAAGTATGGCTACAGCCAGTGAGAGTGTTACAAACCAGACATGAGTAGTAGTAGCAGGGGGTAGTAATACTACCCAAATAGTCATGTATACATGAGCAACTGCGGACAACCTGCCAATGATCGGGCAGGCGCGGCTATGGTCACTGTCTAGGGGGTTTCACTTATTGTTTGTGCTTCATTGATCCCACATTTCCTTCACTTCCTTCACCTTCCTTTGGACATTTTCCAGTATTGTACCTCCGCGTCACGTTCCCCGCCCTCGACCCATTTCTTTTCCACATTCTCCACTCTCCTCTAGAGATCCCTGCAAGGAAATGGGATCCCTCCACCCCTGGCCTGAGCCCTTCCTCACTCCCCCTGCCGCCCCCCTCCCCCCTCTACCCCGGCTGCTCCATCCCTCCCTGTTATCCCTCTGACTTCCCTACCGACTTCCTCCTATCTTTCTACCTCTCCTCTTCTCCTCCTCCCTCTCTCCCCCTCCCCACCCTCCCAATATCGGATCCCAGCACATCCTTTCCTACGTCCCTACCTCTCCTGCAGAACCCCTTCTGATTTCTCCCTCCCTCAAGTAAGCCCTCCCTTTTAAACCACCCATCCTTCCACGCCCGCCCAAATGCGTACCGTAACCAACAATTGTCAGTTCCTGCTTGCAAGAGGCTGAGGTCCAGTTCGTTCCTATCCAAGCCATTGCCATCCATGTGATGTTATGCTTGCCAGGAAGAAATGGAGTGAGCTCGTCCGAAGTAGGGTACACATTCACTCTGTCATATGTATAGTTAGTCTCAGCTCTAGGAAAGAGGCCCGCTTCTCTGAGTGAACTCCAGTCTTCCCAGTTGCATCTCCCACTGGCTACTTCTATAGTTAATGTTGGCTGGCAAATGAGGCTGACACCAGCTGTACCTGGCAACAAGTCAGATTAGAAAAGGTTGTATATAGTCAGTCATAATCACAAACATAAATTTCTAGGCCAGATGCTGACAAGGGAGCTGGATACTTAATGAGAACACACCTCCTTTTGATAGTCGGATATGTGCTTGATTTATTAGATCATTTTTATCAGCCACTCCAACCTAACCATTTACCACCTGTCGTAGTGCCTTCAAAGCCAAACTTGAAGCAAATCAAGCGCTATGGTATGGCATCACCTGTCCTTTCTGCCTCTTATTTTATGTCTGCTCAATCCGCGCTGTATGCCTGTGAGGTATGAGACTGTGTGAGGTGTTTTGCAATCCGCAGTTAGATAATTTAGTCCACTTGTAAGTGGTTCCCTCTTACCGACCAATGAGTGGCATCCAGCAGCCATGCATGGCAGCCCACTTTCTGTTCTTGCTGCCCTAAGATTAAGAAGAGTTGTGCCAAATAAACTGATCATGGACAAATTCACTATTGTTCCCTTGTGTATGACAAGCACCGAGTGTGTGTGGTTAGAGTCTGAGATTGTAAAAGTTTCAATGGTAGCAGCAATTTGCTTGATCTGAAAGGAAGGCTCTTCCGCACTAAAACCTTCTGGCGGCCTACCTTGGTTCAACACAGTGATTGTCTGAGAGCAGTTAGCAGAATTCCCAGTTGAGTCCGTAGCAGTCCACCTGACGGTGCTGCTACCGACGGAAAAGCTGGGGTCAGAGTTCGGAGCATATGTCAGATTGTTAATGACCGCCAGCTGATCATTACCGCAATTGTCACTTGTGGTAGGGGTCCCAATTGCCACTGCCACAGTGTTTTGCCCGGCTGGCATGTCTCTCGTGACATTAATTGGGCAGGTGATGTTGGGCGGGATGCTCTCTGCATGCGTAGCGAGCAGCATGAGTGGCAGCGGAACATGGTAAGCAACACAAATATGTCTACAGCCAGAGTAACACAAACCAGATATGAGTAGTAGTCGCAGGGGGTAATACTACCCAAATCATGTCTGCGTGAACAATTGCGGACAACCTGGCAATGATCGGGCAGGCGCGGCTATGGTCACTAGGGGGTTTCATTCATATATTCGTGCTTCATTGGTCCCACACTCCCCTTCCCTCCCCTGCCCTTCACCATCCTTTGGACATCTTCCTTGTTTTCCCTCCTCATGTTCCCTGCGCTCTGCTACTTTCCCCACATTCTCCACTCTCCTCTAGAGATCCCTGCAAGGAAATAGGATCCCTGCACCCCTGGCCTCCCTTCCTCACCCCGGCCCCCCTCCCTCCCCCTGCCTCGCCCCTCCCGCCCCCCGCCCCGCCCCCGTCAACGCTCTGCCATCCCTCCCTGTCATCCCTCTGCACTTCCCTACCACACTCCTCCTTTCTACCTCTTCGCCTCTCCTCCTCCCTCCCTCGCTCCCCTTCCCCGCACTTTCAATATCGGATCCCAGCACATCCTTTCCTACGTCCTTCCCTCTCCGGCAGACCCCCTTCTGGTTTCTCTCGCCCTCAAGCCCTCCCTTTCAAACCACCCATCCTTCCACGCCCGCCAAAAAGCGTACCGTTACCAACAACTGCCAGTTCCTGCTTGCAAGAGGCTGAGGTCCAGCTCGTTCCTATCCAAGCCATTACCATCCATGTGATGTTATGCTTGCCAGGAAAGAACGGAGTGTGCTCGTCCGAAGTAGGATACACATTCACAAGGTCATATGTAGAGTTCGTCTCAGCTCTAGGAAAGAGGCCCGCTTCTCTGAGTGAACTCCAGTCTTCCCAGTTGCATCTCCCACTGGCTACTGCTATAGTTAATGTTGGCTGGCAAACGAGGGTAACACCAGCCGTACCTGGCAATCAGATTGTAAGTAGATTGTTTAGGCTCATTTCATCATGTTCACAAACAAAAAATTGAAGGTCAAATGCTGACAAGGGGAGCTAGCTGCCTAATGAAATGACACTTCCTTACTGAAAGTCTATCTCCTCTCTGTGAGCGATTGCTGTGCATGTACATGAGTGAGTGTTTCAGTGTGATGGGTACTGCCGCCAAAGATAGACCCTGGTTAGTGTGCCATGGCAGTGCCGCTCCATCATGCGTTCCATCCGGCTTAACAAAAATCTTAAGCTCTCTGCTGGCGGCTGCCCACTGCAAACATGTCCATCATTTGGTACAAGACCATACATGCTGACATATAACATGTACCAATATATGTCAAATAGCTAGGGCTCGATGTTGAATATCATAGTGAGCCAGAGCTTGAGGTGTCAGATCAGTTGCACTAAAGAAAACGCACTAGCAAATCCAAGCAACATCACAGCCATCAACCGACTTGCTCTTCAAAGTAATATGGGGGGCAGTGGGGGGCTGAGCCGTCGGTCCCCAAAAGCACAACCTGGGCATTTTAAGCACAAGTAATACATGGCGGCACACAATACTTTGGCCACCCTTCACACACTCGAGGGGCAAACGTGTGAAGAGGGGGTAGCCAACATGAGTAAATCAAGGGAGGGAGACTATTAGTGCCAAGGGCAGTTGCTTCTCAGTGTGAAAGGTTTCAGAGGAACTGAAGATGTATAGTGTGATGAGGAGAGGGCAGCTGACCATAAACTGTAGGAGAAGAGCGAGGTGGGTGGGTGCACGTTTTCAAGAAAGTAGTGCATGTTGTGTCCATTCATCAGCATATCCTAGGTAGGACCTACGATCATAGTTGTGTCCATTCATCAGCATATCCTAGGTAGGACCTACAATCATGTTGTGTCCATTCATTAGCATATCCTAGGTAGGACCTACAATCATGTTGTGTCCATTCATCAGCATATCCTAGGTAGGACCTACAATCATGCACACTTAGCCCGCATGTATGGAAAGGCATGCATGTTTGAGCCAGTATAGTTAACCTTGAGAAGGAAAGCAGATACATCCGGTCAAGGCCACTCGATCATCCCGGGTTACTCTGGAAGGAACAGTGAGTGACTAGGACTCAGGGTACTGTGTGCAAATCAACCTGAATTCGTATAGCACTATAGCTAGTGGTCCGGTCGACATGCATGCTAAGGTATGACAGTTAGTTTACTTGCGCGCTCAGCCGCCGTTGCTCCCGGCCCATCGGATGGGAGAGGTAAGTAAAAATTGGTACGGCGGCCATACTGGCTCACGTACATCCTCAGAAAACATGTTATTTTTTTGCTGTATGTGTGCAGCGGTGAGCGGTATAGTGCGTGTTGGCCAAGGCCAGACCAAGACGATGCAGGCCGCCGTAAGCCCAGATAATGTTGGAGTCCCGTTGCTTGCAGCGGCACTGCTATGGCATGCAGAACTGCAAAATGAATTAACTTAGTCAGACCCCTGACCACCACAGAAAAGGGCTTATACTTTGCCCCTAAAATGCTTGACTCTACTCTGGCGGGATAGGTGGTCCTCATCCCTCAGTAGGCCTACTTCCCCATTTTCTATGCCATGCACTGAATGGTGTGTGCGTAGATGTAACCATGTAGCCATGCTGGACTGTGCTCTTGGCCATGTTACATACTCACAGTCATGGATGATGTCCAAAACCAGAACCAGAAGCAGGGTCCTCTTAAAGTAGATCATCCTGGGATGCCTGCATAGCATACACGGGGAGGGCCGTGAACGATAGGGCTGGGAAAGATATGCAGCACTGTGAACTAGAGTATGTGGTTCTGCCCCCAAATCAACCAGGAACTAATCACTAGTAGTGCAAGCGCCTTACCTCAGGCTGTCAGGGTGCATGCAACCGTCACAAGGTTGTTGCCACTCAATACAGAACGATCATTTCTTTGCTCCATCAAGACACTTACATCCAGCATTATAAATAAACACTGCAACACAGCAATGTGCAAGGCTACGGTGTCAGCAGGTGTGGCCAAGCAAAGACCACACGTGGTGGTCAAATCTATCGTGGCCATACCTAAATCTGGTCTGCAAATAGGCTAAGATAGCACGACAGTAGGTGAGACAATGACAGAAATGAAGTGAATGGCGTACCAGAGAGGCACGTAAAACGCATGTATGCCGGAAACCGCGCTCATCGTTAGTGGAGGCCGCTCGCTCCGGACAGGTAGAGAGGGCTGGTGATGTCCCGCTGCATATTAATGAACAGGAAGAAAATGTTACTGTATTCTTTCAACCATCAAGCGTTATGGATACTCCCGATGCATCATCCCTTCTGCTCTGTTCTCTGTCGGAGTTTCCGAAAGAGATGACGCCCTAAGACCTGGCCCCACCGCACACATACCTCTGCAGCAATCTCATCTGTAGTGATTAACGTGTCCAAATCCAGCGTATAATGTGTGGCTGGTGGTGAGCTCCCCTCATCCGTTTCAATGCTGGCCGGGAAGGAGATTCATATGTTGATATTGTACGGAGTACCGTAACGCTTTCGCCACCTACTTAGTTAGTTCCAAAGGATTAAACTTTATCTTTCGACCTTGTTGTAAGTTCTTGCTGCGCTTCTGTTCTTATCTCAATGGCAAGGTGTCATACGAAGGCACCAGACTCGCCGATCATCGTACCGCACGTGCGACGAACGGGTGACAGCGGGTAACAGCGGTACGACGCGCAAGGTTGACTTTTCATCGAGCCTCAGCTTGTGTGTGGCAATCCACCATCGGTTGTGTGGCTTCGTGATTGTGGTCAGGAGGCTTGTGTTCATGGCCTAGGTTTGTTTGGCCATTGGCATAGGTGGTCTTGCGTTTTGATTGATTCATCAGATTGACAAACTGGTAATCACAGATTACCCCCAGTTCACTCCAGTTGAAGTACAGTCCACAGGCTCACTGCCGATTACGGTAATTCCAGTCTGTATGTGCTGGCGAAAAAACTACTTAAGAGATAGATCACTGCACAGCAGCTCTCGGGGCGTGCAGCCCAGGACCCTGTATGTCACCTCAATAACACACTACCGCATCCTAAGTACTTTACAGCTCCTGACCTACCCCTTAAAGAGGCAGCATTACCCCGCCCCGGCCCGCCCACGCCCGCCAGTCCACAACAGCAATTTTGAGCAACTAAAAGTCAAGTCATCTCGCCTCCTGGCATCCTCTACCGTTTCAATCAGGTCAAACGGCATAAACTGTGCAGCAGAACAGTTTTCTAGTCATTCAATCCCACTGTTGCTTCTTTTGGGGTTGGTACCACAACCCAGGGCCCACAGCAGTAGCAGGTTTACCAACAGCAGCTGCTACTTCCACATGGAAAGCAGCTCCGGAACCAGCTGCTTGGGTTTTAGCCACTACAGCTGTCCTGATAAACCCTGAAAACAGGAACACCTGATACGTTGCAGTAGCAGCAGCAGCACTGGTGGCAGTCCTTGCTGTAAACCCTGCTCCATTCTGTAAGGTCACCCCACCTAGCACTACAAGACTCCTTTGCTTTGGAGGGTCTGTAATAGTGACATTGACCAGGGTAGGGGTGGTGTTCGGGGTTTTAAGGTACCCTAGGGCCTGGACATAGCGCAGGACACCAGGTATAACCCCAGTGTAACCGCTAGTTACAAAATTCAAACCCATAGATGAGTTGACCAAAGTCCCTTTTGGGTTAAAGGGCACCCCTAGATCGTACTGTATCAGATTCATTACATCTGGCGGCCTCGCCGGTATAAATGCTTGACTGTAGTGCCCAGGGCCGTTGACTTGGTCAGTGGTCAAAGGTACCACGGTCAAAGGTAACCGCATGTTGACTAGTGACACCTGCAGCAGGTTTGACCCTCTCCTGGCGGTTAGTTGGGTGGTTGAGGTCACCCCCTCCCATTGTAGGACCGTCAAGGGCCAGTAGGAGCCCCAGTTAGGGGTAGCAATGACAGGCCGGGATCCGCTACTGCTCCTCCAGACCTATATTACAGCAGAAAGCCATGGGTTTTATGGTTTTAAAAGAGTCTATATGATATGGTACTCTTACCACCTGCTGTTGATGCTATTATGGTTTAGCTCTTGCATGCGCATTGCTATTTAAAAGAGGAAGAAGCTGCTGATGCTCCAAACACCACAAACACCATAGACGCAAAACAGCAGAAATAGGGCCTTCAGTAGACATGAGTTGAGGCACTTTATAGTGGGATCCAAGAAATACTGGAGCAGGACCAACAGGTGACCATCGTGTACAGGCATGAAGGATGCTTGAGAAACCAAAGCAACATCTGATGCCAGCTAGACAGTAGTAACAGTAGTGCTAAAGCCCTGATTACGAGAGTCAGGTCCCTACTGCTTGTGTAAAAGTATATTTATAAATACATTAATGCGGTTTTAGGAATAGAAAGAGAGTTATGAATACTTTTATGTGGTTTTCGAGACACATTCAGACACTGGCCCAGAACTAATAAACCAGGTAGCCTTTACCCAAGGAGCAAGGAGGCGCAGGAGCAAGGGCAGGGCCGTATGGGTCATGAATAAAGAGCAAGAGGTAAAGAGCATTTCTATGCAAAACATCATGCGTACCAGAGCCTGCTGCAGCAGCAGTTCTGCATCATCCATGTATTGCTCAATGCTAAACCTGACACCACACCCTTCAGACAGCGCCTTACACCCCCCCCCTCCGGCACCCATAATAGTCCCCCAATCCCCCCTCCTCCCCCCACCTCCAATCTCCCCTTCCTCACATCTACTCACATCCGGACGCACCCGCCAATCAGCGTTCTTCATCCCTGTTGTTCTGTTGCTTCCCCACAGGCACTGAAGGCCCCCTCAGGCCCTGAAGGCCCCCTCAGGCCCTGAAGGCCCCCTCAGGCCCTGAAGGCCCCCTCAGGCCCTGAAGGCCCCCCCAGGCCCTGAAGGCCCCCTCCCCCTCCCTCCCTCCCTCCCCTGCGCCCCCACCCCCATCCCCTCGTCTGTAGCCCCACCCACTCACACCCTCACCTCCACTCCCCCATCACAGAACCTCCTGCCATCCCTATACCTCCCCCATGCAGCTCGCACCGATCCTCCCAAACAGCCTCCCCCCCCCTCCCCATCTCCTCACCTGCACTCCCCCCTCAAAAGCAGCTGCTGTCACTCCTGCAGGTCCCAGGCTAAGCCCTAGCTGTCGACCTCCTGGTGTGAAGCTCCAGCACCTCACGGTGAATTTCACACCACCACCAGTGGGAAAAGCAGCGGCTATACCAGGCAAGACAGACTGCACCAGAGCAGAATCAGGACCAACAGGGTTCTCTTCATACATGATTTGACTTTAAGGTTGGACTCAAGCTCTTGGACCAGACTTTGAAGACTGTTTTGCTGTTTATTCCATACATGCCAGTGTTCTGGTGGCACATGCATCAAGATCTCAAGAAAGTGAACTCAAACACTCGCCAAAATACAGCTTTTGTCACTACATACGCCCCTTACAAATACAAATGTGGGGAAAGGGATGCATCTCCGGTGCCGTTCCGCCTGTTTAATCAGGGTAGGAATGTAACAGCTCCCTCAGCTGGCCTCAATTCATGCAATGACCGAAACACTGCATTAACCAATAAACCATGCACCAAAAACAACATCAACAACTGCTGGATCATGTTTCATAGCAGACACAGTCACCACGTTAAAGCTCCACCCAATTGCTCCCATTTTACCTCCAGTGTGAAGTTGAAGTTCATGGTTGTAGCAGCATTAATCGCATTAAAAGCAGCAGTAGCAGCGGGCAGCCGTAGTTTCTGCCAAGGTGGTGTTCCTGGTCGGGGGAGAGCACTGGCCCTCCACACATCACATTGCAGCCCACCTACATAACCTGCCAAAGGAAATGGGAAGATGGGGAGTGATTTTTTAGGTGGAAGCCCACCCAAGCTACTGAAGCTTTCATAGGACGCTGTCCCTGTGTAATACATACATATCGCTTCCACGCGGGGTGACGGGCGCACCGCACGCTGAATGGCGTAAAAGTGGATAGAGTATGGTACAATTACAAAGGTTGCGAACAAGGTTCGATCTCCCATGGGCCACGAAGTAGGCCTGCAGGCTAGTGCCGGGAGGGGTTTCAGTCCCCCAACTTGTATTGTATTGTATTGTAATCTATGGGCCCCTCCACACGTCACATTGCAACCCACATGCATACTCCTGCAGGAAGAGAGCGCGCAGAGGCGAGTGATATGTTATCAGAGCTGGGGTTTAGGATTTAGGGTTCACACTTCCCAGGCACTAGGGTTTAGAGTAATCCAGAAGCACCAGACATTGACATCGTGTGCAGTGCACAGTCTGCTGAAAAGCTGCTAAAATGCTCCAGATCAACATTTAAACATTGCCCCAAATCTGAAAAGATACCAAGTAGCACAAGATCACTGAATATGCCATCAATAGTTCCTGTTAGTCCATTGAGTAGGGAAATGTGGTTTGAGCCCGGTGGTTTTGGTCGTTTTGACTTAGCTGCCTTGGTGCAGCCACACCTTCCACTTTGTTTGTTTGTTTACCTGTATATGCTGCTGCAGGGTTCCACAGTGTGCTACTGCTGACCGGGACATTGACCCAGCTGCTACTGCCACATGGCGCCCACTGAAGGTTTAGCGCCACTGCTGCTGCTACTGCTGCTGGCGCTGCTGGGTATGCGAAACCAATGTAGATGGGGATGCTGTAGGCGTGCACAAAGGTCATGCAGCCGCTAGTCTTGGTGGAAATGAGCGCGGGGCGGCTGCTGCTGCTGCTGGTGGTGGTGGTGGTGGTGGTGGTAGTTGCTTCGTAGTTATCCAGTACGAGAGTGTTGCCAATGGTTAAGCTGCATTGATTACAGGTCAACTGCACAAAAATATAACACAGCAAAAGAGCGCACTGGCTAAGAGGGTCCCTTGGAAGCGCATCTGTCAACTAAAACTCTAAACCCGTCCTTTTTCAATGTGAAACCCCAACTATCAAAAACATGCACTGAATTTGGTGGAGACTAGCGTGGGGCTACACAACCCATTTTCTGTTCCACCTTGCATAACGGCTTGAAGTGCAGGGCCTATGTCACTTTCTGCTATGGCACATCATGAAATCATGTAAGTGCAGGGCTGCTGCTGCTGCTGGTGGTGATTGCTTCAAAATTATCCAGGGTAAGTGCCTTGCCCACTGTTAAGCTGCACTGGTGACAGGTCAACTGAAAGCACATGCAATCAGCAAAAAAACTTAAATCAGGGGGTATGGCCCCTTGCTAGGTCTCCTGTCACCTAAACCATAAACCCTAGTATCCTGGTGCTGCCACTGTGTTTGAAGAAGCTTCAAAATGAGTGGTTTCAGAACTTACCCTGAATGTGTACCGCCCCGCCCATGTGCTTGTTGGTCGTAGTGCCGCTACTGCCACCCCCTGTGCCCCCAGACCCGCGCCCCCACCAGGGTATAGCAGCTTGTGTAAAGACCCAGGTGAGCCGAGGTTTAGTGCGGGGGTGGTGACCAGCTGCTTAAACCATGGCAGGGGGGTGGGGCCAAAGAGGGAGGAGGAGAGGCTCTTGGGGATGGTCCTGCTGCTGCTGCTGTTGAAGTAGAGGGTGAAACCTGAGGGGAGGGGTTTTAGGGTTTGGAGGAAAGGGTTTTAGGGTTTAGGGTTTAGCATGGGATGTGGGGGACGGGTGGAGGCGGGAATGGATAGGGGCGGTGGTATGAGATTAGTGGGAGTGCACTCGCACTTAGTGGGAGTGCGTCACCTATATACCAAACTAGTGGTAAATTAGGTATATAGGTGAAGTCTAAATAAAATGAACCAGCTGGCTTCTGCCTTAACTTGCTGATTCTATGTGGGACCCACGTTATGACCCCACCAGGGGGCCATCCCCTGAAAGGATGTGGTCACTGAGAGGCTGACTGCTGCTTTAACCCTTTACTGTGGGTCGGGAGGGGGGTGGGGCGGAATATGTGGCGAGGGGAGGGTGCTAATACAGAAATCATTCAATCCAGCCCCAAAATTCCTGATCATAAGCCCCCCACCTCCCCCCCCCCCAAAAAAAACCCACCTGGACCTTGCATGCCAAAGATTGGAAACCCCATCAGCATTAAGAAGCTAAACTAAGCTGCTTTGGCCTCCTACTACTCTAGGCTTGGTTGCATTCCAAGGCATAGACCCTCCGTGTAAAGCTCCACCTCATACTGTCTTGTAACAGCTGAGGTGCGGGGTCTATGGCACCTTTGCTGTCGCATATCAAGTGCAATACGATAACACTGATATGCTTGGACCTTGCATGCCAAAGACTGGAAAATATCCCTTAGAACTGCGTCATTTCTGAAAGAAATGTATAGGCTTGGTACCCCCCTCCCCTTGGCCCTGCATCCCAAGCCTACAACTGCAACCCCAAGCCAAATCATCGCCATTAGGTAAAACCTACACCCTAGCCCACCCATAAACCCTAACCCGCCACTAAACCCTACCTGTATCAGCAGTAGCATGACTAGGTCCTCCAGGTTCATCATCAGCTGGAGGGGAGGGGATGCGGGTGACCCAGGAGGTGACACGGCTGTAGCTCTCTTTGGGGCCAGAGGGGGGGGGGGGTAAAGGGGAGGGGGTGAGGGGCACAGCAGGATCGGGTCAGTCATGCTATGAGGGAAACATTACACTGAGGGGATGCGTTGTTTTTTATTTTCTAACTTTTTTATTTTTTAGCCAGGAGGTGAGGCGGGTATAGCTCTCTCTGGGGGGAGGAGGCGGGGAAGGGGGGAGGAGGGGGCCATACAAAATGAAGAGGGAGCACAAAAACACACTTGAGGTATTATGATGATGTTGGTACCATTGGTACTTCGGATGTTTGTATGTTTGCATGCAGGTGAGGCAGATAGAGTAGGCTAATTTGGATAAGTGGTAAGTGCTTCGTTTCAGAGGTGGGACTCACAGATTTCGCCACCACCTTGTTTACCCCATCCTTTGTTGTTCCCCTGCCCTTCTCTTCCCCCACCCCCTATCTCACCAGGGTTACTAGGGTTTTGCATCACCTTGTCTAAATACCCCCCCTTCCCTAGTTTCCCCTAGCTCTTGTTCTTTGGCGTCTGCTCTATTCAGGGTTTGTTAGGGTTCTGCATCAGCATATCAGCGGTCCACTAGGGTTTACACCACCCTATTTCCCCCCTGCCCCTTCTCTCTGCCCCCCCCCCCTCTCACCAGGGTTACTAGGGTTTTGCATCAACACATCCAGTGGTCCACTAGGGTTTACCATCACCAGCTCCACCTCATACAACCCCACAAATTCCACCCATAAAACAAAAGTCCGATAACTCCCCGCTGTCGGAAACGCTGCTGCCGCCACTCCATTGACTAAAACCTGAACATCAGGCCGCGTCAGCCGTAACTGATAAACCCCAGCCTCGGTCAAATTCAACATCCCGGTCAACACTAGGGTGTAACCGCTCCCATACTTAAACCCTGCAAACGGCGGTTGACCATTCCTGCTACTGCTGTCGACCGGTGCTACACCTCTCCACCCAGCTACAGCCGTGGCGTTATAGCTAGGGTTTAAGTACCACCGCTCAGTAAGCCCTGAAACATAAACCCCAGGATACCGCATGCTGATTGCGCCTTTAGGGGTATTCGCCGGCAGCGGTTTCGTAGGGTTTATCCCTGGTGGGCCGTAAGCTTTGACCGCTGCTGCTACTGCCTTCCCAACATTGACCCTGAGAATCTTCTGATTTGACCCTGGTGCGGCTGTAGCATCTAACTTATCAGATTGGGACAGCAGCAGCGGTTTAAGGAAGGAGGCATAACCACGGTTACTGCTACTGCTGCTGCTGCTGGTGGTGGTGGTGGTGGTGGTGGGGTTGCTTGCACTTAGGCGTTGGATGATGGATATTACTAAAGCTGCTGCTCCCGAAACCACAGGTGTGCTCATGGAAGTGCCCCATAGGGTTTTAAAGCCGTCATCTGCAGGGAGCAAAGCAGAAGTAGGGTTTAGCCAGGGACTGAATCTCATTTCTCCATGGGGTGGTTGTAGCCCCTGCTCAGGCTTTTCATAGAGGATCAAAATCATCTGAAAAGAACCTGAAAAACTCAAGTCTTGGCTAGGGAGGTAAGGCGAGCAAACACACAGTAGCAATACCATAGCATGAGTGCACTCTCTCTTCCTCCTGAGTTCTGTATACAATCAAAAGTGACTGGGGATGAATTTTGGTAGAATTTGTTGCCAAAGCCAGAAGGGGTGCAGGCAGAGCTGGAAGTTCACATTATTACATGTTAAGGGAGACCACTGCACAGCCCTCTGGGCCGTGCAGCACCCAAGTATGACTCCAACCAGTTTTCTAGTGGGGTGGGGTCATTATTATATGAAGGCCTCAACAAATATCTCCTTCGACAGAAAAGGCAGACACCAATGGTTTCGGGGTTTCGGGGCAGGTGCTTCGCACCTGCTTTATGAATGACTGCCCTCTTCCTCATGCCTATAACTGAATTAAAACCCTAACTAGCCAAAGCTTAAACCACCATAAACCCAATCCCAAATGTTTCTGACTGTAATTTCCCTGGTGCAAATGTCCTCTGCAGCAGGTCTAATCCCACACCCTGGGCTCCGGGCTACCTTACCCCTTATCGTAACCCTAACATTAAAACCCTAAGGCCCCATTTCCCCCCTTAACACCTACTCCTGTGTACAGTCATGTTACACATCTCCCCTAAGGCAGATATTTTCACTGGAACTGAATGATGGGCTTTAACCTATCGCACCCCTCATGTTAACCCTAACTTTAAACCCTAAGCCACCACCACTAACTCACCCCCTAAACCCTACCCAGATACGTGCTCAGTATCTCCCCTGGTGCAGATATGTCCAATGGAACACACTGAGCTTAGGTATACCCACCCCCTACGCCCAAACACAAAACCCTAAGCCACCATCACCCCTAAACCCTACCTAGGTATGTGCTCAATATCTCCCCTGGTGCAGATATGTCCACGGTAGTAGCTCCGTAATTACTGTATTGAGCCCACCCCTAACCTAAACCCTAACATTAGAACCCTAATGCACCAATACCCCACTCCCTAAACCGTGCCCAGATATGTGTTTTGTGTTTTTGAAGGTGCACATATAAATAAAACCTAACACCAAAACCCTACCGCATAACTACCCCCTCCCTAAACCCTACCTAGGTATGTGCTCAATATTTCCCCTGGTGCAGATATGTCCACGGTAGTAGCTCCGTAATTACTGTATTGAGCCCGCCCATCAATATCAGTTGTGGCTCCCACACACATGATATTTGGCAGTGGCACCAGACAGGGGTTATTAGCATAACCTAGACCTGACAGCTTGTCAAGGTCTATGCCGTAATTACCTGCAGCAGCAGCATGACAGGCTAATTACTAGTACGATTTACGATGTCTTGCATCAAAGCACCAAGGTCCCTGCACCTCATAAATCCCTGCAGCAGTATGATAGCCTCAACATACTATGCTTTGTTCAGAAGGGGTTTGGCATTCTCTGCAGCATTATAGCAGCCTCATTATTAGTACAAGTCATGATATCCTGTAGCAAAGTGCCTCAGGCCCCGCACCTCAAGCTGTTACAAAAACAATGGGGTGGAACAATTTGACAGGCTCAAACACCAGTGCTATATAAAGAGGTTTAACGACACCTTTGCCTTGACACAGCTCAGGTTTACTATACCGACCCGCACTTCACAGCTTGACAACTTCCAATGCCTACATTGACAACGGCCTGACACCCTTTACATTAAAACCCATGCTGCCCCTGCATAGCCCGGGGTCTCGGGTCCCAACGGGCCGGCACCGGGCGCACAGAAGCCAGTTCAAGCCAGGGCTCCTCCTTTGCTCACAAGTAGTGCACCATCGACAAGGGGCCAGGCAAGGTGGACACATGTGATCAAATGGGCATCCATCACTAGGAGTGATGCTTTAAATCACAAGGGCTTATTTAGACCTACCCCCTGGTTAACAGCAGCAGCAGTGGGTCCCCTCCTCTCTCCTTGCCCCCCCTCCACCCTCAACTCGCCTCCCCTCCCTCCCCTTCCCTCCCCCTGCACCACCACCACCAAGGCATTTGCCCTTATCATTAGCCTTAACTTAACAGATCGCGGAAAGCTGATGTCCCATGTCGAGCTTTTCCCAAGGGGCAACAACCACAGGGGGCAGTTTGAATATTTACGAATGCCATCCAAACCCCACAAACCCCTCGTATAACCTAGCAGACTCAGAATCATCCTTTCCATTTACCTGCTGCTGCCACCACTAGCACATCAGCCCTTGTCAATAGTTCTAGCGCCTTAGTGAAAGCCGTCATCTCTGTTGTTGGTTGTTATATATGGGTGCTCAGACCCCAGACTTAACACCCATTCTAAATCTCAACGTCCCCAACGATGCCAGCACACACCCCCTCTTTACCTGCTGCTGCCACCACTAGTACATCAGCCCTTGTCAATGGTTCCAGCGCCTTAGTAAAAGCTGCCGTCTCCTGTCCATGTTCCTCCCAAGGTGATGGGGGCCAGAAGGGAGCAAAGCCAGAGGAGTACTCACGACTAAATGAGCAGGAGATAATGTTGGCACCCATCTTCAGCGCATAGTCCAAGGCTTGGAAGATGGAGGAAGCATACATGGTGCCCTTGCTACAGTGCTCTACCTGCACACAAACAGCATGATAAGTGACAGGTAGTTTAAGGTACGGTGTAAGTGTTGCATTTCAGCACAGTCGTAGGCTGCTGCGGGGTTTAGGGTGCTAACCGTGTTTCTGAACTGCTCAACGCGAGCTTTTGCTTTTGACCTTCCTTTCTTGTTCTCCCGGAGGATATAGCCCTTACAAACCTTTTGACCTCCCCTTAAACTTATGCCCTTGTGCCCCATTTGCACTGCTCCTTTCTTCTTTTACCCTTCGCCTATCCCCCTTGCCCTTGGGTACGAGATGCAGCCTTTGACACTGGCCCAGACATTCTGGACCTACAATTATACCTTTCTTTGCTATGGCATACCATGAGAAGTGATTACATAGTCAATCACCAGCTCCCACTTCTCTCTTGCCACCCCTCTCCTTGCCCCCCCCCCCCCTTCACGTTGAGCACCACAACCTTCACTTCTGGTGCACCCCCTGCCGACCCCCTTCCATTATGCACCATGACACAGCTACAACAATCAAATGTGCTGAGACCGGGTCAGACATCACATCGTCCCTGACAAGATTCTAGCCCCTCAAATCGCTCCCCGTTCCCCCTAATTATCCCCACCCTACCCACCCTTTCCTCCTAACACACTCCCTCCCATCTTCTGCATAGCCCCCCGAGCCTCCACCCCCATACACATATTGCACTCCCCCCAAAATACAATCTTCCCTCCCTCGCCAACCTTGAGCTCATCTTGGTCCATGGTGCCAACCCTGCCCCTCCCCCCCCCCCCTATCCCACACTCTCTTTTCCCCCCTTCCCCAACGTACTCCCTCCCATATTCTGCACACCCCTTCCAACCCCCCACCCCCCAACACACACCATGCACTCCCCTCCCCATCCCCCTGCCCCCCAATGCAATCTAACCCACCCACCCACCTTGAGCACCATGATCTTGACCTTTGGTGCCACCCCTGCCACCCCTCTTCCATCATCTTTGATTGCTGCCACTATTCCCGCCACATGGGTGCCATGACCCTTTTGGTCTGACACGTCACCACTGTCACCACACTCCAAGCAGTTACCAAAGTAATCCAGGGCGTCACCAGAGCAGGAACCAAGGAAGCTGTAACCGTGAACATCATCAACATAACCTACAAGCACACAGGAATATAGATAAAGAGCAGATAAAGAGCTAAGATACCAACTTGCAATAAACATGAACGATTAAGCTCAAAATCAGCCATGCGTTGTTTGTGTCATGCTCAACATTTGGCCACTCTTGGTATGGTACAAGCAGTGTGGACTTTGGGCTTAGGGTTTGCAGATTGAGATGACTGCTTGCAGCCTGCGGGGTGCGGAGTGAAATGTAAGCAGACTTCATAGACTATATAACCAAATCTTCCATGAAAACTGTGACAAAACCGTTTCACCAGCAACACTACTTTTAAGTGCTTGCACTTGCATGATGAGGTGCATTTTCCAAAGTTCCGACATGGTTCTTTTCAGAAGATCTTCGTAACCCCCCTGACTTTGCACCTAAAAACACAGCCTGCATGCATTACACTACTCCTCTTGTTGTCCCACCACCCCTGACGGCTAACCACACATTTCAATGATCTGGCTCCCCCGTTCTTGGGTGGTGTCATACGGGAACCAAGGGCCAGATATACACATCATATACGCCTGCACAACCTGGTTACATGTCTACCTCTACAAGTATTGTTGATGTCAGACGACTACAAACAAAGCATGGATGCATCTGAGAGAACACAAGCAAGCTTCAAAGAAGGTTGTGGGCATGTACCTGTCTGCCATTACACTTCATCACTCCATTAGCCTTACCATTTCCATCATCGTCCCTTCCATTCCCTGGTATTTCCCCCTTGTTCACCCACAGGTTCCCCTTCAAATCTGGATGGTCCACATCAATGCCAGTGTCCAACACCGCAACTATCACACTGGGCTGACCTGCAAAGGCCACATAGAATGCAGACAAACCCAGGTCTTAGGGTTTAGCATGAAGCAGAGCAGAGAAAATACTAGTGTTAAGGTCAGTCATAGCAGCTTGCCACCATGGGGAAGCTGACAGCGACGCTTATGGTAAAGCGCAATGACAAGCATTAGTAGAAGTAGCAATCAAAAACCATTAGGAGAATTAAGCATTTTGAGCATCACCTCTGGAGTCCCACCCCCTCCCCCGTTGCCTACAGTCCGCAGTGCCTTGGTAATGTCTGCACAACCCAACCTTCTCATCCCCCTACACTCCATAAAACCTCAGCCCCACTTCTGCCCCTTTTTCTGTATCCGTGCCCCTCACCCACAAACCCCGTAATCCCCCCTAGCTTACCTTCTGTTACCTTCCAAGCATCCACTGCTGCCACTTTCTTCAAATACTCCTGCCCCCCCACCAGCCCCTCCCCCTCTCCAATCATCTGTTGAGCCACCACCTCTTGACTAGGCAACACAGCATCAGGGTCTACATCTACATCTCCCTCACTGGGACCTAAGCCCTCCAGGACACTGCTACTGCTGCTACCACCCCCTGCTGCTGCTGCTGCTGGATCTGCTGTTGTTGTTGCTCCTGCTTCTGCCATTCCCAACGCACGCCTTTGACCACCGCCAGCTGCTGCTATTCTGAAATACCCTAGCTGCTGTTGTAACAGTAGCCGCTTTGTTGCATTATGTGAGACCATGGGTTCTGTGATTGGCCGTGATCGGTGGCTTTTCTGTCGCCCTTGTGCACGCCCCATCTGCTGCTGCTGCTGCAGCTTACCCCTGCGCCCCTGCTGCCGGCCGGTCACATTACCACTAGGTACAGTATCAACGACACTTCCATTAACAGCTGCCAAAGCTGCTGCAGCTGCTCCTGCGTGGTTCCGTTCCCTCCTCTGCCTCCCTCTCCTCGCCTTCCTCCTCGCCTTCGGCTGCTCCCCTTGCTGTCCATCCCTGCTACCTCCACTGCTCCTGCTATTACTACTGCTGTCCTTGCCTTCTGCCAACCCTGATTCATCCCGAACAGCCACCGGCCCCACTCCCGGCTCTTCACCGCTGCTGCCGGCAGCCGCCATCCCCTGTTGCTGCTGCTGATGATGATGCTGAGTCATCACTACCGTCCGAGGCTCTTCGCTGCTGCCAGCGGCAGCCGCCACCTGCTGTTGCTGATGATGATGATGAGTCATCACTGCAGTCCGAGGTTGATAATGATGACCGGGCTGTACCTGACGGCTGCCACCACCCTGCTTCTCCTGCTGCTGCCGCTGCTTCTGCCACTCCCTCCATTTACTTAGCACTCCCTCCCAGATCCCCGGCTGATCTGATGACTCATCATCATCACTGCCGGAGCTGCCGCCGACGGCGGCCGTCACTGTTGCTGCTGCTGCTGTAGGTGATGAGTGAGGTGAGGGTGCATGTTTGGGGTGCTTGAACACCTTGCCATGCAACCGGGTACCATTGCGATCTGAGTGAGCCAGCCGCTGCCTTTGGGCAGTTGATTGCCCCTGTTGCTGCTGCTGCTGCTGTTGTAATGCTCGCCTCCTAGTAACTTGAGCGCTCTGCCCATTACTGCTGCTGCTAGTGCTGCTGGCACTATTGTTGTATGGTCCATCATAGCCAGTAGTCAGCTCAAAGTCTTTGATCAATAAATCAAGCTCTGCAGCAACAACAGCAGCAACACAGCAGAGGCCAAAGAAGCCAACATGTGGGGACACACAACACCAATAACCCTTTCCTTCTTTCAGTGCTTTCACTGCGCTACTGATGCCCTAGCCACAGCGCTCTCCCCTCACTACCTCCGCTGGATAGCACCTACAAAGATCCTACTTCCGGTCAGCGTTTGAACAGCAACCGACTCCAGAGGCTTTGGAAAACTGAGACTTTACCTCACAATTCTTACATAATTTCTTAACTTTATCTACAATTTTTCATTGAAACCTCCATGCTTGTTCCCCTATCTGCATACATGACCTCGCAAATACGATCATCAATAACTACCCTAGCACACGCTTGCATATCTTTCAACACAGTCTTTCAGATGTTGTCCCCTTTCCACAAGAAGCCCAGCTCCCAACCACTCTGGACAGAGCTCTCCACCCCTCGCCCCTACCTGGGTGTTGTTTCAGTATCCTGATGACCTCCCTCAATACCTCAGGACTGCTGGCGGTCAGAACCTGCGGACGGGGGCAGCCCAATTGTACCGTAAACAACCACATCTAGTGTAGCTATGGGATACAAACATAGAGTTATAGAGACATTAAATATATTGTCATAGAGTTATACAATGCAGGTATGTGAGATATGACACAACTCTGTTGGATGGCTTGAGGTTCCTGTTTTACCTACAGGTGGCTGCTGCCAAGCTGTGGCATATAGCTAAGTTTACAATATTATTGTTATTGTTGATACAAGTTATAATGTAATAATGATAAACATGTATCATAATGCAATAATGATGAAACAATTGATGTTCCTGTCTGACCTGCATGTGACTGGTGTCCAGCTGTAGTCCTGATACAAAGTGCTGCAGCTCTGGTGGTAGCTGGTCCAGGGCTTTGACTGCTACATCCTTGAAGGATACAATCAGACGGAGAATGTCATCTGACACCTGATCAGCAGCAATACATGACAATCAGTAGCAGCGTAGTAAATCAGCAGATCAGATCAGCAGCAGCAGCTCAAATCAGCAGATCAAATCAGCAGCAGCAGCAGCTGTCATCAAGGAGCTCTTCAATGGCATCTACAGTACTGATTGGTAAAGCAAGAAGGACAACCATGGATCCAGGGAAGGAAGTTGTTAGGGATATGAGATAGTGGCATGACAGTAATCCATTGCTAGCCCGCATTACAGAAGCAGATGTGGATGGCTGCTATTGGCCTCAAGCCAGTACAGAGCCAGATAGCAGCATGTGTCTCAGCCCGGTGTGCCTGGAGCCACCCTTGCTGCCCCAGGTGCTGCATCACACACCCGCTGCTCCTGCTGCTGGTGCACTTGGTGCTGATGCATCTGCTGCTGCTGCTCCTGCTGCTGCTAGTGCTGCTGCACTTGGTGCTGATGCATCTGCTGCTGCTGCTCCTGCTCCTGCTGCTGCTGCTAGTGCTGCTGCATCTGCTCCTGGTGCTGCTACACTTGGTGCTGATGCATCTGCTGCTGCTGCTCCTGCTCCTGCTGCTGCTGCTCCTGCTGCTCCTCCTGCTGCTAGTGCTGCTGCATCTAGGTTCTGTGGTGGGCTTCTGCTTCAACTGCTCCTGCTGCTCCTTGCATTGCTGCTGCTGCTGTCTTTGCCACTGCTGCTGCTCCTTGCTCTACTGCTGCTGCTGATCATGAAGCTTCAGTGGCTGGACCAGTTGCTGCTACTGTTGATGTTTCAGCAACTGCTCCCTTACCTGCTTGTGGTCCATGTATGCATCCCTATCATGGGACTAACCGGCAGTTATGCACAGCCTGCCATTAGGAGATCATTGCTCACCAAAGGGAGCTCCTTTTTGGGTGGACATCCGTGCATCAGGCAAACAGGCAGGGTGATACAAAGTACCACTACGCATGCCAAGGCTAAGCAGAGGGCTATCCGCCATCCTCTTCTCTCGAACCACTGCATGCAGGAAGAAGGAGTGGACGAGGGAAGCAGATCAGATTAGAGATGTGATATATTGCGCGGATGGCGGTTGAGCTAATCACATTGAAGCAGATCTCCCATGAACGAATTTCGCAGGGGGCCGTAGGCTGGCATCTAAAGTGTTCTGTGCTATCTCACAACGGCGTATTCGTTGACGGAACTCTATTGAAGAAGCTGAATAAAATGTTCTGCTGCTGGCCCAGGAGCCCCTGACTCCAACAAGCACACCCTAGCGAGGCAGCCTTGATAGGACAGTTCCAATCGGTTAACTACTGTCGTATGGGTTCTTGTAAACCCGCGTTTCATCAGTGTTGCTGGGAATGCACATCCCAGGACTCACACGTACCGGGGGTGCAGGATTTGCACGCGGCGTTGCCTCATGAATGTCGAGTCCATCGTTCCCTTGTAATCGCGGTGTATCCGCTTCTACAGATACTTGTACCTGCGAAAGACTGGTATGATCCCCTTTGGAGTCCTTGTTCGGGGTTGGCCCAGAGGTCATGGTAATGTATCATGCAGGTTGGCCAGCCCCGTGCATGGTGGTGCAATGATGTGCATGGTGTTGACAACGCGGCAGTGCTTCAACTGTATTGCCTGGTGCTTGTAACACCTTTGTAGTTCAGCTGATTGCGGGATCCGCTACAAGCCAATTGCAGTACGAGTGTCACTCCGGTTACGAATGACGGACTTCAACTTTGACTCCGATATGATTCCCAAGGGTGTGATTACACTTCTTGCTTGCTGGGAAGGTTTATGCCACTGCGTCCGGAAACCACCAATACTCGCTAGTTTGGCATTCGCATACGATGGTGGCAGCGTAGCAGCATACCCAAACATGCGAAGCAAATTGTAAAGATAAATCCCATCCAGGAACCCCCTACTTTAAAACGAGAGAGAGAGAGAGAACTACACACTTTGGGATGTGACAACTGCCCCACATCCTAGGCACTAGAATGCAGAAGACAGCGTACCCAAAGGGTGGGGTTGAGGGAAGGACCCCGAGGTATGTAAAACATACGGCGTCCCTACCATTGCATGCACACCATGTACCACAGACTAAGTGCGGCCAAATGCTACATACATGCTTTGTGGGCATTCCACCCACCCACCATGGGGTTGCGCCATGTGCAGACACTACTAGGTAACTAGTAGGGCACATTCCACCCCCCTCCTGAAAAACAGCTTGCGCCCCGTAAGTGCGCGGTGTCTGGGTGCTGCTCCCAATATAAGCCAACATCGGTGCCATCTGGTGCGGGGACATCCCCCACAGTCCACCATTTGCAATTGTGCATTATGATGCAATAATGGTGCGAAATACCATGTAGAGTCAATGCGGGGACAACCCCCTCAGGCCATTGACACATATTATGTGAGCACAAGGGGAAACACTTGTCCTGATATAAAACCCCACTAAATTCCACCAGGAGCCGTCTCACTTTAAACGACTGACAATTCGTCGCTTTCGGCGTTGCACCCTGCGCAGGGACATGTCCCCGCGAGACCCCAATGGCAGAACATTTTCACGTAACGTTGTGTTGTGGCTCCTTATGCGTGCCTGTTCATAAGCACAGCCACCTGACCGCTCTTGGAACGGACCTCACTGTGTACCGTACTGCTTTCCCCAGAGTTACTATGTTAATTGACTTACCAGAGACAGATACGCGCACAGCAAAGCCTGTTCTACTGTTATAAACTTGACTGATTGAGCAGCTGCAAGCAAAATTGTCCTGCCATGCATACCTGTCCACCTGCCTGTGGCAATCCCTATGGCCTATTTCGTTTAAATATGAACAGATAGTAAATGGAAATTGCAATATTGGTGCTCTTGTAAGATCGGCTGCTGGTAATGAAGTCCAGTTTGGCTGCTTATCCCATGCTCCTGCTCCAGCACAAGCTGTTACTTCCACTGCTTGTCCTGAGCTTAGCTTTTTAGCGGTTGCTGCTTCTGCTGTTGCTTGTGAAGCCCCTGCGGCGGGTTCTATTTCCGCTACGTCTGCTGTGCCGGCTGGGGAAATAGCCCATGTAAGTACCTGCTACTGCTGTCATTGCTGCTGCTCCTTGCTCTACGGCTACCCATGAACTGCTGCTGCTGCGGCTTTGACTCCTGCTGCTACTGTTGTTGCCGCTGCTGCTGCCCCTGGCTTACTGCTGCTGCTCATGGAATTCCTGCATCTGGTCAAGTTGCTGGTAGAGCTGCCCGCGCTTGGACTCCTGCTGCCGTACTGCTGACGTTTCATGATTGCTCCAGTTACCTGCTTGTTGTCCAACGGTCTTCCTGCAACAGTCCCGCTCCCGGTCGCCAGTATACAGACCAGGCAGGAAATACGATGCCTGCTGCTAAGTCCAGATTCAAACCATCGCAACTGCTTACGCAACTACTGCTACGTAGGCTTAGCTGTGTCACACACCCTCAGTGAAGGTCAGCAGGACACACACCTTCAGCTCATTACTTACACATGGTTCTCACATGATGACGGCACACACAGAGAAATACTCAGAGAAGGGGGAAAACCCCTTCTTGCATACGTTAAGGGAGTCACAGGCCCTTACCTAGTATAATGACAGACCCACTACCATTTGGGACCCATAACTTGAGCGGATGATAGCAGTTTGTAACAGATCGTTACATCCTAAGCAGAGACATAGCGATCTCAGCCCCTATTTCCGAACTACGAGGTATTGTCTGATCTCGCCCTACAGTGCTATATCACGGAGGCAATACGGACAGTCATCTCTCGCGTTACCTGTGCGTAAGCGGGATTATGATATGCTCCGTTGCCCGCCATTATGATATGCTCCGTTGCCCGCCGCCCAGGCCAAAGCGAGTACGTAGTGCAACCTGCATCACCTCGATATAAGGGATGCAGGCCCGACAGAAGGGATCTTTTAACCCTCTTTTGAGTCTACCCAGGCTCTGAGTGTTACATTGTGGTTTCGGAGCCTGGGTAGACCTGACCCAGGTCGCCATTGACTCCTACTGGAGCAAGCACCCTTCTTGAGCCTCATAGTGAGACTCTTGCAAAGGGGGGGGAGGAGTGTAACAGATCGTTACATCCTAAGCAGAGACATAGCGATCTCAGCCCCTATTTCCGAACTACGAGGTATTGTCTGCTCTCGCCCTACAGTGCTATATGACGGAGGCAATACGGACAGTCATCTCTCGCGTTACCTGTGCGTAAGTGGTATTATGATATGCTCCGTTGCCCGCCGCCCAGGCCAAAGCGACGGAGTACGTAGTGCAACCTGCATCACCTCGATATAAGGGATGCAGGCCCGACAGAAGGGATCTTTTAACCCTCTTTTGAGTCTACCCAGGCTCTGAGTGTTACACAGTTTAAGAATTCACCCAGGCTCCCTTGTATTGTGCCCCTGGCACACCTCCAGCACAGGACGTGATGCCAGAGCACATTGGCTCAGATAGGAGGCATAACGAACCCGGCAGACCCGCTTCGGCTCCATACATGCGAACTGAACGACAACTAAAGTGGCAATTGAACGAAGCCAAGTACTTGACTGGAGTACAAACAAACGCCTAACATTCTGCGCACCCTTGAGGACCGCGCATTCAACTTGCTCGTTTAGAGCAGCAACGGTGCCAAACTGTTTACATCTCAGACATGTATTCTTTTGTGTGAAAACTCCAACCTGCACTCGATAGGATTCGATCCCTGTACCTATGGTTCATAGGCGAGTGTAGTAGCCAATTGAGCTACGAAGGAGTTTCAGAACACAAGCTGTGCGCTCGATAGGATTCGATCCTGTGACCTGGTGAAAACCAGGCGAGCGACTAAACCAACTGAGCTGCTCATGGAATTCCTGCAGCCAAGTTGCTGCTGCAGCTGCCGCTTGAACTCCTGCTGCTGCTGCTACTGCTGATGTTTCATGGTTGCTCCACTTACCTGCATCATGCTACAGTGTTAGTGTCCAACGGTCTCCATGCAACAGTCCCGCTCCCGGCCGCTAGTATATAGACCAGGCAGGAAATCCCCTTCCTGCTGCTAAGCCGTCCGCATCATAACCATTGCAACTGCTTAGTTAAGCAACCACCGCTACGTAGGCTTAGCTGTGCCACACACCCTCAGTGAAGGTTGCCAACAGGATGCACAGTCACCTTCAGCTCATTACTTACATATGGTTCTCACGTGATGATAATGATGGTACTCAGAGAAGGGGGAAGACCCCTTCTTGCATACGCTATGGAGTGTAAGGGCTTAAAAGGTGCCCTGCTTTAGCGAGTAGCTTGCGGCACAGCAGACTCTCAGCTCACCTATTGCTACGAGCTTAGTCCAGTTGTTCGCTGTGGCCCCAGGATAGCTCCTCTTCCATAGCTTCAGACAGTTGCGAGAACAGCTAAACGTTCTCTTATGACCTCGATGATGATACTGCGACAATGTCTTAAGTCCATGTGGGCATTTGAATGGTTACGACTGAGCGCGGCAGAAGCCGATCATCGCCTCAGGTCGACAGACACGGTTGGTGTAACGAACTATTTGTCGTTTTAATAGATGTTAATGGCTTCCTATTAGCGCTTTCCTTTTGGGAGATGCTGCGCTATGGGCTCAGCACAATTACGCGAAAGATTGCGGTGTATTGCCTTGTCGGCACTAGTTCTATCGGGTTCAGGGTTTTAACCTAGAATCACTTGAGTTGGAAGCCGTAGAAGGTCAATCAATCAATCAAAACGCAAGACCAGCAATGCCAATGGCCAAACAAACCTAGGCCACAAACACAAGGCTCCTGATCACAATCACGAAGCCACACAACCGATGGTGGATTTGCCACACACAAGCTGAGGCTAGATGCAACGGCGTGCACACCAAGGGGAAACAAACACCACCACTAAAACCCAAAACCTGCTCCACTTCCATCACACATGGGTGGCGGGGAGGCAGCAGGATCAAGCACCACCCTAGTAGGGGCTGGAGGTGGCTCCCACCACCTAGGTACTGGTGAACCACCATCCTCCCAGCCACTGAAAGGCAGCACATAGCGCTCCACATGCTTATCAATAGCTTGCTTAGTGCGCCTTCTACACCTCACTAACCGTTGGCTTTCCCAAGGGTGCGTAAGATCCCACAACCTCTTCCTCCAAGCACTCTTAATCTGACATGAAGCCTCCCAGCTCCCCTCATCTTGACCAAGCACCTTCAGATCAGCACACACGCAATTCTCCCAGGTATGGCGAGGCCTACCCACTGGCCTCGTCATGTCACCATGTAATGAAGAGAACAACGCAATATGCGGCAACCTGCCCTCCTCCATACGGCCCACATGCCCCAGCCACCTCAGCCTATTTGCTGTGATGTATGCTGACAAGGTGGCTACCCCACATGATTTCCTGATATGCTCATTGGTGTGCCGATCTGACAGCCTGACCCCCAGGATGCTCCTAAGGCAGCTAGAGTGCACCCGCTCAAGCTTTTGCGATTGCACTTTGGTCAGGGACCAACACTCACTCCCGAACAGCAGAATTGGCAACACATATGCCTTGTAACACTTCACCTTCGTAGCCAATGACAGATGCTTGGTACCCCACATCTTTTCAAACTGCTTAAACCTCCCCACAGCCTTACCCCTCCTGATATTCAACTCCACATCCAACCTGCCATCAGTCACAAGCACACTTCCCAAGTACTTGAACTGTGACACCTCTTTTACCACACCCTCACTGATAACCACCTCTGGTCCTTGCTGCACTGGCACATCCCCCTCCTTCCAATCCTTGTCAATGGACAGGATCTCAGAATAGAATCACTTGAGTTGGAAGCCGTAGAAGGTGCTGGCACTATTGGGTAGCATTATATCTAGCTAGTGGGGCAAAAAGAGAAGCTAGTGGAGCAAAAACACTAGTGATCCGGCTCCTTTGGCAGCTGCCATCGTAGCTGAAGAAGGTCTGAGACCACCAACAGGATTGCTACTGCTTGCTCAAAGCACGCTACAGCCACATTTCACCACTAGTATAAATAGCGGGCCTTCCCTCTGAGAAGCCGGCTTTCCCCATGCTGATATGCATGTACTCTCTGAACAAGTAAACATCAGAGCATCTATAGACCCTGTGCCTCAAAAGGCCTGTTAGACCAAGCAATCGAATCCACGACCTCTGTGGATCCTGCTATTGCTTTTTGTGGAGTCTTCTGAGACTTCCTACGTGAATTCGTAAGTGTTTTTGGTTGAGCCTGTAGAGCTCATCCCCTACTGTAAGATTCAGACCCAAAACAAACCGCTTCCGCACAAAGCGCGCTACTCTCGAACACAATAGCACAAACATAGAGTATAAGACAGCTTGCATACAGCTTGCCAGCCTGTCACATACATTCGGAGCCTCTCATAGACAAAGCATCTGCTTAGCAGCCCGCCACTGCGAGTCGGTGCACGCTACAAACGATCCTTGGGCCAGCACTTAGCCTTTGGCATTAGTGCTGCTCTCACATAGAGTAGGACGGGCAGCCATAAGCACCTAGCACGGCAGGCCCCTACTCCCAGCCTTGGTTTTCTGGAGCACAGGTTCCGTAGCCTTTTGCATCGCAAAAAGCTAGTGTAACCTCGCAGATTGACATATACCGTAACAGGAACTAAAGACAACATCTCAAAGGTTTCTCTACACAACAAGAACAAGAACGAATACTGTGGAGCTTCTACCACTCTGCGCAACGCCACTCAAGACAGCCTAACGATCCCATACGTGTATATGCTGTGCCCTAACAGGGACCAATGAACGTACTCTCATTGGCAAGCATCAAGGGACGACAACCTACAACGACTTATAAGCCTACTCCTCGCCGCCCACGCTCTGCTTTGATCAAGCAGGGAAGCACGTGAGTCTTTAGCCCTAGCTGAACCCGCGGTATAAAGATCCTAGTCATCGCGCCTGCATCAAGCATCAACAGCAAAGCACGCGATCGCATCAACATTAGCTTTTTCAAAGTCGATAAACATGGAGGGTGCACAGCCTGAACATCGTTTGTCAGCTAGCAGCCTGAACGCAGTAGAAAAGTTCCATGGCGGTAGAAGGGAAGACCCTGTCGACTGGCTTAACAAACTGAACCGCATTGGTCGCAACTTCAATTGGTCTGATAGGAACAAGGTTGATGTTGCACTCCTAAGGATATGTGGACCAGCAGCCGTATGGGCAGAGTCTATAGACTCAGAAGTGCCATGGAGCGAGTTCGAGTTGCTATTTATGGACAGATTTACCGAACCCATTGAGGAAGCAATGGCACGCTTAACCAGATGTAAGCAAGGACCTTATGAAAGCATCATAGCATACACAGATAGGTTCAAATCTGATGCAAGGTCAGCAAATGGAGTAGAGGATGGTGCACTAGTCTGGCAGTACCTTGAGGGTATGAACCCAGACCTGCGTGTTGAAATATACAGGCAAGGAGGCAATCGCCCCCAAAGCATCGATGAAATATCGCGATTCCTCAAGGGCTGGGAAGCAAATTCTGCAAGCCTTAACAGGTTCGGCCCAGACCCAAGCAACCCCCCTCGTGACAATAGGCGGAATACTGATGGTACGTGGACACGGTTCTCAAATAACAATAACAATGGACCTCGTAATCCTAATAGAGGGTGGAGTTCTGGCAGATATGATGGTTCGAACTCCAGGCCTCGTGACTTCGGTAACTGGCGCCCAAGACCCCCACAGCAACAATACCAAGATAGGGCTCTGGCGTTGTCCACACGATCACGAATAGTGACTGCACGAGTGACGAAGTGCCTTCAAAATGGCGCCCGGTGCCTACCCTTTTCTGTTTCAACGGTCAGGCCTGTAATGCAGCCAATGACATTGCATACACAGGTGCGCACTTCCTTAAATATCATTTTTCCACCTCTACCCGAAGCAATGCTGCCGTGTGTTGCTGCCTTCTGCACTAAGCCCAATGTTCAGAGACAGGAAGCTTAAGGGCAATTACGGGACTCGCACTTTCAAAAGGAGCGGTAAAAGGAGTGTAGTTGAAGAGCTACTTGGGAAGGACATAGAACTGGATGCTGCGCCCGAGCAGGCCCCTCCCCCGCCACCATTTCAGCATGACAGGGGACTGTCGAATGAAGGCGCTGTGAGCGATCAGGATAGCCTGGATGTGGAGCTCGCAGAGGACGACCAGTGGTATGACTGCGAAAGCGAAGATGAGGTGCCAGAAACCTCGCAGCCTAAGCAGAGCTTTGACAACATCCGCAAGCGCATGGTCGACTATTACACCTTGTACGCAAGGGACGTACATGAGCAGGTGTCTTCCCTGCCTCAAGCAGAAAAGACGCTATTTGAGACCGTGCTACAGCAGGGAGGTTGCAAATGTCAGGACCCAGCTTGCAGGGGTGGAACTGAAGTAGTCAACCCGTCACCTTTCTCTGCCTATGTGATCACTATGTCCGGCTGTCACCTTGTCCAGCTGCCTGTTCTTCGATGCCGGACATGCTCGGTACACTTTCAGCCCAACCCTTTGCAGCTGGGGTGCTTGCCTGGCAATGTGAATGCATATGAGCCCAGGATCTCTCAAACCCCAGTCCTGTGGTTTCACATGAGCCTGCTGCAGCAGATCGATTCCCTTCAATACTTCGCTAAAATGTCAGCTATGTACAGCACTGCAAAAGCCCTGCAGGATGTCTGGGAGTTCCTGCAACCGCTGAGTGGCCAGGCACAGCAGGTGTGTTCTTGGTGCATATCTTGGTGCACTTTGAGAGCAAGACATGTTTGTATAAGCTGTAATCCCAAAGTTGCTGCCTGCTGACGCACAGTGGTGCCTTTGCAGCTGATAGGAGGCCCATGCCTCCACAGCAGCCTGCCTTCCCTGCTAATCCTGCCCCAAGGCCTAACCCGCCTCCAGTTTCACAGGACCCAACTATGGAAGAGATAACTAAGCAATTTGAGCAAATGAAGTTGGTATTGGACGAAAGGCGAAGAGATATGCAAAGGGATGCTAGGCACAATAATGCATTTAACCTCTTTGAAGAGTGCACAAGTACAGAACCTAACAGCCCTGCTGCAGGAGCGAACAGTGAAGCTGCTTTGCTTGATAAGCTAGAAACTGAACATGCAATTTTGCTGGCAGACTTTGAGCAGTTAAGATTATTGGAGCATACACTCAAGCATAAACCCACTCCTAGCCCTGTCCAAACCCCTAGCTTACCTGAAGAAGGTATGCACTTCATGGATTACATAAGTGATGGAGACTCCGAGGTTGAGCATGGTCAGTATGCCCTTGCCGGTGTAGAAGAAATCTACGTCAAAAGGTCCCATGAAGATGATGCCGCCACTGCCAGTCGCATGCCCCGCAAGAGAGTGGCTTTTGGTCCCTCCACAAATCCAGGAGCTCAAGGAGTACCTCCGAGACCCAATGGCCCTAGACCTCAGCAGAACCTCCAAGGCCGACCTGCACCCAACAAGCAGCAAGACCACATAATGTCAGACTCAAAACCACCAGGATTATACCCTAAGCCTCCTCCCCCTCAAAGGCTCCCACCTAACGGTAATGTTGCTGCTCATGGTACCCCTTCTGCAGGAAATACGGGTACCCCTGCACCCAAAGGTGACACTTATCCCCTGATGCCAAGGGCTGAGCAGATTCCCCCTGCAAAACCCGAGGTATTGGCCGAAAGCAAAGGGAAAGAAATGGCTTTAAAAGCATGTAAATCCATAAGCATTGACGCTGCTAGAGAAGCGGGCACAGTACTCACTGCCACAAAGATCATAGCTGCTGGGCACATGATTGGAGATCAGCAACTGATTGAAGTTGGAAAGGAAGTAGCCCGAAGGACAGATGCTTATATGCGTAGGCAAGTTGCTTCCTTATTGAAGGGCCATGATGCAACTCCAGCAGGGGCCCAGGTTGAACATGGAATACATTACTATTCCGAATGCAGTGAGAATGAGTCTCCCCAATCTGAAATTGAGTTTCTGGGGGAATGGGAGGAAGAAACACCCCCTGAGCCTACTATAAAGGCCCCAGGCCGTGCCACTATGTGCCAAATACCTGTTAAGGTAGCAATGAGCGACGAGATTTATCCTGCCATAGTGGACACAGGAGCTAGCAAATCTGCTATCACTAATTTTGTGCTGCGCAAGATAGGAATTGACAAACATGTAGTCCCCGTTGAAACGGTCTACCTAAATGCAGACGGCAGAAAAACCTCCTCTCAGGGGAAAATCATGAATGTTCCAATAACCTTGGGCCGAATGACCACCAAAGTCGATTTCTGCGTGACTAATGCCCTGAATTATGATGTGCTACTGGGAGTTGACTTTCTTAAAAGTGCCAGAGCTGGGATTGACCTAGACAATGATAAACTACGCATTAACTTGGGTGGTGGCCTAGAAGAGGTCTTACCTCTGAAATGCCGTTTACAGGCTCCCTCCGAGGAGTACGCCGGGCAAGCGACCATGAACATGCTCCAGCCCGTTGAGGAGGAGGTTGAGACCATGCTCATCTTGGATGAGGAAATCACACCTGCGCAAGAACAAGACAATACCAGCAATGAGCCCATGACCCTGCTACTAAGTACGCTGAATACACCAACCCAAGTGCAGACCTGATTTGGCAGGCCTACACAGCATGGAGAGATGAATTAGAAGAAGGTCAAGACCCCCAGGCTGCTGGAAATGCTGCTGCTGCAGCTCTATCGACTCTTATGTCCCAACCCAGCGAAGAAGAAATGATGACACCTGCGATAATGATGGAACCTATTGCCACTCTGGACAGGACAGACAACCACATCAAAGAAGCCATACAACTACAGCAGCCGGTAGGACACCCTGAGCCAGTAGAAGTCGGCATAGTCCTGCTAAACCCCAACGGGCCGTGGGAAGCACAGGAAATGGTTAGGATAGCTTCCCAGCTGGACAAAAAAATCTGGCAGGCCATTGATGCTGAAGCTTTGTACCCACTGATTGGGTGGGATCTGGAGAATGGTATGTATGTGGATCTGCAGACCACTCCCGACTTAACCTATGAGGAGGTCATGGCAATGCTGTATGATGTTGCTGTGACCATGCTGGCACCTGTGAGATTTGTGGAGCCCCACCTGGCGCACCTTGGCTTCAGCCCTAGCCCCCGCTTCTGGAAATCGGATGTATGTGACCCAGCTGCTCCTCCCACTGACCCCAGGCTACCCCTGCATCAGGTGATACTGACAGTGCGAGCTGTTACCAGCTGCAGTGTACCTGTGGACCGTACTCTTCCTTTGAGCTGGGGTATGAAGATGGTATTCCCAAATGCAGACCCTGTCTCCTTACCCTTCCATGGTCAAGGTAACACACAGCATGCAAAGGTGGACCTAGAAGCCCTGCCTACACAGCCTAGGGTTCAAAGCCCAAGCTCCTCTGACCCACCTTATACCGCTTGGCTTGAGACTGATGCCAGAGACTGGTGGAATGTCAGCAATACTGAGGACAGCGACAGTATCTACTCTGCTGATGCTGATTCTGAGATCTACTGGACCTACCAAGCACACAAGGTCAGCTCCACACCTAACGACCCAACCAGCCCCAAAGCACCTTGGGCAGATGCCAAAAGCCCTGCTAATCAACCTCAAGAGCTGGAACCCCTGGCGGGAGTGCCCACTGACACTACCTGTCTGCCCTTTATGTTTACAGACCCCTGGTTTAAGATGATGAACGATATAGTGATACCCTATATCAAGAAGGTGCCGCTCTGGGACTTACCGGCCAAGACAGAAGTGACCTCCAGGGGTCCCTTCTTCACCTTCTGGGCCATGCTGCTGCGCAGCATGTATCAAGTAAGCCCCAGTGGAGTAATGCCCTCTGGTTTACTGAGGGACATTTGCAGCAACTTCCAGATGATAGGAGGTGTACAAGGCGCCCAGAGCTATGTTGATAACTACGTCACCATGGGCAGGCGATATGTAGCCAAGGCCCTGCTGGATAATGAGATGTCCATGTCTACCAGCGGCATTGCCGTCCTGGCTGCTGAGTACCTTCTGGAGCTTAATGATGTGATCAAAGGCTGCGATGAAGTCCTGGGCAGGCTCAACCCTTCTCCCCTGCTGTACACAGGAGTCCCAGCTGAGAACCACGGCACCACCTGCATGATGAACAGCAACAGCATGACTATGGATCTGACGGCCAGCAAGATCATCGATGAGAACACCAACCCGGATGCGGCTATTGCTAAAGCCCTGGCAGCACAAATGACAAACGAAAACATGGCTGCACCTATGACCGAGGAGGACCTGGCTGTGCAAACAGCAAGACAACTCGCATGTGAAGACGCCATCCTAATGATGATGGACTGTGGGGAGTTTGAGGCAGATCAGGATCTAGACACTACACCAGTCACTAATGGTACCACCAGTGACGATGAAGTGACGGCTGGTGACCAGGACAACGGTGCCTTTGGAAGCTACTACTTTGAGGAGGTAGATGATGATGCTATTAAAAAGAAAAGCAGAGATGGCTCAGGCAGTGGCAGTGACTCTGACTCAATGCCTTCGCTCTGCTCTGCTACAAGCAGTGATGAGGATACAGATTGGGACAGTGATAACGCTAGGTGGGGTAGCATGGATAGTGAGCATAGGAATGAGAATGAAGTGTGGCAGGCAGGCTCGGTTGTGCCTGTTCCGTTTCCTAAGAAGGGCTGTGTGGCTGACCGTGTAGACTCCTGTAAGCGTACTTGCTCTTATTCCCCTGGCACTTCCACGACTGATCGCACAGAAGCCATATATGTGTTTGACCCAGAAATAGAAGAACCTGCTTCACCCTCCGTTGCTGCAGCGTGTAATTTAGCTAAAGCTGATCAGCAAGAAAGTGACCGTGAAGAAGAAATAGAAGTTGGCTGTGCAGCAATTCACTCAGGAGAGCTGCCCCTTATGTCAATTCCAGCCCCTGGCAGCATTAAAACCCCAGATGAGATCAAAATCGGGGAAGAACTAACTCCACAGCAAGCTAGAAAGCTTAGGCAACTACTGTGGGAAGAAAAAGACATATTTGCCTTCACACCTGAACAACTAGGCAAATGCGGCACAGTAATGTTTGATATAAGGCTCAAGCCTGACGCCAAACCAATTGCACAACGGGCCTATCGCATGTCACCAAAAGAAAAGGAAATTCTGAAAGCAGAGATTGAGAAAATGCAAGAGCTGGGACTAATTAAACCTAGCTGTAGCGAATGGGCCTCCCCGTGTGTATTGGTTCCCAAAAAGGATGGAAGACACCGCCTGACATTGAACTATAAAAAGCTAAACGCAGTAACTGCAAAGGACGAGACTCCAATTCCACTGCTTCAGGAGGTTCTGGAGATGCTAGGAAAAGCAAAATATTTTGCATCAGCTGATGCCACTAAGGGCTTTCTGCAAATCCGCTGCAGCCCTGCATCTGCTCCCCTGGCCGCTTTCACAGCAGGAACACTAGGACTATGGGAGCCTACTGTGCTTATGATGGGTCTTAAAAATGGCCCCCCTACCTTCCAGCGATGCATGAGCATTGGGCTAGCAGAACACATTGGCAAAAGGTGCTTTGTCTACCTGGATGACTTAGTGATCTTCAACGAAACATTCGACGGCCTGCTGCAGGACCTCAAACTGGTTTTTCAAAGCTTAAAAAGAATGGGCATGACACTAGCCCCAGCCAAAAGCGTATTTGGGGTAAAAAGACTACGCTTTCTAGGCCATTTAGTGGATGAAGAAGGCACGCGGCCTGACCCTAAGCTGGTAAAAAGCATACTGGAATATCCCCGACCTAGAAGCAGAGTACAAGTACAAGCCTTTCTGGGCTTAGCAGGGTTTTATCGCAGATTTATCAAGGATTTTGCTCTCATAGCTGGACCTCTGCATGATCTAACAAAGAAAGATGCCCCCTTTCGCTGGGATTCCACACAAGAAGCTGCCTTTCTCACCCTCCAAGCAAAATGTGCCGAATGGCCAGTCTTGCGACGACCTGATTTCAGCAAACCATTCTTTGTGAAAACAGATGCTTGCAAGCAAGGATTTGGCAGCATACTGGGCCAAAAGGACAGTAATGGCAGAGAGTATGTGGTGGCTTATGCCAGCCGCAAAACCAAGCCATGCGAAAAGAATTACTCTGCCTCAGAGTTGGAATGTGCAGCAGTTGTTTGGGCTCTTACTACCAAGTGGCGACCATATGTATATGGAGCCCCCTTCCAACTCATCACCGATCATGCCAGCCTGAAATGGTTTATGACTGCTACTAATTTGACAGGATGCCTCGCCCGCTGGAGCCTACGGCTGCAAGAGTTTGACTTTGAAATTGTTTATCGCAAAGGTGTTGAACACAAAGATGTGGATGCTTTGTCACGAGCCACCGATGCAGGTGAAGGACCACCCAGGGTTATAGACCTTACCCACGACTCACCAGCGTTGGAAGGACCCATTGATTTGACATCCGATGTATGGGAAGAGCATATTTACACAATGATGGAGGCTGGTGATGACAACTCCTTCCCTCTGCCAGCTGAGGCTGAATCAAACATTGAACAAGAGGCTTCAGGCTGGCCTGCAACACAACCAGATGAAGAACAGCCAGAGTTACCCCGGTGCATTTCAGAATACAATTGGATTAATCATGACAAAGACAGCTTTTGCATCTCTTTGGACGGATCCATAGGAGCAGGCAAAAGCTCCATCTTGTCCCTGCTTAAAGAAGAGCTTATGGACTACTATGAATCACACCCTCACACGGCGGGGACGCCGTCTTTCCGAAAACGGGGGGAGTACCCAGAAATACACCCCGCAGAAGTACACCCCTACACTCCTGACATACCAAATACTAGCCCTAAAAGGTTATAAAAATGCCAGAAGGACAGCACCAAGCCCCTTTCCCAGGAGAAGTATGATCAGCTGGACCTCATGACCAAGGAGCAATTCCATGAGAGATTGACCTACCTTTATGGGTATCCAGTTCCCCAAAAACATGCCACCAGACTTCGCACATACTGGCTGCGAGCCCTCAACAACCCAGTAACATTTGCCACCAGGCCAGAGGAAGTGCGCCCCCTCTCCGTCTTGATCAACTGGAGAAAGCTGCTCAGGCTATGTACACAGCCTGTCATGTTGGACCCCTGCGCAGGAGAAGGAACAGTGTTGCGAACCATTAAGGAAGAAGTCCCAGGCTTAGAAAATGCAGCCTTGTACAACAATGATGTGAGCTCCAGCCATTGCACGGAGCTAACCTTTGACTGTGTCACCCCAGATGAATGGGCAGTAGCCCCCAGTAATATAGACATAATCATGTCTTCTCCTCCCTGGAACATTGCTGACTGCATGTTCCCTGACTTTGCATCTAGAAGCAGGCTCTTTACAGCCATGCATAACAGTGGTGATTGGATTGCCAGCGGCCCTATCTTTAGGAGATTGTATTGGGCTTGGCTGGTTTCTCAAAACCGAGCAGTCGAGATCCGAGGACTCCCACGAGTTAAGAATAGGCCTACACGAAGGTGTACCTGGTATATAGTCTTTGCTTCCAGCAAACTCAAAGACCTACTGTGGCAAGGATCAACAGATTGCCTCACATTATATGGACCTTGAATCACCATAGCAAGCAGGACAGAAACGGGATCCCATTGAGGGGATTTGCTTGAACTAGAATTTAAGAACTTCTGCCACCTGATGAGTGGCTGTATACTGTAAAATTTGCTGGTGGAGGACTCCTGTCTACTACCTTCATGTATTTGTCAGACTAAAGCCCATAATCGGGCGAGGACGCCCTCTCGTCCTGGCCGGGAGAGACAGCTGTAAGGGCTTAAAAGGTGCCCTGCTTTAGCGAGTAGCTTGCGGCACAGCAGACTCTCAGCTCACCTATTGCTACGAGCTTAGTCCAGTTGTTCGCTGTGGCCCCAGGATAGCTCCTCTTCCATAGCTTCAGACAGTTGCGAGAACAGCTAAACGTTCTCTTATGACCTCGATGATGATACTGCGACAATGTCTTAAGTCCATGTGGGCATTTGAATGGTTACGACTGAGCGCGGCAGAAGCCGATCATCGCCTCAGGTCGACAGACACGGTTGGTGTAACGAACTATTTGTCGTTTTAATAGATGTTAATGGCTTCCTATTAGCGCTTTCCTTTTGGGAGATGCTGCGCTATGGGCTCAGCACAATTACGCGAAAGATTGCGGTGTATTGCCTTGTCGGCACTAGTTCCATCGGGTTCAGGGTTTTAACCTAGAATCACTTGAGTTGGAAGCCGTAGAAGGTGCTGGCACTATTGGGTAGCATTATATCTAGCTAGTGGGGCAAAAAGAGAAGCTAGTGGAGCAAAAACACTAGTGATCCGGCTCCTTTGGCAGCTGCCATCGTAGCTGAAGAAGGTCTGAGACCACCAACAGGATTGCTACTGCTTGCTCAAAGCACGCTACAGCCACATTTCACCACTAGTATAAATAGCGGGCCTTCCCTCTGAGAAGCCGGCTTTCCCCATGCTGATATGCATGTACTCTCTGAACAAGTAAACATCAGAGCATCTATAGACCCTGTGCCTCAAAAGGCCTGTTAGACCAAGCAATCGAATCCACGACCTCTGTGGATCCTGCTATTGCTTTTTGTGGAGTCTTCTGAGACTTCCTACGTGAATTCGTAAGTGTTTTTGGTTGAGCCTGTAGAGCTCATCCCCTACTGTAAGATTCAGACCCAAAACAAACCGCTTCCGCACAAAGCGCGCTACTCTCGAACACAATAGCACAAACATAGAGTATAAGACAGCTTGCATACAGCTTGCCAGCCTGTCACATACATTCGGAGCCTCTCATAGACAAAGCATCTGCTTAGCAGCCCGCCACTGCGAGTCGGTGCACGCTACAAACGATCCTTGGGCCAGCACTTAGCCTTTGGCATTAGTGCTGCTCTCACATAGAGTAGGACGGGCAGCCATAAGCACCTAGCACGGCAGGCCCCTACTCCCAGCCTCGTCGGAAATTTTGGGGGGTATTAGTAAACACCGTTGACAAAGCTACCTGTTGCCGTCAATGCGTTGACCGGTTGCATCAACGGTGCGTTGACAAAACACCGTTGATACAACCAGTCAACCGATTCATACGATACCCGTTGCTGTGTATAGGGGTTGACGGCATCGGGAGGTGACGTAACATGTGTTGAAGAAGTGAGTGTTTACGGCAATAGGGGCATGCTTCAACACGTTTCCAGAAGCTACCTTTGCGGTAAACAGGGGTTCTGGTTGACAGCAATACTCTCTTTACAGAAACCCATTTCTTCAGAGCTGTAATTACAACAAACCTGTTACTCAACCAGCGTTGAATAAATCCCAACCCCCTCTGGTAGCATAGGGATTGTGGCAGCCCCGTACTAACGGCACCCCACTTCAGAAAACCGCTTTACGGTATATTGCCTTAACAACAGCTTCTGAAAAAACCGTCAATGCTGTCAGTCATCAGAGGATGCCAGTATAGCGTTAAACGTGCGTGACTGTTGGATCAGGGTAGGGTTGGCCGATGGTATGCAACCAAATGGCCAAAATGTATCACACGCCAGACCTCACAACTCAGCTAAATATAATGGATGAAACATTGGCAGTGCTATTTGGTTAAGCTAAATCCCCTTGTCGCTGTCTGTTCGTTGGGCCTGTCTAGGCTGTCTTCACAATGCTCGGTTCCACCACATGTAACATCTGAGGGAAGCCCTAAGGTACTTTGCTTCATACCCTTGTGGACGATGGGACATACGGTGAAGCCAGGTCCATGACCATATAGCTTACACTTGCGCTTGACGAGTTGTGGCTTCCGAAGGCACCTATAGTATGTCACTGGTACCGGCACTGGTACTGCCTCCAGGCAAGCCACCGATTGCCTTGTTGGGCTCCCACCTCAAAGAAAGCTACCATTACTTGATGTCAAACGATAGGAAGGAAATAGCGGAACGGGCGCCTACTATGCTTTGTGCCTTACGATGTATCAATGTAAGCTTGGAGAGGTTAGTTGTGATCCGCCGCCTGTGGCCCAACGCTGCCGAACAGGCTGCCCTTGCTATCCAGTGTTAGCCACTTTCAAAGCAGCCGAAGCAGCAACTGATGCGGTGCTCTACCAAGCTCGGGCGTGCTCTACGCGTTTCTGAGCTACTTTTCTCCGGCGATCATCTGACAAGTTGGCGCACCCTTCGACCAACCAGCTAAGTAGCCAGGATGGGCGAGCAACGCTCCCGCATGTTCAAATCTCAACACAAATTAGGCATTATGCTTGGGTGCTGCTGCATACGAAAATGGCTTTAAGACTCGAACCAAGGTGAAGCCTCCTGAGAGAAGTACTGTCGAGACATCCTATTAGTGCTGTGCAAGAGGAAGCACGATGCATATTGTTGCTTAACGAGTAAAAAGGCACAGCAAGTCCTAGTGCTCCTTGGCCATGGCTGCAAGGAGAACACTGTGCAGCTGGGTAAGCACTGGCCTACTTTGGTTGAAGTAAACTACATAGATAGATGCTGCCGCTCTACAAGTATGCTGTGCCATGTCTTGCTGAGTCCTGGATCTTGAAAAGAGTTCCAGACTGCTATTGCCACAGGGGACTGTTGATGTGCAGAGCTGTTCAGCAGCAGCTACAGCACTGGTCAGCAATAGCATCTGATAGGGCAGCTTGAATTACCTCCCAAGTGGTGCAGGGGCTGAGCATGATGTGCACTAGGTCTGCCGACAGTCTGTAGGAGCAGCAGCAGTGCAGGAGCCAGTCAAACGCTTGCAGTAGCTGTTGGTTCCCATCATCCCTTAGAATCCAAGGTAGAACAGAGAGTGTGTTACAATCTTGCTGCAGTGTTTTGCAGTAGTGGTTGAATGCATTGAAGGTTTCGTTTAACCCTCACTTACCATGTTGACGGAATCATGGGTATGCTGGCAACACCACTGACTGGTTATCATCAACGCTGGGATTCTGTCAGGCCTCCTGTTGCCTTCAACTTAAGGAGAAATGCATATCCTGGAAGTAGTGTTTCATGGCTTTACAAAAGTGCCCTGTTCCAGAATCACCGGGTATCCTGGAAACACCATTGCTCGGTTGCCGTGAACGCCGGGATTCTGTAAGGCCTCCTGTTGCCATCAACTTAGAGAAAAACACCTATTCTAGAAGCCGTGTTTCATGGTTTTACAGAAGCGGTGGTGCTGGTAATCCACCAGTACTGTCACCAGGGTTTCCGTGGTTGACATGAACGGGGTTGCTGTGCACAGGGGGCCTTCCATACACGGAGTTTTCGTCAATTACCTTTGACGTTAACGCGTTCAATCAATCGGTTGACATCACACCCACCTTCTGCCAATACAGCTTACAGAAAGAGGGAGCTTCTCTCTAAGTTGATTCAACGGGTGTTTCCATCAACCGATCAACCGGTTTACTAATACCCCCCAAAATTTCCGACGCTGACAGGAGTCACAGGCCCTTAGTATAGACACAGACCCACTACCATTTAGGACCCATAACTTGAGCGGATGACAGCAGTTTACGTGTTCACACCCAGGCTCCCTTGTATGGTGCCCCTGGCACACCTCCAGCACAGAACGTGATGCCAGAGTACATTGGCTCAGATAGGCCCCAGACCCGCTTCGGCTGCATACATGCAAACAACAAATAGAGTGGCAATTGAACGGAGCCATGTACTTGACTAGGGTACAAACAATTGAAAACTGAAGGCATATACAAGCAGCCATCAAACACAGACCCATCCAATGCAAACTGTCTGACAACCAACATGCATGAGCACCTGCAGCACATATCTCTGGGAATCATGCTTATCAACTGAACACGATTGCATCGACTCTAGATCCACACTTGAGACTATGGGCCAGCACATAGATACAATTGGCAAATCCCGGAAGAACAGGCCTAGTGCAAATCCCAAGAGAACAGGCGCACATGAAATTCATCAAAATATCACTGCCATCAAACACATATGAATATGCACATGCAGTACCTATGCCAGCCTGGAGTCCTGGAGTCCGCATTGAGCAGATGGTGACAGCATTGACCCTCATCTTCTTTACAGCTGACAAAGCGCCCAGTTAACCAAAGCGGGGCATCGGTGGGGGCAGCCCCACCCACAAGGAGCCATCCAACCTAGCCGGCGGTTCCAACGTCACTGAGAAAACATAAAAAGAACGGCTCCTTTCGTCCAAGTGTGTACTATTCAAATCAGTAGTATGCAGGCCAATACATGTTTCTAAACCAGAGTAGTACTGCCATGGCGCGCCATTCAGGACCCAGAACACATTCGCGGATAGTGACAACAGTTTACACATTCACCCGGGCTCCCTTAAACCGTGCCCCTGGCACACGTCCAGCCTCAGAGGCTAAGGTAGGAGGCATAACCACCCCAGACCCGCTTTGGCTGCATACATGCAGACTGGACGACAAATAGAATGGCAATTGAACAGAGCCAAGCGGTATTTGACTGGAGTACAAACAAACGTACACTGAAGGTAAATCCAAGCAGCCATCAAACACAGACCCATGCAGTGCAAGCTGCCTTGC
>OY744500.1:8044729-8123818 GCA_963556185.1 Pseudopediastrum boryanum
GGTTCAGGAGGGGAGGGTGGGGTGGTTCCGGGCTAGGTGCGGGTGGAGATGGATGTTCAGGAGGGGAGGGTGGGGGTGGTTCTGGGCTAGGTGGGGGTGGAGAGGGAGGTTCAGGAGGGTAGGGTGGGGGTGGTTCCGGGCTAGGTGGGGGTGGAGAGGGAGGTTCAGGAGGGGAGGGCGGGGGTGGCTCCGGGCTAGGTGGGGGTGGAGAGGGAGGTTCAGGAGGGTAGGGTGGGGGTGGTTCTGGGCTAGGTGGGGGTGGAGAGGGAGGCTCAGGAGGGGAGGGCGGGGGTGGTTCCGGGCTAGGTGGGTGTGGAGAGGGAGGTTCAGGAGGGTAGGGTGGGGGTGGTTCTGGGCTAGGTGGGGGTGGAGAGGGAGGCTCAGGAGGGGAGGGCGGGGGTGGTTCCGGGCTAGGTGGGTGTGGAGAGGGAGGTTCAGGAGGGGAGAGTGGGGGTGGTTCCCGGTTAGGTGGGGGTGGAGAGGGAGGCTCTGGAGGGGAGGGCGGGGGTGGTTTCGGGCTAGGTGGGTGTGGAGAGGGAGGTTCAGGAATGGAGGGTGGGGCTGGTTCCGGGCTAGGTGGGGGTGGAGAGGGAGGCTCAGGAGGGGAGGGCGGGGGTGGTTCCGGGCTAGGTGGGGGTGGAGAGGGAGGCTCAGGAGGCGAGGGCGGTGAGGGTGGGGGTGGTTCCGGGCTAGGTGGGGGTGGAGAGGGAGGCTCTGGAGGGGAGGGCGGGGGTGATTCCGGGCTAGGTGGGGGTGGAGAGGGAGGTTCAGGAGGCGAGGGTGGGGGTGGTTCCGGGCTAGGTGGGTGTGGAGAGGGAGGCTCTGGAGGGGAGGGCGGGGGTGATTCCGGGCTAGGTGGGGGTAGAGAGGGAGGCTTAGGAGGGGAGGGTGGGGTGGTTCCGGGCTAGGTGGGGGTGGAGATGGAGGTTCAGGAGGGGAGGGTGGGGGTGGTTCTGGGCTAGGTGGGGGTGGAGAGGGAGGTTCAGGAGGGTAGGGTGGGGGTGGTTCTGGGCTAGGTGGGGGTGGAGAGGGAGGCTCAGGAGGGGAGGGCGGGGGTGGATCCGGGCTAGGTGGGTGTGGAGAGGGAGGTTCAGGAGGGGAGGGTGGGGGTGGTTCCGGGCTAGGTGGGGGTGGAGAGGGAGGTTCAGGAGGGGAGGGTGGGGTGGTTCCGGGCTAGGTGGGGGTGGAGATGGATGTTCAGGAGGGGAGGGTGGGGGTGGTTCTGGGCTAGGTGGGGGTGGAGAGGGAGGTTCAGGAGGGTAGGGTGGGGGTGGTTCCGGGCTAGGTGGGGGTGGAGAGGGAGGTTCAGGAGGGGAGGGCGGGGGTGGCTCCGGGCTAGGTGGGGGTGGAGAGGGAGGTTCAGGAGGGTAGGGTGGGAGTGGTTCTGGGCTAGGTGGGGGTGGAGAGGGAGGTTCAGGAGGGGAGGGTGGGGGTGGTTCTGGGCTAGGTGGGGGTGGAGAGGGAGGTTCAGGAGGGTAGGGTGGGGGTGGTTCTGGGCTAGGTGGGGGTGGAGAGGGAGGCTCAGGAGGGGAGGGCGGGGGTGGTTCCGGGCTAGGTGGGTGTGGAGAGGGAGGTTCAGGAGGGGAGGGTGGGGGTGGTTCTGGGCTAGGTGGGCGTGGAGAGGGAGGCTCAGGAGGGGAGGGCGGGGGTGGTTCCGGGCTAGGTGGGTGTGGAGAGGGAGGTTCAGGAGGGGAGAGTGGGGGTGGTTCCCGGTTAGGTGGGGGTGGAGAGGGAGGCTCTGGAGGGGAGGGCGGGGGTGCTTTCGGGCTAGGTGGGTGTGGAGAGGGAGGTTCAGGAATGGAGGGTGGGGCTGGTTCCGGGCTAGGTGGGGGTGGAGAGGGAGGCTCAGGAGGGGAGGGCGGGGGTGGTTCCGGGCTAGGTGGGGGTGGAGAGGGAGGCTCAGGAGGCGAGGGCGGTGAGGGTGGGGGTGGTTCCGGGCTAGGTGGGGGTGGAGAGGGAGGCTCTGGAGGGGAGGGCGGGGGTGATTCCGGGCTAGGTGGGGGTGGAGAGGGAGGTTCAGGAGGCGAGGGTGGGGGTGGTTCCGGGCTAGGTGGGTGTGGAGAGGGAGGCTCTGGAGGGGAGGGCGGGGGTGATTCCGGGCTAGGTGGGGGTAGAGAGGGAGGCTTAGGAGGGGAGGGTGGGGTGGTTCCGGGCTAGGTGGGGGTGGAGATGGAGGTTCAGGAGGGGAGGGTGGGGGTGGTTCTGGGCTAGGTGGGGGTGGAGAGGGAGGTTCAGGAGGGTAGGGTGGGGGTGGTTCTGGGCTAGGTGGGGGTGGAGAGGGAGGCTCAGGAGGGGAGGGCGGGGGTGGATCCGGGCTAGGTGGGTGTGGAGAGGGAGGTTCAGGAGGGGAGGGTGGGGGTGGTTCCGGGCTAGGTGGGGGTGGAGAGGGAGGTTCAGGAGGGGAGGGTGGGGTGGTTCCGGGCTAGGTGGGGGTGGAGATGGATGTTCAGGAGGGGAGGGTGGGGGTGGTTCTGGGCTAGGTGGGGGTGGAGAGGGAGGTTCAGGAGGGTAGGGTGGGGGTGGAGAGGGAGGCTCAGGAGGGGAGGGCGGGGGTGGTTCCGGGCTAGGTGGGTGTGGAGAGGGAGGTTCAGGAGGGGAGGGTGGGGGTGGTTCCGGGCTAGGTGGGGGTGGAGAGGGAGGCTCAGGAGGGGAGGGCGGGGGTGATTCCGGGCTAGGTGGGGGTGGAGAGAGAGGTTCAGGAGGCGAGGGCGGGGGTGGTTCCGGGCTAGGTGGGGGTGGAGAGGGAGGTTCAGGAGGGGAGGGCGGGGGTGGCTCTGGGCTAGGTGGGGGTGGAGAGGGAGGCTCAGGAGGGGAGGGCGGGGGTGGTTCCGGGCTAGGTGGGGGTGGAGAGGGAGGCTCAGGAGGGGAGGGCGGGGGTGATTCCGGGCTAGGTGGGGGTGGAGAGGGAGGTTCAGGAGGGGAGGGTGGGGCTGGTTCCGGGCTAGGTGGGGGTGGAGAGGGAGGTTCAGGAGGGGAGGGTGGGGCTGGTTCCGGGCTAGGTGGGGGTGGAGAGGGAGGTTCAGGAGGGGAGGGTGGGGGTGGTTCTGGGCTAGGTGGGGGTGGAGAGGGAGGCTCTGGAGGGGAGGGCGGGGGTGGTTCCGGGCTAGGTGGGGGTGGAGAGGGAGGCTCAGGAGGGGAGGGTGGGGCTGGCTCCGGGCTAGGTGGGGGTGGAGAGGGAGGTTCAGGAGGGGAGGGTGGTGGTGGTTCCGGGCTAGGTGGGGGTGGAGAGGGAGGTTCAGGAGGGGAGGGCGGGGGTGGCTCCGGGCTAGGTGGGGGTGGAGAGGGAGGTTCAGGAGGGTAGGGTGGGGGTGGTTCTGGGCTAGGGGGGGGTGGAGAGGGAGGCTCAGGAGGGGAGGGTGGGGGTGGTTCTGGGCTAGGTGGGGGTGGAGAGGGAGGTTCAGGAGGGGAGGGTGGGGGTGGTTCTGGGCTAGGTGGGGGTGGAGAGGGAGGCTCAGGAGGGGAGGGTGGGGGTGGTTCTGGGCTAGGTGGGGGTGGAGAGGGAGGTTCAGGAGGGTAGGGTGGGGGTGGTTCTGGGCTAGGTGGGGGTGGAGAGGGAGGCTCAGGAGGGGAGGGCGGGGGTGGTTCCGGGCTAGGTGGGTGTGGAGAGGGAGGTTCAGGAGGGGAGGGTGGGGGTGGTTCCGGGCTAGGTGGGGGTAGAGAGGGAGGCTCAGGAGGGGAGGGCGGGGGTGATTCCGGGCTAGGTGGGGGTGGAGAGAGAGGTTCAGGAGGCGAGGGCGGGGGTGGTTCCGGGCTAGGTGGGGGTGGAGGGGGAGGTTCAGGAGGGGAGGGCGGGGGTGGCTCCGGGCTAGGTGGGGGTGGAGAGGGAGGTTCAGGAGGGTAGGGTGGGGGTGGTTCTGGGCTAGGTGGGGGTGGAGAGGGAGGCTCAGGAGGGGAGGGTGGGGGTGGTTCTGGGCTAGGTGGGTGTGGAGAGGGAGGTTCAGGAGGGTAGGGTGGGGGTGGTTCTGGGCTAGGTGGGGGTGGAGAGGGAGGCTCAGGAGGGGAGGGCGGGGGTGGTTCCGGGCTAGGTGGGTGTGGAGAGGGAGGTTCAGGAGGGTAGGGTGGGGGTGGTTCTGGGCTAGGTGGGGGTGGAGAGGGAGGCTCAGGAGGGGAGGGCGGGGGTGGTTCCGGGCTAGGTGGGTGTGGAGAGGGAGGTTCAGGAGGGGAGAGTGGGGGTGGTTCCCGGTTAGGTGGGGGTGGAGAGGGAGGCTCTGGAGGGGAGGGCGGGGGTGGTTTCGGGCTAGGTGGGTGTGGAGAGGGAGGTTCAGGAATGGAGGGTGGGGCTGGTTCCGGGCTAGGTGGGGGTGGAGAGGGAGGCTCAGGAGGGGAGGGCGGGGGTGGTTCCGGGCTAGGTGGGGGTGGAGAGGGAGGCTCAGGAGGCGAGGGCGGTGAGGGTGGGGGTGGTTCCGGGCTAGGTGGGGGTGGAGAGGGAGGCTCTGGAGGGGAGGGCGGGGGTGATTCCGGGCTAGGTGGGGGTGGAGAGGGAGGTTCAGGAGGCGAGGGTGGGGGTGGTTCCGGGCTAGGTGGGTGTGGAGAGGGAGGCTCTGGAGGGGAGGGCGGGGGTGATTCCGGGCTAGGTGGGGGTAGAGAGGGAGGCTTAGGAGGGGAGGGTGGGGTGGTTCCGGGCTAGGTGGGGGTGGAGATGGAGGTTCAGGAGGGGAGGGTGGGGGTGGTTCTGGGCTAGGTGGGGGTGGAGAGGGAGGTTCAGGAGGGTAGGGTGGGGGTGGTTCTGGGCTAGGTGGGGGTGGAGAGGGAGGCTCAGGAGGGGAGGGTGGGGGTGGTTCTGGGCTAGGTGGGGGTGGAGAGGGAGGTTCAGGAGGGTAGGGTGGGGGTGGTTCCGGGCTAGGTGGGGGTGGAGAGGGAGGTTCAGGAGGGGAGGGCGGGGGTGGCTCCGGGCTAGGTGGGGGTGGAGAGGGAGGTTCAGGAGGGTAGGGTGGGGGTGGTTCTGGGCTAGGTGGGGGTGGAGAGGGAGGCTCAGGAGGGGAGGGCGGGGGTGGTTCCGGGCTAGGTGGGTGTGGAGAGGGAGGTTCAGGAGGGTAGGGTGGGGGTGGTTCTGGGCTAGGTGGGGGTGGAGAGGGAGGCTCAGGAGGGGAGGGCGGGGGTGGTCCCGGGCTAGGTGGGTGTGGAGAGGGAGGTTCAGGAGGGGAGAGTGGGGGTGGTTCCCGGTTAGGTGGGGGTGGAGAGGGAGGCTCTGGAGGGGAGGGCGGGGGTGGTTTCGGGCTAGGTGGGTGTGGAGAGGGAGGTTCAGGAATGGAGGGTGGGGCTGGTTCCGGGCTAGGTGGGGGTGGAGAGGGAGGCTCAGGAGGGGAGGGCGGGGGTGGTTCCGGGCTAGGTGGGGGTGGAGAGGGAGGCTCAGGAGGCGAGGGCGGTGAGGGTGGGGGTGGTTCCGGGCTAGGTGGGGGTGGAGAGGGAGGCTCTGGAGGGGAGGGCGGGGGTGATTCCGGGCTAGGTGGGGGTGGAGAGGGAGGTTCAGGAGGCGAGGGTGGGGGTGGTTCCGGGCTAGGTGGGTGTGGAGAGGGAGGCTCTGGAGGGGAGGGCGGGGGTGATTCCGGGCTAGGTGGGGGTAGAGAGGGAGGCTTAGGAGGGGAGGGTGGGGTGGTTCCGGGCTAGGTGGGGGTGGAGATGGAGGTTCAGGAGGGGAGGGTGGGGGTGGTTCTGGGCTAGGTGGGGGTGGAGAGGGAGGTTCAGGAGGGTAGGGTGGGGGTGGTTCTGGGCTAGGTGGGGGTGGAGAGGGAGGCTCAGGAGGGGAGGGCGGGGGTGGATCCGGGCTAGGTGGGTGTGGAGAGGGAGGTTCAGGAGGGGAGGGTGGGGGTGGTTCCGGGCTAGGTGGGGGTGGAGAGGGAGGTTCAGGAGGGGAGGGTGGGGTGGTTCCGGGCTAGGTGGGGGTGGAGATGGATGTTCAGGAGGGGAGGGTGGGGGTGGTTCTGGGCTAGGTGGGGGTGGAGAGGGAGGTTCAGGAGGGTAGGGTGGGGGTGGAGAGGGAGGCTCAGGAGGGGAGGGCGGGGGTGGTTCCGGGCTAGGTGGGTGTGGAGAGGGAGGTTCAGGAGGGGAGGGTGGGGGTGGTTCCGGGCTAGGTGGGGGTGGAGAGGGAGGCTCAGGAGGGGAGGGCGGGGGTGATTCCGGGCTAGGTGGGGGTGGAGAGAGAGGTTCAGGAGGCGAGGGCGGGGGTGGTTCCGGGCTAGGTGGGGGTGGAGAGGGAGGTTCAGGAGGGGAGGGCGGGGGTGGCTCTGGGCTAGGTGGGGGTGGAGAGGGAGGTTCAGGAGGGTAGGGTGGGGGTGGTTCTGGGCTAGGTGGGGGTGGAGAGGGAGGTTCAGGAGGGGAGGGTGGGGGTGGTTCTGGGCTAGGTGGGGGTGGAGAGGGAGGTTCAGGAGGGTAGGGTGGGGGTGGTTCTGGGCTAGGTGGGGGTGGAGAGGGAGGCTCAGGAGGGGAGGGCGGGGGTGGTTCCGGGCTAGGTGGGTGTGGAGAGGGAGGTTCAGGAGGGGAGGGTGGGGGTGGTTCTGGGCTAGGTGGGGGTGGAGAGGGAGGCTCAGGAGGGGAGGGCGGGGGTGGTTCCGGGCTAGGTGGGTGTGGAGAGGGAGGTTCAGGAGGGGAGGGTGGGGGTGGTTCCGGGTTAGGTGGGGGTGGAGAGGGAGGCTCTGGAGGGGAGGGCGGGGGTGGTTCCGGGCTAGGTGGGTGTGGAGAGGGAGGTTCAGGAGGGGAGGGTGGGGGTGGTTCCGGGCTAGGTGGGGGTGGAGAGGGAGGCTCAGGAGGGGAGGGCGGGGGTGGTTCCGGGCTAGGTGGGGGTGGAGAGGGAGGCTCTGGAGGGGAGGGCGGGGGTGGTTCCGGGCTAGGTGGGGGTGGAGAGGGAGGTTCAGGAGGGGAGGGCGGGGGTGGTTCCGGGCTAGGTGGGTGTGGAGAGGGAGGTTCAGGAGGGGAGGGTGGGGGTGGTTCCGGGCTAGGTCGGGATGGAGAGGGAGGCTCAGGAGGGGAGGGTGGGGGTGGTTCCGGGCTAGGTGGGGGTGGAGAGGGAGGCTCTGGAGGCGAGGGCGGTGAGGGTGGGGGTGGTTCCGGGCTAGGTGGGGGTGGAGAGGGAGGCTCTGGAGGGGAGGGTGGTGAGGGTGGGGGTGGTTCCGGGCTAGGTGGGGGTGGAGAGGGAGGCTCAGGAGGCGAGGGCGGTGAGGGTGGGGGTGGTTCCGGGCTAGGTGGGGGTGGAGAGGGAGGCTCTGGAGGGGAGGGCGGGGGTGATTCCGGGCTAGGTGGGGGTGGAGAGGGAGGTTCAGGAGGCGAGGGTGGGGGTGGTTCCGGGCTAGGTGGGTGTGGAGAGGGAGGCTCTGGAGGGGAGGGCGGGGGTGATTCCGGGCTAGGTGGGGGTAGAGAGGGAGGCTTAGGAGGGGAGGGTGGGGTGGTTCCGGGCTAGGTGGGGGTGGAGATGGAGGTTCAGGAGGGGAGGGTGGGGGTTGTTCTGGGCTAGGTGGGTGTGGAGAGGGAGGTTCAGGAGGGGAGGGTGGGGGTGGCTCCGGGCTAGGTGGGGGTGGAGAGGGAGGTTCAGGAGGTGAGGGCGGTGAGGGTGGGGGTGGCTCCGGGCTAGGTGGGGGTGGAGAGGGAGGCTCAGGAGGCGAGGGCGGTGAGGGCGGGGGTGGTTCCGGGCTAGGTGGGGGTGGAGAGGGAGGTTCAGGAGGGGAGGGCGGGGGTGGTTCCGGGCTAGGTGGGGGTGGAGAGGGAGGTTCAGGAGGGGAGGGCGGGGGTGGTTCCGGGCTAGGTGGGGGTGGAGAGGGAGGTTCAGGAGGGGAGGGCGGGGGTGGTTCAGGGCTAGGTGGGGGTGGAGAGGGAAGCTCCGGAGGGGAGGGTGGGGGTGGTTCCGGGCTAGGTGGGGTGGAGAGGGAGGTTCAGGAGGCGAGGGCGGTGAGGGTGGGGGTGGCTCCGGGCTAGGTGGGGGTGGAGAGGGAGGCTAAGGAGGCGAGGGCGGTGAGGGCGGGGGTGGTTCCGGGCTAGGTGGGGGTGGAGAGGGAGGTTCAGGAGGGGAGGGCGGGGGTGGTTCCGGGCTAGGTGGGGGTGGAGAGGGAGGTTCAGGAGGGGAGGGTGGGGGTGGTTCCGGGCTAGGTGGGGGTGGAGAGGGAGGCTCAGGAGGGGAGGGCGGGGGTGGTTCCGGGCTAGGTGGGGGTGGAGAGGGAGGCTCTGGAGGGGAGGGCGGGGGTGATTCCGGGCTAGGTGGGGGTGGAGAGGGAGGTTCAGGAGGGGAGGGCGGGGGTGGTTCCGGGCTAGGTGGGTGTGGAGAGGGAGGTTCAGGAGGGGAGGGTGGGGGTGGTTCCGGGCTAGGTCGGGATGGAGAGGGAGGCTCAGGAGGGGAGGGTGGGGGTGGTTCCGGGCTAGGTGGGGGTGGAGAGGGAGGCTCTGGAGGCGAGGGCGGTGAGGGTGGGGGTGGTTCCGGGCTAGGTGGGGGTGGAGAGGGAGGCTCTGGAGGGGAGGGTGGTGAGGGTGGGGGTGGTTCCGGGCTAGGTGGGGGTGGAGAGGGAGGCTCTGGAGGGGAGGGTGGTGAGGGTGGGGGTGGTTCCGGGCTAGGTGGGGGTGGAGAGGGAGGCTCAGGAGGCGAGGGCGGTGAGGGTGGGGGTGGTTCCGGGCTAGGTGGGGGTGGAGAGGGAGGCTCTGGAGGGGAGGGCGGGGGTGATTCTGGGCTAGGTGGGGGTGGAGAGGGAGGTTCAGGAGGCGAGGGTGGGGGTGGTTCCGGGCTAGGTGGGGGTGGAGAGGGAGGCTCTGGAGGGGAGGGCGGGGGTGATTCCGGGCTAGGTGGGGGTAGAGAGGGAGGCTTAGGAGGGGAGGGTGGGGTGGTTCCGGGCTAGGTGGGGGTGGAGATGGAGGTTCAGGAGGGGAGGGTGGGGGTGGTTCCGGGCTAGGTGGGGGTGGAGAGGGAGGCTCAGGAGGGGAGGGCGGGGGTGGTTCCGGGCTAGGTGGGGGTGGAGAGGGAGGCTCTGGAGGGGAGGGCGGGGGTGGTTCCGGGCTAGGTGGGGGTGGAGAGGGAGGCTCAGGAGGCGAGGGCGGTGAGGGTGGGGGTGGCTCCGGGCTAGGTGGGGGTGGAGAGGGAGGTTCAGGAGGCGAGGGCGGTGAGGGTGGGGGTGGCTCCGGGCTAGGTGGGGGTGGAGAGGGAGGCTCAGGAGGCGAGGGCGGTGAGGGCGGGGGTGGTTCCGGGCTAGGTGGGGGTGGAGAGGGAGGTTCAGGAGGGGAGGGCGGGGGTGGTTCCGGGCTAGGTGGGGGTGGAGAGGGAGGTTCAGGAGGGGAGGGCGGGGGTGGTTCCGGGCTAGGTGGGGGTGGAGAGGGAGGTTCAGGAGGGGAGGGCGGGGGTGGTTCAGGGCTAGGTGGGGGTGGAGAGGGAAGCTCCGGAGGGGAGGGTGGGGGTGGTTCCGGGCTAGGTGGGGGTGGAGAGGGAGGTTCAGGAGGCGAGGGCGGTGAGGGTGGGGGTGGCTCCGGGCTAGGTGGGGGTGGAGAGGGAGGCTCAGGAGGCGAGGGCGGTGAGGGCGGGGGTGGTTCCGGGCTAGGTGGGGGTGGAGAGGGAGGTTCAGGAGGGGAGGGCGGGGGTGGTTCCGGGCTAGGTGGGGGTGGAGAGGGAGGTTCAGGAGGGGAGGGCGGGGGTGGTTCCGGGCTAGGTGGGGGTGGAGAGGGAGGTTCAGGAGGGGAGGGCGGGGGTGGTTCAGGGCTAGGTGGGGGTGGAGAGGGAAGCTCCGGAGGGGAGGGTGGGGGTGGTTCCGGGCTAGGTGGGGGTGGAGAGGGAGGTTCAGGAGGCGAGGGCGGTGAGGGTGGGGGTGGCTCCGGGCTAGGTGGGGGTGGAGAGGGAGGCTCAGGAGGCGAGGGCGGTGAGGGCGGGGGTGGTTCCGGGCTAGGTGGGGGTGGAGAGGGAGGTTCAGGAGGGGAGGGCGGGGGTTGTTCCGGGCTAGGTGGGGGTGGAGAGGGAGGTTCAGGAGGGGAGGGTGGGGGTGGTTCCGGGCTAGGTGGGGGTGGAGAGGGAGGTTCAGGAGGGGAGGGTGGGGCTGGTTCCGGGCTAGGTGGGGGTGGAGAGGGAGGCTCCGGAGGGGAGGGCGGGGGTGGTTCCGGGCTAGGTGGGGGTGGAGAGGGAGGTTCAGGAGGGGAGGGCGGGGGTTGTTCCGGGCTAGGTGGGGGTGGAGAGGGAGGTTCAGGAGGGGAGGGTGGGGGTGGTTCCGGGCTAGGTGGGGGTGGAGAGGGAGGCTCCGGAGGGGAGGGCGGGGGTGGTTCCGGGCTAGGTGGGGGTGGAGAGGGAGGTTCAGGAGGGGAGGGCGGGGGTGGTTCCGGGCTAGGTGGGGGTGGAGAGGGAGGTTCAGGAGGGGAGGGTGGGGGTGGTTCCGGGCTAGGTGGGGGTGGAGAGGGAGGCTCTGGAGGGGAGGGTGGTGAGGGTGGGGGTGGTTCCGGGCTATGTGGGGATGGAGTCGGCGGCACCGGAGGCGGCGGCGGCAACGGTGGGGCCGGGCTAGGTGAGGGAGGGGTAGGAGGGTCTGGAAAAGTTGCATGTAGTGCGAAATCAGGAAAAGCCCCGGTGTTAACAAGGAGCCCAACCCACACGGGTCAGGTATGCTGCTTGAGTTGAACTCTGCGCTCTGGCTAAAGATGTCTTCGGAGCTAAAGAGGACCAAATAGGGATTAAGTAACCTTTCCTTTAGACCCAGCGCTACTGTATTCCTGCTATTGTTGTTGTTTGTTATGCTCGAGACAAAGTGCGTAGACTGAGGACTTGGGCCACTAGCTAACTCCTACAAAGTGTACGGTGGCAATAGGTGCTAGAAGCCCCACATAGTCCCATTTTATTGCCGCCCTTTTGTAAATAAAGTGGTTTGCTGCTTTCATACCCAATTTATTTCCAGTTGTCTATACCCATGGCTATGTTTCTTTTTGCAACTCTTGACGATACCAAGTTCAGAGACGGCTTCATACTTGTCTATTGTGCAGCTTTGTGTACATGCCCCTACTTTTGTCCCAGATGCTCAGTAGATGTCGTGAGTACATACGTACCCATGGCATTCAAAAAACCAGGAGATCTCTTAAAAGAAACATGCAACATCCCTTGTAGCCATAAGTTTCATCGAGCATAGGTGGATCAAACCAAGCACTGAAGCAGATAACTCACAACACGGATTACAGCTCTTAGATCTAATGTCATCCGAAACCCTTAACCCCTAAACCCTTAAGCCCTAAAGCCCTTAAACCCTTAAGCCCCTAAAGCCTTAACCCCTAAAGCCTCACCTGGTAGAGGTGGTGGGAGTGGTGGTGGCGGTGATGGTGGGGGTGAAGGTGGGGGCGGTGGCGCCGGTGGTGACGGCGGGAGTGGGGGTGACGGGGGTGACGGTGGCGGTGGCGATGGCCTGAAGTCCCATTCTACTTCAGGAGGAAATGGGGGAGGTGGCGGACTTGGGGGTGGAGGGGGTGGAGATGGGGGCGGTGGTGGGGCGGGGGGTACTGGGGGTAATGGGGGGTAGGGGCCCTCTGGTGGTTGAGGGGGGTTTGGGGGTCTAGGGGGGCGAGGTGGCGGGGGTGGACTAGGGGGTTCTGGAGGTGGGCTAGGGCTGGGCGGGGGTGGGCGGGGGGGAAGAGGGGGAGGGGGAGACGGGGGTTGGGGAGAGGGTGGGGAGGGGGGTGGGCGGGGTGGTGGAGGGGGAGATGCGGGAGGTGCTGGGAATGGGGCTACGCAAGTGTTATTGTCGTTGAGTACTTGACCTGTATTACAGCAGCAGCAGAAACAGCAGCAGCAACAGCAGCAGCAGCAGAAATGCTGTCAATTAGCAGGGCAAAAACAAATAGTGTCTATCAGTCCTTACATTAATTGCTACCTTAAAACCAGCAGTACTGCATATCAACAAGCCAGGTGGACTCTTGTTGATGCATGCCCTGCCATTAGAGCCCCAGGCCCCCAGCAACAAGTCAATGCCTACAGTGTGCCCCTAGGCAAAGGTAGCTTCCACTCCATGCAATGCCTTATCCTCGGAGAAGTAAAAAAACCAAAAAAACTAAAAACAAACAAAACAAAACAAAACGAAACAAAACAAAAAATAAACAAATAAACAAAAAATTCCATGTGCTGGGTGCTGCTTTCAGGTACACATAGACATCCCTTTCTCAACATATACTTCTTTGCATGTGATATTTGATAAACTACTGCTTCAGATGATCCCTCCTAAATTAGCTGCCCTGCTTCTTATACTTGCTTTTTAGTGTGCCCTTTCTGACCCTCTCTAGTCCCCTTGACCATCCCTCCTGGTGCCCCTGCTTCTTGCTCTGTCCTGGATTATCTTAACATCATAATCCCACCCTGCTGGTCCCCTCTTCTGCCCCTTGGTCTGTTGCAAACCCTCCTCATATCCCCTTACACCACCAAAAGCTACCCTACCCTCTTATAAATGCCACAATCCTTCCCTTCTCTCCAATCTTTCCTCTCCATTGCACCCTGAGTAGAATCAAACATCTAGCAAGACAGTGTTCTCCCAGCTTAATCATATCCCCTAGGCCAGCCCTGCTGATGCTGCTGATGCTCCTTCCTCCTGAGCTATCATAATCTCATCTACTCAACCCCCTGCTGGCTTAGCTGCAACTTCCCATCTTCCCCCCCTGCAGTCCCCCTATCCACCCTCTTCTCTGTCACAACCCTTGCTGCTGCTCTAATTTCTCCTTCCCGTGTTTCTGCCTATGCTCCCCCTCCTCGACACCCCCTGTGCTGCCCCCTTTCCCCAACTGCGGCTCCTGTGCTGCCCCTTCCAATCCATGTCATGCTCGCACCAATGAGTGAGATGCAGTATCCCTTTCCTCTCCTCCAATCACCAATCCCTTTTCCCTGATTTTGACCTACAATCTCTGGTCGCTTCTATGCCCTCACTGTCCCTTGAGCTCCCACACCTACATTGATCTCTAGTGGCTTGTCATCTCTGCACCCCCTCAGCCTTGTTTCAAGTCCTATGTCCCCCCCTCTATCCTGTCCCATTGACAAATCCCTTTCCTTTTTCTCTAAATACATCAATTTTGAGGGCATAGAGTCAAGAACATTCATTCCCCTCTGTCCCCCCTACAGCCTTTACCCTGCTGTCAAATGTTTCATTTCTTTTTCCCTTCCTTTCCAACCGACTTTCTCCAGAGCTTTTCCCCCGCCCCTTCCCCCTTACTTCCCCTTTTCCCCATTTTCCGTCCAACCTTTCCCTTGCCCCCCTTTTGCCCTCCCTCCCCCCTGCCTTCCCCATCCCATCCCGTCCTCGCCAGGTCCCCCTCCCCCTCCCTCTCCCTTCCCGCTCCTCCCCCGCCCTCACCTTCTGGACATAGAAACGCGATTTCAGTACACCCCATCTGTCCATAATTCAGATCCGTACAATTCAGGCCCTGTCCATCACAATAAGCTCTCTGTGCCGCACTCTTAGCGCAGCAATCAAAGTCTACATACTCTGTACAAGCTGTCCAAGGCTGGTTTGAAGTGGAAATGAACCATTGGTAGCAATCAGTGACATTACTGGGAGCTGTTGCACATCCTATACCTGCACAACCACAGAAAGATGACATGCATATCCTTGAGATTCTGTACACTTGTCATTGAAATTTGGTTCTATAACGGCTTGAGGTCCGGGGCCTATGGCACTTTTTGTTATAGCATATCGTGAAATGTCATGATAATTGGGAAGCTGCAAAAACTCAGTAAGAGTGGGTTAGTATGTGTGGTGCCAGCAGGAATAGCTAGGTATCCGCAAGCTCCCGGTCTTTTATGAAAGGAGCTTACCGGTAGCTGTGTGCTTTGATTATCAGATAATACTCCTTTGCAAACAGGTATAAAAAGGTGATTAGTCCATGAAGGCTACAGATGGCTCTGATACTGCTGCAAGTTGTTGTAATGATGGAAGATGAAGATGTTCTTGCCTACCATCACTGCAACCCCGTCTGCTGTTGCGGCTGCTGCCCCTCCTCCTGTTGCTGTTCCTGCTGCTGGTGCCCCTCCTCCTGTCCCTGTTCCTGCTGCTGCTGCTGCTGCCCATGCTGTTACGAAGGTTAGAGGCATTTTGCGTTCTGCTACTTCCATCATCTGCATAGCAACTACCTGTACTTCCACACCCACTGCCTATGCCTCTTTTGATCCTGGAGTTTCATCCACCCATTTTGACACACATCGGCTGGACTTTCTGCATCAGGTGGGTGCCAATTGCTTAGACTGGCACCCTCACTTGAGGATGCAGTAGGTGCCTGAAGGTCTCTGCAGCCACCCCTACTACGCTGCTGCTGCTATTGCCGCTGGGCTTGCTGTCCAGCTGTCTGCTTCTGCTGCTGCAGACCTTACCTCTGCTGTTGTTCCTGCCAGTTCTGTTGTTGGAGCTGCTCTTATTGGTGTGTTTGATTGTTTGTCCGGACGTTCCAACCTAGCAGCTCTCTTGCGGTTTCCACACCTTAAATGTTTGTTTGTTTGTTATCAGGGAGCCTGCAGATTTGGATGTGATTATTCCTGTACGTTATATTACCCCTTCTCACCCCATACCAGAGACATGCCTGTTCCATTTTGCTCTTTCTGTTACCCCTTCTCTGAGGTTCAGGACCTATCGCACTTGTGCTATGGCATATCAAGAAAATTAACAACACTCCTTCTTTTGCTGCTGTATGTTGCTGCAGTAATTGCTGCTGCAGCAGCTACAGCTGCTGCTGCTTTTTGCTGATGTCCCACCCTTACTATCTGCACACTGCTGCTGCTGCTCCTGCTAAGGCCCTCTCCTGCCCTGTTGCATCTACTCGGAACCTATCACACTTATGCTGGCATATCAAGAACGTTACTAACTTCCCTTCTCTTGCTGCTGCGTGTTGCTGCTGCTTGTTGCTGATGTCCCGCCCTTGCTATCTTTCCACAGCTGCCCTGCTGCTTCGATGGGTTCTCTGCTCCCCTGCTAGAAACTACTAGATCACTCTTAATGGGCTTCCCAAGTCCACTCACCGAGTTCATTGTCACAAGGTAGGGAGTAGTTCCATGAGTAAGGATAGGACCCCACATTTGCACAGGCTGCAACAACAGGAAGAACCATGCAGAGGGTTTAGCCTTGTGCGGAGCAGGGGAAGCCAGATGAGACCTTTGGTGCATGGCCACTGCTCGCGCCATGTGGTGACACTACTGTAGTTGACATTGCTAACCAGCACAATTGACCAAGCAGGCCAGCTAAAAATGAGCAATTGTACCTTCAGCGTGCAGGAGGCATTCAACGCAAGTGCTCCAGTGGGGGAGAGGTGGCTTAGTGCTGTCCCAGGGGCGTTATGTAACATATGTACGTAGCTTAACTTTCACAGGGCAGGCACGTCTGGAATTGTGACAGCATGATTTGATCAATAATGCAATGATTTGTCCATGTTCAGCATAAGGAATTGGACTCCCTTGGCTTAAAACATTGCCCTACATCTAGTGGAAATGCCATGACTCTGATCACTTACGTCCTCCGAGTTTTGTGCAATAGACTTCAAACTGGGGCATCCCGTTGGCATCGGCTCCTGTATATGTTTCGCCTGGGTCGCTGACAATTGCTGCATATTGGCGACATAGCAGGGCCGCACAGCTGGGCAACAAGACCTGCAGGCAACGGAGTATGTAAGCAAGGCGTGAGGGGAAAGCGTGTGCGTACTCGGCTTGGCGGTTCCACCGGTTCTCTTCCGCTGCTCAAGAGGGGCCAACGGATCATGTCATTACAGCCGGGCCGACTAAGAGCATGTATTAACCTGATCACAGGCGTGTTATTTGCCTACTTACACATGCCACAATCGCCGCTTGGCATACATAGCGTGCCCAGACCGGTTTTGTTATCGTCTTCAATCTAGACATCACTAGAGGTGTCCTGGAGACTCATCCGCCTCAAGTCTTTATTATGACGCCTGAGACACTGCGTGCGATAGAATATAAAGAACAGCACTTTGGTTTGGAGAAAAGCAGGTTATTCCAGAAATTGGCCTATGGACCGCAGCCCATCCAAGGGGCAACACGGTACTCTTGAAGATTCTGTGAAAGCTGACAGTCGTTGATCCTGACAGTCGTTGATCATATGTTGACATCAAACATGCAAGACCGTCGCACGTACTGCCCCTGCACCCTCAGCATGTCCCGCCTGTTTCCTGTCGTCACCCGTTGCGCATTGCCAAGTGCGACAAGTGCGACTAAGAGTGCCACCGGTGATGACAACCGCTTTCAAGGCATCGATTAACGGACCATGATCAGGACCTCTGCAATTTGTGTATATGGTTTGACACATCTGTTCCGTTCTCAAGCCCAGAGAAGGACTTCCTTGTAGTGAGGCGGTTACATGTGCCATGCCCAGCCGTGATGACTAGGAAATTGATGCAAGATTGACCACCTGATTCCCTGCGGTATACACGATCCTGTAATTTAACTTACAAGGCCAGCTGAAGGCCGCCGCACGGGTATCACTTGTGTCTGCATGAGTAACTCCATAGTGTCATTGGCACGACATACCCCACTGATCATGCTTAACATTTCTTACCGGTATCGTTGATAGTGATTGGAGGCGGAATGGACCTCATCATGCCAGTGCACCACTTCGCACCCAGGTACACCTTAGGGTGGACGATCTAGAAAGCAGCGTTCGTGAGAGAACACTCTAACAGTAGGTTACAAATGAGGTCAAGATAAGGCACAGGAGTATGTTATGGATCCAGCCAATAAACGTGCACTAGAGTCAGTGAGGGCGCCAGGAGCAGTCCTTGGACAGTAGCTCACGGGACGAGCAGCAGTTTGGAGCCTCGATGCTGGCATCAGCCACGGGACTAAGCAGATCTTAAATCATTGGGGCACAGTGAGTGCCGAAGGTTCATGCAGCAGCTCTGAAGCCTTTCTGAAGCAGCGTCAAGGCATTACAGACAGCAACAGCAGCAGCAGATGGAGCAGCTGTAGCAGCAGTACTGCTCCTTGCCCTGATCGACGCTGAGCTGATTGAAGTATGCATCTTTGAAAAGGCACCACCTGTAACACCTGCCCACTACATTGTTTTGTACAAACTGCAATAGAAGCAGGTGCCATGCGTGTTGGCATCAGCTCCCACCATTGATGCAGATCAACAACTACGGGGTGTGCCAAGTCCCCTTGCTTTCCCTCCGTTATGCAATGTTTTCTTTCATTCTCTCTCATATCTCTAGTTCAGCTCACCAGCATTCACGGCAGTAGTACCAGAACATGTATAAGCCTGCAGAGATCAATACCAGTTCAAAAGTACGTGCATGGGAGTGAGTGGACGCTGGGCGTTAGCCCTGCATGCACGTGCATGTAACTTTGGAATAGCAAACCAAACAACAAACAATCAAGGTGTGGCAACTGCAAAAGGGCTGTAGAATTAACATGTCCACTGAGGAACCATGGTCAGCGGCATGTCTTAGAACCAGTTTGAGCAGCAGCTCCAGCACCCATGAAACAGCAGCAGCAGCAGCAGCAGCGGTATTCACATTTCAGCAAAAGACAGCAGCGCTAATAAGGGCAGTAGCAGGAGGCGCATGATTAGCATGTTCACCTTAACTTGGCTGATCCTCACAATGGCTGAGACCCCCCATGAGATGGCCTAAACCCTAAACTAGGCCCCCATGAGATGACTAAACCCTAAACGCTAGACTAGGCTTCCCATGAGATGCCTGTGAGCATGTGGTGATCTAGCACAGTAATGCTGAGCAAAAGACCCATGCATGCAGAGGATTAGGAGGGAGTACATCTGTTACATGTACTCCCGGTCTCCTCGCCGCCCTTAGCCAGGGCCTCTCAAGAAATAGGTTACAGGTATCCGCGTTGTCTTGAGAATGGATTCGTCTGTTCGATGGGCTAACGGTCTGATCAACTGGGCAACACCGTCGCCGCAAGGCCGTCCGATGAGTCAGTCTGACTTCCGGTCTTGGACCTGGACGTTAAAGATCGTTTGTTTGTTTGTACATGGTTACTTCTGCCCTCACATCCTCACACACTTAACTAGAAATTTGGCCTACTGAGTGAGGTTTCCCCTGTCCAGAGCAGGAGTTGCAGTACAATGTAGGTCTGGTTCTGTCTATGAACGAGGCGTCAAACTGCTTGGCTTGCTGTTGACTGGGTCAACTGGTCAGCGCATGGCAAGTCGAACTGTGCGGGCTTCTAATACATCGGCTAGCAAGAAATCAGGGAATGAGGGCTGGTGGCAGTCAGTGTAAGACCCTTGGACAGGAACTTTGAATATGCTAAGTTGGCTCCTTTTGGGTGGCGCTGCTGCCCCCACCGGTGTCCTGTTTTGATGGGGCCATTTGATAATATGGTAATCTATGAGGTACCGTCTTTCATAAGCCAGCACTGGGCCCTGCCTGCACCGACCCCACTTGGAGCGCTGGCTGTACCCCATACTACCTAAGTGGATTCCCTAAACCCTAATGTGGGGGTGGCACAGGCCTTGCCATGTTTCAACCCGCCTTGCAACAGCTTCATCTGTGTAGCTAGATGTTGTTTGGATAATGTGCATCACATCTTTCAGGTTGGCAGCATGGTCTGGGTCTGTGCTGCTAATGCTGTTACAGCGGTTTTGCTACAGGTACTGCTACAGCGCTCTGGGCCCAGCTGCTGCTCTCACTACTTATTAGAAAGCACTGTACCGGCTGTACTGTCCCCTTCACATTGACAGCTTGCATGTTCAAGTTCTGGGACAACAGAGAGGGGTCTGAAAGGCAGGAACGTGGGCCTCTGGTGTGGTGCTTTGAAGTGCATTTGCCATAGCTATTGGATGTACATTATATGTGGAATGGCATGGGCCTGAACCTTGCTCAAATTACCGGATACTAAAGGGTAAGAAGGAGGCATGTTGCTGACCATGAAAGCCCGGCAGTCACCAGCATAATTGCTTACCTCAATACCCGAAGCTTAAAGTCCACTGGATGGGTGTCATGCCTCTTTTAAAACATGCAACGGCTTGGCTTGAAACACCTCAGGAGTCAGAGGTAGGCCTAATAATATGGGCTTAGGCACTGCAGTAACTGATGGCCATCAGGGACCCCTTATGGGTTTCGATAGACGGTAACCCCAGCTTCTGCACAGGGCGGCTCTACCATCCATACCATGTGGACAAAGGGTTTGATCATACTGAGGCTGGCTGGTGTCAGTTACTGATACCTTTGGTACTGAGTGAATATTGTCAGACATCACTGTCGTGACTGCATCCCATGGATCGGCACCCTGCTTCTGACACAAGGTTGATAATCGTGATGCAGCATGCGCGAAGGGAACCGCAGCTGGACAGGCAGAGCGAGTGTCTGAGCAGGGCACCCTGCAGACGCCATGCTGACGGGGCTCGACACTAGCAAAGTTTGGGAAGAGCACAATTTGATTCTAAGCTCGGAACTGGCTGCAGGGAGTGCTCAATGCTAGAATACGTGCTTGCGAGGGACGGAACAAGGAGGTGTCGCATCCGCCTCACCGATGAGGATCAATGTTTGATATATCTAACATGAATGGTGAATGAAGGAAAGGGACGAGAAAGTTACTTGAGGTGAAGTGCTGCGATGCATGGGCCTGAGGTCACGTCTCATGTAGCCAACCTAAAGTCTCTGAATGAAGCATGTAAGTACTGGTCTCATAGGAGCAATCTGTTGCTGCTCTGTACCCGAAGGAGTTTACTCCGAAGGGCTAGAGCCTACATGGTCACGAGTCTTTGCTGAAAAAGTGAGTCACCGGTCAGGAAAGTGTCAACAACTTTTGAACGAGTACACGGCAACTACAGGCGCTTTTACACAAGGCAACTATCGTTTAGGAGCAACAAGTTTAGGCTCCGCCGGCAGCCTGTGGTGCTCGGCAACGTTCAAGAATGGCCTGCGAAGATTTAACTCGGCAGTCCTCGGCTCCGCAACCGGCGAGTTCACTGCAACTGACTTAATGCGCTGCATTGCTGAAGCAGAGCACCTCAGAGGGCACACGCGCACACAAGCATCCATAAACGTATGTGCAAGAACTCTTGTACCGAATTGAGTACTATTGCTGGCCATCGCACGGCGGGCTGCGCCCAACATGCTCGTGGTGACGTTTGTCTGGAGCCCCCGTTTTGCGAGCGCGAGCCTGCATTATGATCGACAGGCACCTTTAAGGAACCTAAATGTTTTTAAACGTAGCATCCTTAGAGGCGCTGGTGCCTAGAGCCACGCTTGCTCGCAAAGGGCCCAGCCTGCTGGCGAACAATCGTTCGGTTGAGGTGGTTTGATTGTGGTTCGCGCGTTCGCAGTGCATAACAAAACAGCGGAACCTTAATAGGAGCCTAAAGGCTGCTTGAAGTTTATGCAGCTGCGCGAGCAACTAACCGAACTGAATTGCACAGGTACGTTGCAAAATAGGTTCAGAGTGCGGTGGGCAGCCCCGTGCACGCCCTGTAGCATCCAGGCATCCCGTAACAATTGCATGCCATTCGCTGTTAATTGCATGTGGACGGAGGTTGTCGGAACAGAGGAGCGCGGCCGCACATACAGCAGTCTCCACGTTTTGGAATTGCATCCCGGCCATTTATGTTACTAGCTATCTAGTACATACACTTGCTTGGGATTAGATAGTTCAAATAGGGGAGAATAATCTGCTGTTAGTTGGGCTGGGGAACGGGGAGCTCTTGCCCACCAGACATTGCACCAGACATTGCACCATTTCATCAAGAGACTGAGTGACTGCTGTGGCCTGACGTTGCGCTACAGGTGATCACTACTGCTACCGTTTAGAAGACAGCATTAGACGAAGATCAGCACCCACAGCTTTAGCAAAAGATAAGTACAGGGCCGAGGCCCCACCCTACGCTTATCTATAGTTCCCTTAGACTGCAGCTATATGCGTTTTATGGTACAACTACATTTGGCGTCGCTGAAGTTGAGAGTTTTTTTGGACGCTAACAAGCAGCAGTTCCCGCCTTGAGTCAACCTCTTGCATTCTGGGTAGCCCCATGGCACATCAAGCAGTTTTTGTGTCTCCTATGAGACTAATACTTACATGCTTCATTCAGCGAGCTCAGGTTAGCGAGATGAGGCATGCCTCAACAACGTGCATCAGTAGCGCTTCAGCCAAACTTGCATTTTTAGTCTCATCTCTTCATTTATCCTTCATGTTAGATATATCAAACACTGCACCGGGGAGCACAGTGCCAGGAATAGGAGTGTCCCGTAGTATGCACCTGAGCTAGCAAGAGGAGGCTCCCCAGCCTCCAGATTGCTGAAGCTGCATTGTGGACGTGGGGGACACTGATTTGCCAATTATTGCTGCTGCAGCGGGAATGCAAAGAGATGTTCTTCATTTGACTTAATGCTTTCTTGCTCGGCTCTCTGCTAGGGCATACTTGCGCAATCGTGCAGCTGGTATGCTTCTTCTTTGTCAAGTGCACTTTATAGTAAGGGTTGCCATTTTAGAGCCTTTGATGCTCTTTGGCTGCTGTAAAGGGGGGAACTTTGACATTCACTGCATGCTTCTTTGTTCGGCACAGCAATCATCAGCACTGAATGTGTGTCATGTGTGTTCTGCTTCTGTTGATGTTGCTATTGTTACATTTCATGATATGCCATAGCAAAAAGTGCCATAGGCCCCGCACCTCAAGCTGTCACAAAAAAACGAGGTGGAATAAAATACCGGTTGGTCTTCAGCATGTATGACAACATATGCCTAGACATGAGGACATGAGGTTGAGAATGGTTAAGACTACTCCATGCAAGCTCAATGGGCTGGAAGTGCTGATGCTTCTCGTGGTGCGATATGCTAGGGTAGTATGTAGTGGGATTGGTGGCAGTGTGGAGTGCCAGAACATGCATGCAGTGACCTAGGATGTCCCTCAGCTTGGCTTAGATGTGAAAGAGGTTTATGAGATTCCCTTAGAACGTGAGTATGCTTTTGTTTTTATTAAGTTTTTATACTTCTCAGCCTGCTGCTGATACGTTGGGGGAGTTGGTAGCATTTGCAAAAAATAAAAGTGTTTGGACTGGGCTTTGCAAAGTATGAAAACCTCTTGAGGAAGTTGCTAAGCCAGGCTGAGACGTGTAGCAGCAGATGAAGGAAGTGTGGTGCGTTCTAGGCAGCAGCCAGTTTGAGAGTGGCTGTGGATGGTGGTGCTTGGTGCAGTAATGGGCAGTATGTAGAAATGGCTAGCTCTGTTAACAAACGTTGAATTTGGGGTTTTTGCAATCGCCAGACCTTGGCCAGATGCAGCAAGAGTCATGCAAGATGCACGTAGGGAGTGCTGCAAGTCCGGTGGTCTTGGCTCTGAATTGGAAAATGTAGTCACTGAAACTCCTGAACGCTTCTTGCGGTTGCCACACCTTAAATGATTGTTATGTTACTATGTTATGTTCTTGTTTGAAGGCAAAAGCCGTGGGAGAAGCTGACGTCTGACCCTGATGTTGCTGCAAAATGTTAGTATGTTGGAGCTAAATATGCAGGCGTTCTGCTGTTAGACAGCAAATCTGATGAGGAGAAGTTGTATAAAACAAACAAACAAAAATTTATTTTTGCCACACCTTAAATGTTTGTTGTTGTTGTTGTAAGGTGCGGCAACCGCAAAGGGCTGCTAAGTCGAAACGACCAAACGCACCATCGGATGGGTCCAAAAACAATGGAATCCATACCACCAAGCAAGAGGAATACCCAAGCAGACAGCCAACTACGGACACGGCAAATAGTAGCACCAGCAAACAAATCACCAGCAGGAGACTGATTGGTGTGTCCAAATCAAACACAATCCAGAGCACCAACCAAGCAGGATGTCCAGTAAGTCCACCGCATATGTACCACCCAAGACGTCCAGCACACCAACCAAGGCTAATACCCAAGCATGTAGCTATCTAGACTTCAACCAGTTCCTCATCAGACGAATCACTAGGAACATCTGTCTCCGACTCCGAATCAAACATATCCAAATATTGACCTGCCGGGAGCAAGATATCTGGTAAATCCAGCACATCAGTACCACCTGACTGATGGCAGTACCAACAGACACGAACACACACGGCCACATACTTGACCAAGGCCGAGAGAGGGACACAGCCAGTGGCTGACAGTGCCCAGAAATCAGCATACCGGAGCGAGGACAACGCGGCCACGGGGGGAACCACAGCTGCCAGAAACAAATCTCTAGCCTCAACAATTGTGGGGTGTTCACACATGAACAAACAATGCGCCTCATCATCAACTACTGTGGAGCTACACCGCAAACAAGTGCGTTGAGAATGCGGAAGGAGGGGCGGAAGCCAACGCCCAGTATGGATACGCAAATGATGGCAACCAAGACGAAAACGCAAGAAACGTACCAACACACCATGAGACAGTCGACATGAGTAAAAAGAAGGGACAACGCCCAAAACATGTGTACCAACAACCCTGAAATACAGACCAGTACGGGACCCAGGACCATTGACAACCTGGGACAGACGCTGAATGTGCTCAGTGTACCGACTATGCAATGCCGCATCAATGCCATCAATATCCAAAGGCAGGCAAGCTCGCAAGGTGCGAGTAAGACCACCTTCACGGGGCAAAAGGATCCTTAGCACCTGAAAAAGAGCCCCCACAAAGTTATGGGCACGGGAGCGAGTGGAGAGAAACAAAAAAACAAACCAGTTTTAACGTCCGGGTCCAAGACCGGAAGTCAGACTGACTCATCGGACGGCCTTGCGGCGACGGTGTTGCCCAGTTGATCAGACCGTTAGCCCATTGAACAGACGAATCCATTGTATAGGCAACGCGGATACCTGTAACCTTTTCTTGAGAGGCCCCGGCTAAGGGCGGCGAGGAGACCGGGACTCGAACACCGGATCTGAGGATTCGAAGTCCTCTGCTCTACCAATTGAGCTACCCCCTCTTTTTTTTTTTTTTTTTTTTTTCATCATCATCAATGTTCTGTTGCAGAGCACTGCGATACACTGAAGCAGCATCCAACTCAACAAGGCAGTTATAAAAACGAACAGCACGCCGAACATAGCAATGCACAAGAGGTTCAGATCCAAGCTCATGTAACAAAGGCAAAAGAGGCACAGACTGAGGGAGCTGCAACCACTGACGGACCAGACGGCACCGCTTAACCTCCAAAGGATCTTTAAGGCTATAGAATTTAGCTAGGGTCCAACCAGACGACCACAAACCCGGAATAGATAGAAGGCCCCAGAGTTCACACCCATACAAACCAGCTGGCTCCATAACAGTGTGCAACAATTTCAAGAAGGCTGGGAGTGCACAGGGAAAGTCTGGTGCCGCACGCATCTGAGCAGTAGCAGCATGAAAAGAAGAGGAAAAACAGGAGGCCCTGTGAGCTGCCATAGTGCCCGCAGAGGCTGCTGTGTCATAAATTAGGCCAAGATAGCGTGTTCCCTTAGTAGGTGAAGCTGATGCAAGGGGCGCGGAACCAAGACTCAAAGAACATTCACCAACTGGAGCTCCCGCCTGCAAACCCAAAACGAGTCCGATACACTTAGGCACTGACAGCTTAAGATTGCGAGCAGCTAGCACGACATTAGTATGGGTCAGCAAAGCCTGCAAGTCGGGGAGGTACTCTGCCATGAGAGCAGCATCATCAGCATAATGATAGTCCGGATGGCACCCAGGAAGACCAGGGAAGCATGGCCCCTTATCAAGTGCACTTAATGCTCCACTTAGTGGCTGGACATACAAATTGTATAACATGGGGCTCAGGGGGCATCCTTGCTTGACCCCAATACCAACATGGAAAGGCTCTGCAACAACTCCATTGGTAACCACCTGATAGCGCAAACCCTGGTACATGCCTGCAATCCCTCGCACAAGATGTTCGGGAAACTCCAACTGGAGGAGAGTTTCCACCAATTTGCCATGATCAGTAGTATCATATGCGGCCGAGACATCCAAGAATACCACATACATGAGACGATTGGTGGTGATCGCATGATGAGCCAAATGCTGCACAACAAACATATTATGAAGGGTACTCCGATCAGGCAAGAACCATGCTTGCCGGGGGAACATGTCACCATGCTGGTGACTGTACTGAGTGTGGGCCACATACACCCCAGAACCCAAGCAATTTGCATATAACTTGTGGAGTAGTGAGGACACCACTATAGGGCGGTAGTTAACCTCCTGAGAATGGTCCCCACGCTTATATATAGGATTCAACAAGGCAAGACTCATCTCAGCGGGCTCCTTGCCAGCTAAGTGCACAGCTCGTAGGATGGATTGTATCAAGTACCGAACAGGGTAGGCAGCCAGAGCAGGCACTGGGAGGCCTGTTTTACCAGGAGAGGCCCGGCGTTTAAGTCGCTTGAAGGCACCCTGAAGTTCATCATCCCCAAACAAGTCATCTAAGTCTTCTGTTGTAGGAGGTGCCAAGGATGGCAAGGGGGGCCTCACAGGCGGCCCACTGAAGACGCTGGAAAAGTGCTGGGCAAATTCATCAGCGGTAGGCACAACAGGGCTGGATTGGGCAATGCCACGGCGTAGGGCCTTCCAGAAGTATGTGGGCTGAGACCGACACAGCTGCTCAAACCTGGAGTATTGCTGTCCTGCATGCTGACGCTTCTTGCGCTGATAGAGACTGCGAAGCTGCTTGGTCTGCTCAGCTGTGACAGCCACACCACGAAGGGCCCGCACGGCGGCCTTGCACTCATCATCAAACCATGGCTGATGGACCTTTTTACGCCGACAAGAGCTAGACACCGCACGAATTTTCATCCCAACCACCTTGGCTGCCTGGAAAAGGGCCTGCCCAAGCAACTGGACAGACTGATCCAGTGTCTCAGAAGATAGAGTAGCTGTTTGGGCATCTGCAAGCAGAGCAATCACTGCTGGGTCTGTCTCAAGTGCAGAATAAAAGTCCATACGCTTTGCCTCATCCCACACTAATCGCACCATGGGTTCTGTTTGGCCAAGAGCAGAAGGAGACCCCACACTCTCCAAAGATGACATAGCAAGCCCCATAGACATGGGCAGGTGGTCACTACCATGGATATCACTAAGTACAACAGGGTTCAGAACCCTAGGCAGCAGACCGGCTGATACCAAACAATGATCTGGGCGGGTCTGTGCTCCACGAGCAGTAAAAGACGGTACAATCGGCACAGCCACACCCCCACCAGCGCCCCGTCCTGTACAGAGGAGGGTACCAGTGGTCAAACGTAGCCTGCTTATCCGTGTCGCTGGGCATATGCATATGGTCCCATACTGCTTCTGGTACTGCAGCACTTATGCATGTTTCACACGTGTTACACATGCGTGGTACCTGCTTTATAAGCGTGGCCACCTGCCATACAGCTGCTTTTGCCATGCGTCCTAGCAGTCAGATGGCAGAACGGGCACGAGGCTGCAGAAGTCACTTTCAAATTGGATATGAACTGAAGCGGACATCTAACAGTTCTGTTCAGCAGCCTTTCATGATATGCCATAGCAAAAACTGCCATAGGTCCCCTACCTGGTCAATCTGTCACACTCAATACTGCACTGTGCTTCTGTAGTGTGTAGTATTCAGACCAATGGGATCATGCCATGCCCTGCTTTAATTAAGGGCCAGCCATAGAGGAGCGTAGCGCATTATTTTTGGACCCATCCGATGGTGTGTTTGGTCGTTTCAACCTGGCAGCCCTTTGTGGTTGCCGCAGCTTGTATTTTTGTTTGTTTGTTCGCAAACAAGGGAATGTGCCACTGAACAAGATTGAAATTTCAAATATCTAACATAGGAAACCTAAGTACAGTACCAGCTTACAAGCTTGTAATCTGTACAAGACCCACATAGAACATCTCAGGCCATTCCTGCACAGCCCTACAGGAATGGCAATTGCAATGTGTGCTGCTTGCGATTACCAGCGGGCGGGGTTTTCGAAGGGTCATGCCGTACGCGGTATGATCGGGTCAAAGTGTGGGTTCGCCCATGTTGCCGGCCCGAGGAATGACACTTAATCAATGTGTCGAATGCACCTCAGGTCCTTCGCAGGCAAACACACACACCAGCGGCAGCAATAGGTATGTTGGGACTAACTATGCAGGCGTTCTGCGGTTCTGCAGCAGCATAGGCAGCAGCAATAGCAATCAAGGCAGCAGCAATAGCAATCACAGCAGGGCAGCCATGACATCAACAGCAGCAGCAGTAGGAGAGAAGCCTCGCATGGGCAGCATCAGTAGTCCAGCAGCCATCGGCACCCACAGCAGCAGCACAGGGCAGCAGTCTGGCATGGCAGCATCAGTAGGGCAGGAGCAATGGCATCAAGCGCAGCACCATCAATTGAGAGCAACAGCAACCTAGCCTCAAAACAGGCCAGTTAGGACATGCATGCAAATCATGGCGGCACACGCCCTCACTCCTCACCGACTGTTCCAGCTTGTATCATTGTTAGAGGTTTAGTATTCAATCAAGGTGACCAGTTCATGAGCATGTGCATGATGTGCCAAAGCTTATTGTCCTGCTATTGCTATTGTATTGCTGCAATGGGTACCATATGGTCTCCATGCTTCATGTCTCTATTCAGAAAGAACAAACAAACAAACAAAAATTTAAGGTGCGGCAACCGCAAAGGGCACGGCACAGACCACGGCACAGACCTTCATAGCTGACCTTCATAGCTTCATCGCAGTGGTGTGGGGGTAAGAATGTAGAGAGGTAAAGAGTGACAGAGAGCTGACAAAAAAACGCCAGGCTGAGCCAAGGAGACGTTAAGTTCAACCTAAGAACTATCGTACACTGCTAACTCAGTATGCGCATGCGTTTGGTAAGTATGCGTATGCGTTTGGTATACAACAGTGTTAGCGGCAGAACTAAAAACCTGTATGGCAGGGCATAATGGGTCTTCATGCCAAGATTCTGCCACAATTCTGCCAATCAGTCTGGTCGCTGATGTGTAACTAGTTACTAACTACACACTCAAGTATCATGATTACATCAGATTATTCTTGATCGCATGTTACAGTAGAATATCAGTAAATTCTGCCAGCCTGCCCAATCATCCCCTCGCTGGCAGAATGGCAGGACAGAATTGGCAGGGCATAATGGCAGCCTTCTGCCGTTATATACTCAACATGACTGGGGTGTGAAAAGGTGAAACCAGAAAGTCAGCTGGTATTACTAGCATTCCGTAGTTAGGTTCAGGTCCATTTATCTTTCCACACACCCTATACCACTGCCATGACGTGTGTGAGGGCCAGCCACAGTCGCACTCAGCTCAATACAAGCAGCACCTTCCCACTCCACATTCACTCCACCACACTACTGCATGACACGACAAGCAGGCAGGATTCTTCGATCGCGCCAACACACCAAACTACAACGCACCTTGTGTATGGAGCGCGGCCGGAACGCGGCATCCCTCCAGCAAAATCCCCAGCCTACGCAGTTGGGCACCACTGCGCTCATCTCCACCCCTGCCACTCACCTGCTCGATCGCTTCTTAAACAAAGCAGGCTGATGCGAAACTGACGTACCCTGCTTGCTGATCAAGCCTCTGGGGAATGCTGGCCCAGCCCTCGCAAGGGACCACGAACCTGCTCACCGCAATGCTCCTCACGCCGCGATTGCTGCTGGGAACGATAGCGAAGCCACGAACTTCCTAGCACAAAGGGGTGCCATCCATGACGGTGACTGTGCAGCTTACGCCCCCTGATCTAGCTTAGGCTTCATCCTTCACTTCGCCAAGCTGCACTTCAGAGACCTTCAGGCTGCCTATCACGTCAGCTGTCGTGCTGCCCAGAACTTGCACGCCCTACACCACGGCCGCAACACATAAACTCGAGCCAGAAGCCCTTCCTGTATAGCCATGCTCCTCCATGACTGAATACACCGAAGACAGGCTTGGTGCCCGCGCTCGCAGTTATTAAGGAAGAGGATTCACCCCATCGGCTCCCCCCGTCCCGTAGATTGAAAGCAGCAATCCAGGCCCTTCGATTTCCACCGCATCCACACCGCTTGTCTAGTGTGGCCCACGCAAAACGCAAGCTCAGCCCTGCTTTCCAGTCCAGCGGCCTCTCCCGTCGCTTCACCTCCCACCCGAACCATGGTTCGAGTGGAAGTTGATCGGCCATATACAGCTGGCCTGCTTGGAAGTACCCCCTGGCCACAGGAGCTGCACAAGACATACCTTAACGTCCTAGTCCACGCCTGGGGAACATTGTCTCCACACAGCGCTGACGTCCATCCCTACTACGCACCCACTGCCAAGCTGCTGCATGGCCTCACAGCCCGCCAGCTCGAACGACAGCCACCTCGCAGGCACTTGACCCGCCGGACTACGCGGTTCATAGCAGCCAACACAAGCGTGCTTGGCGACCCAACACGGCACCCTGTGGTCCGCTGGCACCACGTCGGTAGAAGTTACAGTTACAGTGAGCTAGGCACTTCCGGCCACGCAGGGCCAGAAGTGTGCCTCTAAAACCCCTGGTAGGGCCCTGGCCAAAAACCCGTCCTAGAAGACAAAACATCAACTCGGTAGTAACAAACAAACAAAAAAATTTAAGGTGCGGCAACCGCAAAGGGCTGCTAAGTCGAAACGACCAAACGCACTAGTAAGTAGTTCACAAGAACTTTTACAAGTGTCCAGTTGGGTGAGGGATTGGATCATTTTACAGTTAAACAGTTAACAGACACCCAAAGAAGCCACCGAAATCCTAACAGCCTCCTGACCTCATTAGGGTAAACGTATATTGAAACTAGGCACCCCTCTTTATCTGTACGGGGGGGGGGGGGGGCTTCAGGCTCTGTGAAAAAATCCAGAGCCCCTGGGGGGCGCATTTGATGGGAAAGGCTTGGGGGGGGGGTATGTGGGAAGAAGGTCAACAAACATCAACAACAAACATTTAAGGGTCACCCTCCCGTGGATGTCGGTTCTGTGACTGGTTGCGAGTCCCGGTCTCCTCGCCGCCCTTAGCCGGGGCCTCTCAAGAAAAAGGTTACAGGTATCCGCGTTGCCTAGACAATGGATTCGTCTGTTCAATGGGCTAACGGTCTGATCAACTGGGCAACACCGTCGCCGCAAGGCCGTCCGATGAGTCAGTCTGACTTCCGGTCTTGGACCCGGACGTTAAAATTGGTTTGTTTTGAGCCCTGAGCAAGGCATAAAACTGCTTGGCTTGCAGTTGACTGGGTCAACTGGTCAGCGCATGGCAAGTCGAAATGGGCTGGCCTGACATACATTGGCTAGCAAGGGATTTAGGGTGGGCTGGTGGCAGCCATTGTTTGAGCTTGGACATGAAATTGTGTATGCCGTTGGAGCCTAAGTTGGCTCCTTGTGGGTGGCGCTGCCCCCACCGGCGCCCCGCTTTGACGGGGCCATTTGGTAATTGGTAATTGGTAATTTGTTTTTGTCTGTGACTGGTTGGTAGGGTCTCAAGTGATGGGGCCCAAGGGGGGCTGTCCTGTCCAAGTGATGGGGCCCAAGGGGTAGTGGGGCCCAAGGGGGGCTGTTGGCAGAAGTCATTGATAGCACCCATTAACTCCAACGTCCGCCCAGAACCATGGGGCAGCCATACACTTCACTTTCACAATTTGGTTTTAGGCCTAAATCTTGTCATCTGTAATCTCTGTCTGCCGTTCAACTCAAATCCCAAACTTATGCAAAACCCTGGGGGCTCCATTGTCACGGCTCTCTAGACGGCTCTGGTTGAACCCATGGGGTACTGTTCAGAGCTGAACGTGTGCTTAAGTGGGTTCGTGGAAGGAAGCAAGGATTACTGGGTCATGTGTACTGAGATGATGAAGTGTCTCAAGGATGCTGTCCCAGATTATGCTGAGAAGGTAATTTCTCTTGTGCTGAACAGGTCAGTGACCAAACAAAATAGAGCGTGTAGACACCTAAGTTGTCCTGGGCACTTGGGGTAGTAGGTGGACTGCTGGTTGGCGTGACCTCCCAGAGGATCCTAGGGTTGCATCCTCAGATCAGCTATCGTATGCGACCTATTATGCGTGCATGGCTGAGTGTGTTTCACAGCCGCCTGCTAAGTATGTTGATCATGACCGTTGTATAAATCCAGCGCATCTTGCTGATCTCATGAGGTTCAAATGGGATCTCACTGGCTGAGTGTTGTGACTGGACGCTGGACTGATGGTGGTACTGTGAGGGCACACGGGTACTGTAGGATGTGCATCAGTCCCTTAATGTTACCTGGATGAAGGCGCAGCATGTTCCTAACTACCCTTTTAGTACCCGTTGTGCATCAGTCCCTTTACTGTCCCCTGGATAAGGGCGCAGCATGTTCCTAAGAATGCTATTGGAGGATATTGCATGTTCCTAAGAATGCACCCTTCAGGAAAATAGTATGCCTGACCTCCTTCGGGCCGTGCGCTGCGCGCACCCTTACCAAGTGTGCTATGGCGCTACTCAGAATGCAGGATTTGACTCAAGGCGGGAACTGCTGCTTGTCAGGGGGAGGATCAATGGCGGCGAGTGACATCTAGTGCCGACAAGGCGGGACAATCGAGGTACAATCATACACAGCCGAATTGGGGCTGTGGGCATTCCGGCAATGCACGAAGGGGCCCATTCTGAGCCATATGTTCTGATAACTTGTATCATACGGGTGCTTCTGATGTCAGATCTCGTTAATTCTGGCCTGCCTACCCGCCACATCACCGAACAAGCGACCCACGGCTTGCACACATACTACGGTGATATTCGCTAAAGGAGGTCGCATTAGCATACCAACATTCGGTGTTACCTAAAGTAACCGTTTGAGAGTTGTAAAACACCACCGAAACCGTGCAATCCTGACTCGTCGAAGATGCGGCCTTGCCGAGCACTCCTCCTCTTCATGCTGGCTACTACCAGCTTATTTACCGTCATAGGTGGAATGCCCGCTGGGGGTGACACAGCCAATGCCACAAGCAGCCCCGTGGACCCCTGCGTCACCGACCCCACAGCAGCCAGCTGCGCGACCTTCAAATACGCAGACACAATGCTACGCAAGGATCTGGACAGCCTCTGCACAGACATGCCCTTCATGGTAGCATGCACGCTGGACCGCATGTGCAGCAGCAGCAGCAACAAGACCAGCATAGGGAAGCAGCCCGTGTCATGCGACTTGATGTCCTTGGTGACTACGACCTGTAAGCTCGACGGCATGAGCAAGATGAAGGTACGCTATATGCACGATGGTTTAGCAATGGATCTGGTACCTTGGGTCTTCCTGCACAGCGCTTGTTACTCTTGGTTGAAATCAAATCCCACAAAGGTCTGCACCTTTGCAGTCAGCTAAGCAGATAAATAATACATGATGGCGGCTTTTGTTATTTAGACAGGAACATTCTTAAGTGTAACCTCTTAATTTTTGCAATGGGTGCAAGTGGTACTCAACATGTCTGGTTGGACATGTGTTCCTTACTGCTCTAGTTGTGTAGAATTCATGGGGCAAGTAACCAGAACCTGAAACGCATTGGGCATGGCATACAGCATTCGCCACCACTACTGACCAACCCTGTTGGATCATTGACCCAAATGGGTCCTGGTTGCTGCATGGCTGATACCATGCACGTTCTTCCTAAAGTTAGAACAGGGAGTGACATTACTGCACAATCCTGAAGCATCCATGTGGAGGGCTACATGCCTTCGCTGGGTTTCTGCTCACATCTGCCACTCCCCCATGCCACATGCCTGCTGCCTCCGCTCTCAGTTTTTAGGTTTTAGGGCTTTAGGGTACTATACCCTAAACCTTAAAACCCTGAAGCCTAAACCGCCTGATGGCATGTGTTTACTGCCTCTACTCTCAGGGTTGTGCCAACTACAACTCCATGTGCAACGTGACTGACAGTCGGGTGCCCCAATGCAACAACACCGGCATGACATACCTACCCACCACAAGGTCAACACAATCCCTGTCAAAAGACCTATGTGAACAAATGCCAGATATGGCGGGTTGTGACAGGTGAGTGGAACCAGCAGCAGGACACTAAGGAGCGGTAGGGCCAGGAGCAATAGCGGCAGCAACATTGTTAGCAGCAGCTGCAGTAGGACGCAGAGGCGCAGCAGCGTTAGCAGCAGTGGAGCATTAGCAGCAGCAGCAGCAGCAGTGCCAGAAGCAGCTGCAGCAGGTCCCAGAGTAGCAGCAGCAGTAGTACTAGAAGCAGCTGCAGCAGGTCCCAGAGTGGCAGCTGTAATAGCAGTACCGCAGCAGCAGTACTGGAAGCAGCTGCAGCAAGCATACAAGCAGCAGCATCAGTAGTTATAGTAGCAGCAGCGTCAGCAGCGGTGAAGCAGCACTGCCAACGCTGACGGAAGCACTGGCCGGAGCAATAGCAGCAGCAGAGTTATAAGCAGCAGCAGCAGCCATGTTAAAAGGGGGAGCAGGGGTGGAACCAGTTGAAGCAGCCCTGGATTTGGTGACAGAAGCACTGGCAGGAGCTGAAGGGTCTCTGCAAATGTCAGTTTACTGCGAAGTGGCGCAGCATAGCAGACATGGCGACAAAGGGTTTGCTATTATGCAGCAGCAGCAGCATGGTGACCAAGGGTTTGATCTTATGCAGCAGCAGCAGCATGGTGACCAAGGGGTTGATCTTATGCAGCAGCAACTACATCAGCATGGTGACCAAGGGTGTGATCTTATGCAGCACCAGCAGCAGCAGCATGGCGACAAAGGGTTTGATCTTATGCAGCACCAGCAGCAGCAGCATGGCGACAAAGGGTTTGATCTTATGCAGCAGCAGCAGCATGGCGACAAAGGGTTTGATCTTATGCAGCACCAGCAGCAGCAGCATGGCGACAAAGGGTTTGATCTGATGCAGCACCAGCAGCAGCAGCATGGCGACAAAGGGTTTGATCTTATGCAGCAGCAGCATGGCGACAAAGGGTTTGATCTTATGCAGCAGCAGCAGCAGCATGGCGACAAAGGGTTTGATCTTATGCAGCACCAGCAGCAGCAGCATGGCGACAAAGGGTTTGATCTTATGCAGCAGCAGCAGCAGCAACATGGTGACAAAGGGTTTGATCTTATGCAGCAGCAGCAGCAACATGGTGACAAAGGGTTTGATCTTATGCAGCAGCAGCATCAGCAACATGGTGACCAAGGGTTTGATCTTATGCAGCAGCAGCAGCAGCATGGTGAAAAGTACTGGTGATGTCAACATCAGTAGTAGCAGCGGGAATGGGAGCCAGGCGCAGGATGTGAAGGTTGCATCGCCATTGCACATGGTGGCTTCACCTGTACATTGCACTGTTTCAGTTTTTATTAGCATTTTAGTTGATGTCCTGGGGGTTGTATTGTACTCGAGCTGATGTCCAACTAAATGTTCACTAGTGAGGCAAACAATATTGTAATAAATGGTAACTTCATTTATGATAAGAAATCCTTTTTGTTCTTCAATCTTCGACAGTTAAAAGAAAAAATGTGGACCATGTTTGCAGGTGTACTTGGGAGAAGACGTGGCCATGTGACGACCCCCTATCAGTCTATGGCCAAATCTGCTTTGACATGCCTTCACACAGAGAATGCAACAGCTGGAAAAGAGTCTGTGATGCAGGGGGAAGCGACCGAAGCCTTTTCATCTGTAGGCTTCAAAACCCAGACTCCCTCCCGAAGCCTCTAGCTGCTACGAGCAATGCTACCGCACCATCATCACCTGCTCCTGCAGGTGCTGCTCCTGCTGCTGCTGCTCCTGCTGCTGCTCCTGCTGCTGCTCCTGCTGCTGCTCCTGCTGCTGCTCCTGCTGCTGCTCCTGCTGCTGCTCCAGCATCAGGACCAACCCCAGGCTCAGCAGGTGCTGCATCTTTGGTCTCTTGGGCTGTCTTGGTGCTAGGGGCTTTGGTCTCTGCTATGCTTTTGGCCTAAGCCGCAGAACTTGTGTCCGAAGAGCATGGGACAGTCAGTGTGTGGTCGCCGGGCGATAGCCCCGCGTAGGTTGAAGGAAGAGGCGGTACTTGCACAGAGGCAGTACGTGGTGCGTTCCCCCTACCCTGCATGGGAGAAGACCCTGGTGTTCCAACCACCAGCCTGAAGCTCATGCCATTTGGAACAATGGCATGTTGGCGGTGCAGGTTGCGCACGGCCGTTCATCGCAGCAATAAAAGAAGAAGTTTGGCCTCCAGGCTCCAAGGCACCACACGGTGAGGTGTGCACACCGTTGCATCTGGCTTCAACTCTGTGTTGCAGTGTTCTATGTGGCCTAAGTGGTTTACCTGTACAAGGGTAATTATTTGATCGGCCGGCATGGGGTTGTGTGACTCCAGTTCATCAGGGGCCAGTGTGCTGCTTGGTCTGGAGAGTGACCTGCTGGGCAAAGCTGGTTTTGCGTTTGTGATTGATAAGCCGGGCATGAGGTAACCCTGGTAGTGGCGGTGAGTTGGATGCTACCGGCAGCTAGGATTGCGGATGATGGCTGCCTCAGTTTGTCACAATTCACTCGGTGAATAAGGTGAAGACAGCCTTTTTTTCGTTTCTTCAGTCTGTGTTGGGCATTCAGTTGTAGTGTGATCACTCATACTTTGCAGCCGTGGGGGGAAAGACCTCCCAGTTCTCTCCCATACTATGTGTGTTCAGCAGGCTCGCCCACTAGTAGTGAGCCTGCTGTGTGTGTGTGTTTGCCTGCGAAGGACCTGAGGTGCAGTCGACACATTGATTAAGTGTCATAAAATGTAGTAAAATGCGGTCAGTGTCAGCGACGGAAGTCCTGCTGCAGGAGTCTGCGTTCACCTTCTGTTGTTTCACTGTCTACATTGAGTACATTGTAAGCTCTCACGAATCAGTCTTGTGTGTGCTCTCCTGTCCCTTCGTCCGCTCTTGTGCAGAAGGGATGAGGCGGGATGCGGTAAGCTGGGCACCCGTCACTCGTGCCTTTACTTGGTAAGTACACTCCTGCCATATCGCCCTGTCCGTTGCCATGGACGAAAGGCGGATGGACCCTCCCAATATGGCTCTGCCCGCTGTGAACTTCCAGGTATACGGAACACAGGGCCAAGTGGGAGTATTCAAGGGTTTTACCTCTGGAACTTCTTGAAACGATTGGTCCGGAGGTTGGGTACAAGTAATCAAAGCAGGGGGGAGTGATGCGACAAGAAAAGCAGGGTCTGTCATGCAGTGCTGAAAGCGAGAAAGGCAGGGTGCAGCGAAGAAAGCAGGTTGCTACCACCACCCCAAACCTAGATCTTGTCCTGTGAGCTGGTCGATGAGCTTAAAAGGCTGGCAGGCGTGCTGCTGACGAAAAAAGCTAACTAGCGCAATTGCGCGGGTTACCTGCACGGGGGTATGAAGCCACGTAAGTGAAAGGTTCCAGCGATAAGCACGATGCTAGCGGGGTGGTGGAAGGCCGAGTAGAGGACCTGCAAGGAAGGAAATACCTGCAGCGGAAGCAAAGGAACGCTACAGGCAAACCGTTACAGTCGGCAACGCACCACGGTCCGTTACAGTCGGCAGCACAAAAACTATATATTGCCGCGTTAAAATAGCGATGATAACCCAATCACGGTCTATATATACTATCAAAGCCTCATGGTGCCGGCAGCCTTCCCGTATCGATCTTAATCATCTAAAGGTATCAATACATATAAACGCCAGTTGTATGTCAGAATGAAGGGTGAGTGGAGCGGTTGTCTAGAAGAAGAAGAGCTACGCCGAGCTGGTTGAGCTACTGCAGGGGGCAAGCACCACCGCTGCAGTCCCAGCCCGCGTAAGTTAAGGGAGAGGCAACTGAGGCTAGGGTGCCTAGCCTCGTGTCCCCTACCGTAAACTGTCCTGGCTGGCGTGGGTGGGCATCTCGCCCACCCACCTTTGTTATCTGCGTTTGCGCTTCCAGGGTGCTCTTTTGTCTTTGTTGCGTTCTTTCTTTTGCTTGGTCGTGTAGATCCAGTGCAGCAGCTTTGTGGTCTTGAGGTGTATGGCTTTGATTGCTGCCTTAAGGTCTTGTCCATTAACTCCAAGAGCCAGGAGCTTTGTGTTCAGGTCTTGGAAGATGCTGCCCGCTACTCCTATGACTAAGGGAGTGTAGTGTACAGTGGCCATTCTATCAGCCTCTCGTAGTGCGTCATATAGGCCCCTGTGTTGCTCTACAGCTTGCGCCAGTTTTCCGTCCTTGTCGGTGTCCCTGCAGAATTTGATCTCAACAATCCAGTACTCCGCAGATTGGTCATCTGCTGCGGGCCGGTAGAGGAATGCGTCTGGGATGCTTTGTCTCCGCATCAATTCTTTGACATGAGCCGGCATGCTGTCAGGGAGGGCCGTCTCTGGGATGCGGTGTGGCCGTGGCACCAGGCCTTCGTCACTGCAGTACGTGTCACTCCCCAGGTCCATCATGACGACAAATCCTCCTTTGCGGCCTCGCAGTATGGCCTTGAGAATCAATCGACCGATTGTATTGTGTCTGTGAGTGTACAGCCTGCTAAGCATTGTGCATCCGGATGCTGTGTGATGGCATCCATCTTCGTGCCCGCACAGCAGGCAGTTGCTGTTATCCGCGTGTTTAAACCAGTAAGCACGTTTTCTGTTGTATAAGGTGCCACTTCGGTACTTGAGGACCGTTTTGCGCACCCCATGTTTCAGGCTGGCGTCTGTCAGGAAGCGGTTGCTCGCCTTCTCGTCTCTGTCCGCTGATGCCTTTGCCCAGGCCTCAAAGTAGATCGTCTTGCGGTTAGCATTGCCCAGCCGGCACCTCTTGTGGCTCACCTTCTTGAGGTCCGTCTTGAGGTCTTCAAGGGGGCGCTTGGTGGGCAGAGGTTGCGGTGTATCCTCTGGAGTTAGGGGTGATGCAACGTCATTGAGAATGTATGTCTTGCCAGTAATGTCACTCCGGACTTCCCTCTCCGCATCCTCGCGGGTCATCCACCTACTGTGTTTTCCTTCCTTGCAGACAATCACGCCATCGGCTTCTTCTTGACCCTCCTCGGTGCCTTCTGTTGTGGTTGCGGCTGGCTCCACTGTTTCAACTGGCCAGTATATTTGGGTCCTGGAGTTGCTTGGCGTGTCATAGTGGTGAGTTTCAGCAGCCGGAGAAGTACCTTTAGCGGCGGCTTTAGCTATCTCGTCAGCATGCTCGTTGCCTACCACACCCTGGTGGGCAGGTACTTTGTAGAGGTGAATGGGTTCGGAGCTACTCTGAATGCGAGCATCGATTGCTTTAATCAGGTCTTGGTGCTTATGCCCTTCTAATTCTTGTGGCCGAAGGAGTTGCTTTCGAATTTGGTGCATGGATGTCATGCTGTCCGTGGCAATATGATGTGAGCCTTCCTTAAGAGCAAACAATATGCCTACAAGCTCTGCCCTGTTGATCGTGTTTTGGTTGCCCTCTCCATAGCTTCTGGGGTTGATGTAAAGCTTTCGCTCTTCGTTTGACTGTTTTTCAGGGATGTAGACTCCTGAGCCCAGGCCGGGACTGCCTTCTGGCCATGTGGTGTCTGGTGGCAAGCAACTCCCATCTGTGTAGGTGAAGACGGTCCAATCGTATTTCAGAGGTGGGGCTGGGGGTAGGGCTGCTTGCAGCGCACAGATTGCTTGCTCCCTAGTGAAATCTGAGCTTATGATAGGTATTGTGCGTTCTTGCGAGGTCGTAAGGTCACTTTTACGTTTTTTGTATGCTGCCTCTCCAGGATACCCGAGTTTCTTCAGTTGCTGGTGCTCCATCTGTTGGTTGCGAGTCTGGCAGTGTTGTGGTTGGAAATCTCGAATCTGGGAAATCTGTTTATCTTGAGAGAGTGTGCTGTTGATGGCCTCTTGTAGGTCATCTAGGAAGTTGTCCATGTATTCCTGGTTCCAGTGCTGGAAGTGCTTGGTAAATCCTGCTTGGTTGCCTGTTACAAGGATATTGACGTCCCACCGTGGGGCTTTGGCAAACCTGTCGCCCCTGTACCATTCTGTAGGCCGCTCGAAGCGGAAGTGTTGCCGCGGAATCTGCAGAACATGCCTGCAGTTGTCAGGGTAGATTTCGAGCCACCTCATATAGGCGGTTTTGTTGCTGTCCGTCCAGGCCGGCATGATGTGGATTCCAAAGACTGGGTCTGTTGTGTGCTGTGCCGCAGCAACTGCATTGGCGATGTTCTTGTTTAGGTCTTGATCTTCGTATTCTGGGTTATGTACGGCCGCCTCCGTCCATTGGTATTGATACGCATTCCACCTTGCGCCGAAGAGCTGGTCCCGCTTGTGAATGCTGTAGTAGTGAGCAAACTCAGGGCTATAATTTAACGGGCTTGCAAATCTCTCTTTTGAAGCCCCAGTGTGGTGCTGGATCACTCTGTATATTTCCTTTGGTGTCGCCCAGTGGTTGGCCAATTTTACTTTGCTTTGGGCCTTGTTGTCTATGATAGCGCCATCCTTGTACCGACACATGAGGGCATAGAGCTCCTTTGCAAAGCTACCAGCTTTCATTCTCTTGCTTAGCTTTGGTTTCAGTTCCTGAACCCGCTGATACTGTTGGTACAGTATGGCTGCTCTGTCAACCGTGATCGTAAATCGGCACTGACCGTCGGGGGTGTAAATGCATGCAAGTTCTTCCTCCACGTTTGTCTGGTTAATCCTCATGAGTATCTTTCGTACATAGACTTGGAGCGGTTGTCTAATTTCCTTCCGCTGATGCCTCCAGTGAAATCCTCCAGTGTCGACCTGGCGAGGAGGCAAAGCAGATTTACTCAATGTTGCCCCGACGATAGTAGCATATGCGTTCTGAGTCCTCTTCATAAGGCCACTTTGCATTTTCTTGCGGTGCAACCAACATAGACTACTCATGGTGCTCTACGTTCCGCAACTGCTTCAGACCTTACTTAGACCTTACTTGTAGAATAGCACTCAGAGTTGCACTCAGCTTGCACGTCCAGCTGCGCTTGAACCGTGTGTAACATGCAGTGGCGGCACACACGTAGAGCATGAGCAACCCGTACTCAGATCCTCCCATAACCAGTTTACCGTGTGTCTGACACTGCCTCCCTGTTCTCACCAACTAAGCCTTGTCTGTGACGGTGTGTGTCTTGTAGGTCAACAAGCAACCCTCCTTTATTTCCGCCGGCTTGGCCGTGTACTGCCTTCTGCACCTCGTTTCAACCGCTGCGGCACGTGACCTTCAACAACAGAAAGGAGGTAATGAAGCAAGCCTGGTCCCCCTCCCCCACCATCTCTCGAGGTTGGGCATCTAGAAGGACTGCTTAGGACAACAGCCGCACTTTCCTTTAGCTTGCAGCGCCTTGAGCACTCACATATATTCTACAGCAAATATGTACCTCTTATGCATGATCGCCATTAGGTCATGGATGGGCTTACTTATTACCCTATAGATATGCACAGTTATAATATTACGAGTTGGTTCGTATCCATTTATGTGGCCGGGCGTTTCCTGTTCCGCTCAGTAGGGAAATGGGGTCTGACCCCGGTGTGATTGGCGTTTAACCTTGCTGCTTTGGTGCTGCCACACATCGAACTTCTGTTTGTTTAGTTGTTGATCAGCATAATCCAAACTGGAAGCCCTGAGTCACAAGCAATGAGTCACTATTCTTTGTCGGTCACCCTGCAGGACCTGTTTGCATGGTGAAGGTGCGCAACACTGGCATTTACTACAGCCCAATCACCAAACTCCCCCCCAAGCTGCATCTGGCAGGCATGCAACTTTTTGATGACAATGGTGCCCAAATCCCAGCCATCAATATTACAGCTACGATATCTTCGACCTTGCAACCTTTTGATGCTAGCCGCTGCAATCCAGGCAGCAGCAATGCTACGGGATTTCCCCACTTCTGCCACACAGCGTTTGAGGACCCTAACCCCAGCATCACCTTTGAGTACCCGTGCTCTTGGGGACTGACAAAGGTCCACGTGGCCAACAATCCTGACATAACCGAAAGGTAACTTGGGCACTATATGCGTGTGATAAGAGTGTGTCCATGTCATTGGCATGGGCTGCTCTACTATCTGAAATGGCGGCTAAGGAACGGTCCATTGCCATTATATCTGGTGTTAATGGTAATCCAAAGCACTGATTTGTTAGAGCTTACAACAACTGCCTCCCACAACTGTGGTCGCGGGTACAGCTGACACCACTCAGAAATGATCCCCTTGCTTGTGTCGTAGGTCTCCAAATCCCTCAATAGTCTTTTGTCAAATGTCCGTTCATCAACCAGTTGTTTCAGGTGCATGCTCCTTAAACTGCACGTTATACTCTTGCTTAACTCTTGGTTAACAGCTTGCAGCCAATGGACAAATTGGCCAGCAGGCGTTAGGAGCAGAGCCAACAATGCCCTTCAATGGTACTCAAGCTCCAATTATTGAGTTGCTGATGGTTAGTCCTGCTCTGCCAATGCTGCAGTTGTAGGGACGGACCGGGGGGCAGGACGTCATGTGCTGATCGCTTAGATGCTTACAGTCTGGACTGGATTGTGGGTGGCAAATTAATGGAGACCTCTCAGTTCAAGGTTCAAGGTGGAGGGCAACCTACATACACTTTCTCTGTGGGTGAGTTGAGTGCCAAAAAGCTGGCATGAGGACATAGGATCCTGTATGGTAGGCTGCCCAGTGTAATCCTTGCACCAATGGACCCCGCCCTTATTCGTACAGAGGAGGGCAAATCGTGCCCCTCCTTGCGTAGCTCTCTATCTTACTTTAATAGTATTGCAATGCCTGATGCCATGTTGCATGCGGCTAGTACATGGGCGCAAAGGCTTTCCGGAACACAGCATTGTCAAGGTGGATATGGATCAGACAGCACAGCAGGTAGTTGTGCCCCCACATGTAATTGGCACCACACAGCCGCTCGGCCTCTGCTCGGAGCTAGATGCAGGACATGCACCACCTCCCCAGACGCTGAGTGGGTGTCCTGCCCGTATAAGGTGCAGACTGTGGATGGTCCCACCAGCGCTCCAAGGGCTCATTCTACATTTTTGTGTTGGCCTGCAGGCCCTCTTTGCGGGGTGAAGGTGCGCCCCACTCTTCCCATTTACTACAGCCCGATCACCAAACTCCCATCCAAGCTGCACTTGGCAGGCATGCAACTTATTTACAAAAACGGTTTCCAAATCCCAGCCAGCGGAATCTCTGCTTCCCTATCGTCGACCTTGCAACCTTTTGATGCTAGCCGCTGCAATCCAGGCAGCAGCAGTGCTAGGGGGAATCCCAGATTATGCCACACAGCGCTGGAGGACCCCAACCCCAGCATCACTTTTGAGTACCCATGCTTTTTCGGACTGACACAAGTCCATGTGGCCAACAATGCTGACATAAACGAAGGGTAAGGGCATATGCGTGTGATAGTAGTGTGTGTCTCTGTTGTTTGGAATGGGTTGCTCTGGAATGACTAAGGAACAACCCATTGCCACTATATATTGTCTTTGTGGTGACCCAAAGTGCTGATTTGTTAGACCTTACAAAACTGCCTCCCACAACTGTGGTCGGTACAGCTGACACCACAAATGATCCCCTTGCTTGTCGGTGTCGTAGATAGGTCTCCGAATCCCTCATAGTCTCTTGTCAAAAACTTGGTCTTCAAGCAGGTATCTCATGTGCATGCTCCTTAAACTGCACGGCATACTCATGCTTAAAAGCCTGCACCCAACAGGCATGGTGCCCATCAGGCGTTGGGAGCAGTGCCACTAATGCCCTTGAAGGGTCCTCAAGCTCTATTCATTGCATGCTGATGGTTAGTTATGCTCTGCCAATGTTGTCACAGTTGTAGGGACGGACCTAGCGGCAGTCCGTCATGTGCTGATCGCTTAAATGCTTATTCTCTGGACTGGGTTGTGGATGGCAAAGTGAAGCAGACCTTTAAGTTCACTGGAGGGCAACCTACATACAAATTCTCCCTGGGTGAGTTGCTGCCAAGAAGCTGGCATAAGAATATCCCCTATGGTAGTCTGGCCCAGTGTAATATTACACCAATGGACCCTAAGCGTGTACCCGTCCGGCCTATCGTAGAGGGGACGGCAGTTGAAGCCCCTCTTTGCGTACTAGCTCTCTCCCTCAACACTATTCTAATGCATGATGCCTTGTTGCATGCACCTTACATGGGCCCAGAGGCTTTGAAACATTTTTGTCAAGGTCGATATACGGGACAGACAGCGCAGCCGGTAGTTGTGCCCCTGCATTCAGTTTGGCACCACAGAGCCTCGACCTCCAGGTCTCAACCAGAGCAATCTAAACCCGCAGAGCTTGGTGGAAGTATGAACAAACCACCAGTTAAGAGTTGCTGATGGTGCTCTTGTTTGATTGCTTGCTCCTTGCACATTCAAGGGGGAAAGAAAGCTGCAGCAGGGAGACGTTAAACTTGTCAGGGATACTACACTCTGGTCGTCCGGTGGGAACTTCATGTCTGTTTCCAAAGTCAAGATGAAGTCAGCTCAGAAAATACTGGTAAATTATGAGCACCAGCTTCGGCTGCTGTGAGCCTAAGTGGGCCAGCAGGGAATATGGTAGCAGCAGCTCGGAGTAAATGATGGCAAAACTCGAGAAGCTCAACACACTTGGCTGATGTGCCACTCAGTGCAGCAGGTTGCCCTCCTGCTCTTTGCCTTCAAACCGGTGCCAATAAACTGCGGCTGCGGGCAATTGCCGCCGGCCTGCTGCCATCATCATCATTGGGGAATTAGATGCAAGGATTGGGTGGAATTTGGAGATTCCCTAGATGGGCGAGGGGGTAGGCTGAGCCTCATTTGGCAGCAGAAGGGAGAGAGCCGAAAGAGATCCACTCAAGGAGACCATGTATTGGGATTGTGGGAAGGGTTCCTTGATGTGATGAATACACATAAAACACATGCAACATGATTATCCTTCTGAACCTGTGGTACCGACCAGTCATGCATGTCACACTAGTAGTGAGAGCTGGTTGCATGTGTACATTCATCTGCTGTTGGGTACCTGATGAGCATGTGAAGGAGTGGTCTCATTTTAGGGGTTGGTTGGTAGGTGGTTGGGTTATGGTATGGTTAAGTGCATGCTCCAGCAGCTGGCACGGGTTGAACTATCTAAGCGTTGGTGGTATGCCACTCGGTTCCCGACCGAGGGGTGGTTCCCCACCCCATTAAAAAAAATATTCCAATAAAAATGGAAAAAAGCATGTGTATTGTAGACCGTAACTGGGCGCATGTTTTCAGTACAATATGTCTGCTAGTTTCTCTGCGTAGTTCTCTCTCTCTCTCTCTCTCTGCTAGTTTCATACATGTGGTCACATGCATGTAATAGTTGTGGCGGGTCCTTTGATGGCCTTGGATTGGGGTGATGTGTTGAGGGTGAACATGTATATATGCAGCAATGAAGAAGCCTGCAACATTCATAGCATGTGCTCGCATTCTTGTTATGGTATGGTTACTAGTGCATGCTCCAGCAGCTGGCACGGGTTGAACTAAGGGTTGGTGGTATGCCACTCCGTTCCTGACCAAGGGGTGGTTCCCCACCCCATTTAAAAAAATAGACTATTCCAATAAAAATGGAAAAAAGCATGTGTAGACCGTAACTGGGCGCATGCTTTCAGTACAATATGTCTGCTTTTCATACATGTGGTCAAGTGCATGTAATAGTTGTGGCGGGTCCTTTGATGGCCTTGGGGTGTTGAGGGTGAACATGTATGCAGCAATGAAGAAGCCTGCAAGATTCATAGCATGTGCTCGCATTCTTGTAGAGTGTGTGCTGGGAATAGCACGGCATGCCATGTGTGGTGTTTGAGAAGGCCGACTCAAGATTCCATATAACAAACAAACAAACAAAAATTTAAGGGTACATATAGTACTGTTGGGGGTCGATTTGGGCCACTGCTACTTTGAGTGTGGTAGGGCTAAGGTAGTCTAGGGCAGCTTGGCCGCTGGTTGCCCGAACATTGCTTCTAGGGCAGCTTGGCCGCTGGTTGCCCGAACATTGCTGGCACTCGTCATACCATGCGAGCAAGTTGGCAATGCCTACGTGGTGGAGCTTGTGCAGCGTCAGCAGCAGTCTGGCTTCGGGATCGATCCCCAATTCGAAGTGAATTCCTCCATGATGGTCGCAGCTTGTGGCAGCAGCGTTAGCAGCAGCATGCAGTTGTGCGTCAGCAGTGGGGCATAGCTGACGTGGCATTCCAGTTTGCTGGAGCAAAGGCCTAGTTCTATGTGTTCTGGACGAGATCATAAGGCAGCTGTGCTTGAGGTTCATTCACTAAAGGGTACTGATGAGGCCGCATTGGGCTGCAGCCGAAACATGTATACCCAGCCCTACATTACGCCACTACGCCACTGCGCAAACATTGGTGACCCTCCTCGTGGGGGTGACGTAGGGGTTGCCTCCCTGCGCTCGATTATAACCAAAGGCTGCGCATCCTGGTATCCTTGTGACGCCAGGCCTCGTATATCTGGGATGATTCTGCTGGAACTACCCATTCTAGGGCCAGTGGATCTTTCTTCACTCTGAGGAGTGGGACGTTACCGTGCTAGTTTAGTGCTGTAATGCCTGGTCCATCTCTATGATGGCGAGTACAACATGACAACAGGGCTAAGGTCCCCAATTTACAGATGATATAGGTAATTTGGATCCCGGTTTACTGTTCATGTTGAAAAGCAGCGAAATGAAATACTCACCCCACACCACTGACAAACTGGTTGGAGTCATGCTTGGGTGCTGCTTAGGTGCTGCACGGCCCGGAGGGCTGTGCACTGGTCTCTCTTAACAAATATTTAAAAAGCAGCAGCAAAGTCGGTAAACCAGCCCTAATCGCTGCTTGTGGGTGGCGCTGCCCCCACCGGCGCCCTGCTTTGACGGGGCCATTTGGTAATTGGTAATCGTGCTCAAAACCTGACTGACCAGCCAAGAACGCATATCTCTTCATATTGGTATGATTTCATCATGTATTTTACAGCACTACGCACCGCTGTTCAGCCGGCAGCACACAACTAACATCACCATAGGTTATGAGCTCAGAGCTCTTGATAAGGCAAGTAAAGGTACCCGTATACTTGTCAGGGTCCAACTCAATGTCTGGGTCAGAGTCCTCTAGCTTACGCTGTCAAGGAAATCCACAACTTTGGAGCTCTGGCGGCCTCACTTTCACCAAAATCGGAGATACTCCTTCTCAATTACCAATTACCAATTACCAGATGGCCCTGTCAAAGCAGGGCGCCGGTGGGGGCAGCGCCACCCACAAGGAGCCAACTTAGGCTCCAACGGCATACTCGGCCTTCTCGCATATATCTATAACTCCAGTTAATGCTGGCCAATCGAACTGCAGCAACTGGCTGCCAAGCAACCTTATCTACCATAGCCTCTCCTTTGATGCACCTCACCTTGCCAGTTGATATGATAGCACTTGAAGGCACAGCCATGCTGCACCAGGCAGCAATCATCTGCAGCGACTCAAGGTCTCCACCTTGCTGTCCACCTTGTGGTAGCCCCGCACTAGCTTATTACAGCGCGCTGACTCACTTAATGTACTATGCAAGAAGGAACTTCCCCCCTTACCACGAGGTCAACACAATCCCTGTCGAAAGACCTACTTGTGAACAAATGCCATTTATGGCGGGTCGTGACAGGTGAGTGGACCCAGCAGCACGGGACACAAAGGGGTGGCAGTGCTAGGAGCATAGCAGCAGCAGCAGTATCAAAAGCAGCTGCAGCAGGATGCAGAGGATCAGCAGCGTTAGCAGCAGCAGCAGCAGCAGCAGGAGCAGCGGCAGCAGAAGTGTTAGAAGCAGCTGCAGTAGGACCCAGAGTAGCAGTTGTGATAGCAGCAGCAGCAGCAGCAGTGTTACAAACAGCAGCGGCAGCAGTGTTAGCAGTGTCAGCGGTTACAGTAGCAGCAGCTCTAGCATCAGCATCAGCAGCGGTGAAGCAGCACCGCCAATGGTGACGGAAGCACTGGCCGGAGCAATGGCAGCAGCAGAGTTATAAGTGAGCAGCACCAGCAGCAGCAGCCTCGTTAAAAGGGTGAGCAGCAATGGTACCACTTGAAGCAGCCCTGCGAGTGACTGTGGGGACAAAAGCACGGGCAGGAGCTGAAGAGTCTCTGCTGCTGCCAGTTTACTGCAAAGTGGCGCAGCATAGCAAACATGGCAACAATGGGTTTGATCTTATTTTCAGCAGCAGCAGCAGCAGCATGGTGACAAAGGGTTTGAAGTTATGCAGCAACAGCAGCAGCGGCATGGCGACAAAGGGTTTGATGTTATGCAGCAGCAGCAGCAGCAGCAGCAGCATGGCAACAAAAGGTTTGATGTTAGGCAGCAGCAGCAGCAGCATGGTGACAGCATCCATGATGACGGCTGCAGCAAGCCGAACACCAGCAGCAGCGGTAGTGACAGCAACCACCATGAGTATGGCGCAGGGGACAGCAGCAGCAGTGTGAGTGAGTGAGTGGATGCTGGGCGTTAGCCGGCCCTGCGTAGTTTTAAGGAGGAGGCGGTCACTAGCACACGTGGTGTGTTCCCCTCTACCATCAGCAGCGGTGTAAACAATAGCACCAGTTAGTGGTTGCAGCAGTAGTTCATAGCAGCAAGACAGCCTTTGCATTCCTGTTGCGGCAACATGAGGAGCAGGAGTTCACAAAGTTACTGGTGATGTCAGCATCCGGAAGCAGCGGGAATGGGAGCCACGCGCATAAAGTTAAGGTTTGCATTGCCATTGCATCTGGTGGCTGCACCTGTATTGTTAGCATTTTCTTTGATGTCCTGAAGCTCATATGTCACTCTAACAGTCTAACTGATGTCCAACTATCTTAATACATTTCATGATATGCCATAGCAAAAAGTGTCATAGGCCCCCCTGCACCTCAAGCTGTCACCAAAGACAGCGAGGTGGAACAGAGTACGGGTTGTCTTAGCTGATGTCCAACTGACTGTCCACATTGTCCTTAGCGTTTGCAGGTGTACTTGGGAGTGAGACGTGGGCATGTGACGACCCCCTATCAGTCTACGGGCAGATCTGCTTCGACATGCCTTCACACAGAGAATGTAACAGCTGGAATAAGGCATGTGATGCAAGTGGCGGCGACCCAGGCCTTTTCATCTGCATCACTCATTGCATTGAAGTAAACAAATGCAACCACAAGGCCGCAACCCCAGCCCCAGAAGAAGCAGCAGGAGGAGGAGGAGCAGTAGCAGCACCCTTTAGGTCCAGACTCCTTCCGGAAGCCTCTAGCTGCTACAAGCAATGCTACTGCAGCATTATCACCTGCTCCTGCAGCTGCCGCTGCTTCGGCTCCTGGAACGAAGTCAGGCTCAGCAGGTGCTGCATCTTTGGTCTCTTGGGCTGTCTTGGCGCTAGCGGCTTTGGTATCTTCTATGCTTCTGTTCCACCTCGCTGTTATTTGTGACAGCTTGAGGTGCGGGGCCTATGTCACTTATTGCTATGGCATATCATGAAATGTAAAGATAACAAGTGGAACCAGCCGGTGTCCAAAGGACATGGGGAAAGTTGTTGTGATTATCAGCCTTGAAGCTATTGATGCCATTTGGAACAATGGCATCCTGGTTGCGCCCAGTCCCGCTTGCCCAACAACATATTATTATTACATTTCATGATATGCCATAGCAATAAGTGCCATAGGCCCCGCACCTCAAGCTGTCACAAAGAGCAGCGACAACAACATACTTAGGGGGTTTGGCTTGGGCCTAGGCGAGTTAGGTGTGTTTGGCCGTTTTAGCCAGCAACATACTAGCTCCCTTGATTCATCCACCGACACCTTTTCTTTTGTTTGTTTGTTTAACTCAGCAAGGCATGGTGATAGTGGCACACCTGAGCAATGTGCATGCCACCTCGATTCAGGAAAAAACTAGTAGTGATGGCTGGGCTGGCAAAAGTTCGATTCCTGCAACTGTAATGTCACTTTCTGTTCTATCCTTAGAAATATAAAGCAAGAGCCTTTTTCCATCATATCACGCGGTCAAAACTCAGTCAAACACCATGTTGAGATGCATATGCTGCTGAGACCCATGTGTGTGGCCGCACCGGCTTGTCGTACCAATTGATTGATGCATGTGCTACAGGTCAACAGTAACATAACATGAGTTGCTTATTACACTAAACATCAATGCTTAACAACTGTCGTACCAACTGACCGACTATGCATCGTGATGCATCGTGATGCACTTCTATCTAGTGGCGGCAGCCGTGATCAAGTGCCGGCCGACTGACCACAGTATGCACAGACATTCTGACAACTTCCCACCTCAGCGTTCAGGCTGAACTTTCACGGTACGAATGAATGTTCTGACTTATTGCCACCCACCTGCATCATTATGAGAGGGTCCGTTTTAGCCATGCTGATGATGGCACCGGCTGTTGGCTTCGCTCGATATTAACCGCTGAACTGGAACTGCCTGAGACCTCGATCCACTAAACAAGCTGCCTTACATCCTACGTGCAGCCGGCAACCTGTCGACACCAACCCTGCGAGTGCATGTCTCTGATGAGACTCACAAGGCCGAGCCACCGCCACAGGAGCCCATCCACACAAAAGAAGTACACACAGAACATGCCCACAAACCAGTGACAGTTCCAACCAGCAGACGAAGAGGCAGACCAAGCTTGCACCCTGATAATCCCACTGAGTGCCACCACCGCTCACGAGTGACACCCCAGGTAAGTCAGCTGTACACCTCAGGAACCCTCTGCTGAGACCAATCTACTGCTGAGACCAACATGCGTGTCAGCTGTCGATCGTACCAATTGACCGATGCATCAATCTAGTACAGCAGTGATCAAGTGCCGATACCAAGAGTATGCACAGACAATTCTGACAACTTCCCACCTCAGCATTCAGGCTGAACTTCCAAATACGAAATGAGCGTTCTGACTTCCCACCCTTTCACAGAAGAGAGCAGAATGAATCCTGTGAACATGCAGAACACGAGTGCCCAAACCCAAACTCATGTCTGTTTGTAAATCCCACCAACTACAGGTAGAAATGCTCCGGTTGGCCATCCGAAATGAGCGTTCTGACTTCCCACCCTTTCACAGAAGAGAGCAGAATGAATCCTGTGAACATGCAGAACACGAGTGCCCAAACCCAAACTCATGTCTGTTTGTAAATCCCACCAACTACAGGTAGAAATGCTCCAGTTGGCCATCCGAAATGAGCGTTCTGACTTCCCACCCTTTCACAGAAGAGAGCAGAATGAATCCTGTGAACATGCAGAACACGAGTGCCCAAACCCAAACTCATGTCTGTTTGTAAATCCCACCAACTGCAGGTAGAAATGCTCCAGTTGGCCATCCGAAATGAGCGTTCTGACTTCCCACCCTTTCACAGAAGAGAGCAGAATGAATCCTGTGAACATGCAGAACACGAGTGCCCAAACCCAAACTCATGTCTGTTTGTAAATCCCATCAACTACAGGTAGAAATGCTCCAGTTGGCCATCCGAAGCATTCACACAAAATGCATGGACCTGCCCATGCCAATCTGCCCTGTCCAGTCCTTGTGCTTCCTGGAAAGTGACACAATGCTGCAAAGCATTGCAACAGCCCTGACTACTCAACAACCTACACAACTGCGTAGCATAGTAACTACAAACAATGCCGGCACTGCCAGACTACCTAGTACACCTTACTGAGCCATACATAAACTTCTGATCTACCAGCACCATAGCATCTGCAGGTTCAGAGCCCATCAAAACCCCTGCACCAGTGTCCACAAACAGCCGGAAAAACAAATACACTCCTGTACCTGCTGAGCCTGTTCCTGCACCCAAATTTGGGTGTACCTTGGCCGGATGGCCCCTGGACCTTGACCTAAAACCTGGACCTGAACCATGACCTGGAGCGTGACCTGAACTGAAAGTATCTGGCAAGTGGTCCCCGCAGTAGACCTGCCTGCCATTCTTGACCATGGGTTTGACACCTTGTGCCTGACCTTGTACCTTGATGCCATGATTACTCCCGCACAAACTTATGCTTCACATCTCATGTCTCAAGTCCACCCATACTTTATACTGCCAACAAACATGCCATCAAACTCCAACGCACTTCCAGGGTCCTCATACCCCGCCTTGAAAAGAGGACACCCTACAATTTCTTGTCTGGCAAAGCAAAGCAAACCAAACGACACAACAGCCTTAATGTTCACACTCCTAGTGCAGTTGCTGCTAACTGCTGGAAGGTATCACACTACAGCTTCATGTTTCTGCTCTTCCCTTTCTGAGAGAAGCTCCCCCCCAGCCCCGCGCACTTGAAGCTCATGCCTGCCCTTGCTGTACTCAAAACTTGACAGACACCCCCCTGCACAGCATGGGCCTGCACAAACAACAGATGTACCAGGAGTGGAACATCCGGTGCACAGGACCCCTTGGTTTACACCCCAAACCCCCCCAGACATTGCTCCTAGCAGCACTTAAACCACAAGCTGCAAGCGCCGCTAAGACCACCAGTAAGACCACCCTCTAAACCCTGCTCACCAGCTCTCGCCCAGCTGCCTATACTGCTCCCATTCCTCCTTGCTGACTTAGTCACGCCATGCCATCGATGCTGCGGCTGCCCCAGACGAGGACTCTGATGGCTCCAGGGCGCACGAATACATCAAGAAGGCCTTAAGACCCCCAAGCCACCACCACAGGAGTCCACACAACAGAAGTACACACAGAACATGACACAAACCAGTGACAGTTCCAACCGGACGAATAGGCACAACAAGCTTGCACCCTGATAATGCTACAAGTGCCACCACCGCTTCGAGTGACACCCCAGGTAAGTCAGCTGTACACCTCAGGAACCCTCTGCTGCTGAGACCAATCTACTGCTGAGACCAACATGCGTGACAAGACAACACCAAACATAAAAATTGAGAGACTTCACACCTCCCGTGTCAGGCTGGACTTCCCGGAACAATGCGAGTGTTCTGACCTCCCCCCTTTTCACAGAGCGAAGTGGGTATGGCGAACCCTACCCTGTGAAACATGTTTGATATATCCAACATGAAGGATAAATGATTAGATGAGACTGGAAAGGTAAGTTTAGGTGAAGCGCTGCTGATGCATGCAGAGCACAAGCTGGCAAGACGAACTCAATCCATACCTGTTGAAACCCCCATCAACAACAGGTTACTAGCTCTGCTTCAGTCCGCGACACTGAAGCATCACACAGTGACCTATGGATCTGCCCTTGCACCAAATCTTGCCATGTGTGACAAATCATCTCCGATCAATGCCATCAATCCACAGGATGCCAGCACATCACAAAACACGATTGTAGGCACAATACCGCACCAAGTGATAATTGCACTAATAGTGTTGTGCTACCATGACCAATATGATCCAATAGTTCATATGGATCCAATAGTTCAAGAATGTTCATATGGATCCAATATGATTCAATAGTTCAAAAACCCCACCGCTACTGTGCTGCCACAACTAAACGAACCTACAGATACTTAACACCCGTGCTGAGCCACAAGGAAGCAGTGATAACAACCCTTGCCTCGCATATACATCAGCTACCCACACCAATGCCACGTGACTCCTCGCGTATGTAGCACACTTTCACTGCCCCATGTATTCTTCCACATGCACCCAATATAGTCAGTCCCAAGCCACAAAACAATTGCTATAACCCCAATTCCGCACATAACTATAGGAGGTACTCTGCTGCTTGAAGCAGCCACATATGCATATGATGTTTGGAGGTTGCGAGTACAGGTAACCAAAGCAGGGAGGAGTGCAGTGGACGAGAATAGCAGGGTCTGTCATGCGGTGCTGGAAGCAGAGAAAGCAGGGTGCAGCGTACAAAGCAGGTTGCAACCACCACCTCAAACCTAAACCTTGTCCTATTGACTACCTGATCAATGAGCTTAAAGGGTTGGCAGGTGTGCTGAAAAGCTGAATAGGCTGCTGCTGATGAAAAGCATGATGTTTGCTAACCGTTCACTACAGGCTCGGATCAGCACATTACGTGATGCTCAGAACCCAGGGCAATTCGACTAAACCTCATAAAATCAAGCTTGATTTCTACAACCATAGTTATCAGCTTCCAACTGGGCACGCAATACAATTCGAGTATGACTGTAGCCACGATGCAAATCTTCCCTGCCTGATAGTGCCAAAGATGGTAAAGTGAATCCATGTGCTGCAATACACTCAACAGCTGGCTGCCCACAATAGCAAAAGCTACAAAGAGATACGACTGATTTGTTCTGCTGTACAGTATGTGCAACTATGCAAAAGCAGTTCCATGCAGACACTACACAAGACAATGCTGTTGCCTAAGCAGCCACAGAAACTCATGTACTGGCCTCATCATTCAACCCTGAGGAAAGATCACCCACACCATATAATCACAATACCCAGAGTGGAACACCGGACCACCATCATCCCAGGCAGTCCTCTGAACAACCCCAAACAAAACCCCAATCAAGCTGCATAAAAAACATAACATTCAGTCGGCCCTAAAACATGACACTAGCATGTAGCACACTTTCACTGCCCCGTGTACTCTTCCACATGCATCAAATACGGTCAGTCCCAAGCCGCAAAACAAGCCCACAGCATACCTGATCACAGTAAATGCATAAGGCACCATTGCCGCTATCAATGACACCGACTATAACCCCAATTCTCCACAAAACTACAGAAGTGGTACACGGCTGCTTGAAGCAGCCGCATATGCATGATGTTTAGCCATTTATTGCTAACCATTTACTAAACGCTCGGATGAGGCACATTGCATGATGCTCAGAACCTCATACCACAAAGCTTGACCTTGATTCCCACAACCACAGTAATCAGCTTGCAATTGGGCATGCAGTGTAATTCCAGTATGACTGTAGCCACGATACAAATCTTCCCTGCCTGATAGTGCCAAAGGTGGGTAAGTAAATCCATGTGCTGCCATACACTCAATAGCTGACTGCTCACAGGCAAGCCCGCAACAGCGAAGGCCACAAAGAGAAACCACCGCCTAGTCTATGCTGTACAATATGTGCAACTATGCAAAAGCAGTTCCATGCAGACATTACATAAGACAGTGCTCACTGTTGCCTAAGCAACCACAAAAGCTCATGCACTGGCCTCAACATTCAGACCCTGAGGCAATATCACCCACAATACCCACAGTGGGAACATTGGACCACTTGGCATCATCCCATGCAGTCCTCTGAACAACCCCTGAACAAGAGCTATCCTAGACACGAAACCCTGAATGGCAAGCTACATGAAGAATATAAAACTCAGTTGGCCCTAAAGCATGACACCAGCATGTAGACCACGAACTCCAAACCCGAAGACACCAGAAACGCTCACCCCTTGCTTCTATCAGAACAGTTTTGGATACCAAAGCGACCCCGGCCACATGCTGAGCCCCGTTCAGACTTACAAACCCCAATCACCAACCCCCAGGCAAGAAGACAAGACTGAATACACATACTGGCCGTGATATATTTGGACCAGCGTTGAAGCTTTGCTTTGTCACCATTGATGTCCATCGACGGTACCACAGTTTACTGATTACACCTACAACATATTGCAGTCCATCTAGAAAATCTGTGGCACTGAGCTTCATGATTGTTACATCATAACCATTTGCCTTTGCCCGATGTGAGCAACTGCTGCCATATGCTTCCAGCAACACACATTCAGCCTAAAACGCTGCAAGGCAAGCAGCTACTCTTGCACACCTCTGCCACAACCACTGCTTCTACTGCCAATGCTGGCCGCGGCAGCGGTACACTGTTCTTATTGTAACAGCTTATAACATGCCACAACGATAACAATGCCATGGGCTCTGCTAAGCTACTGTGGCTTTGATGATAGAGTAGTGTCCCGGTCGTGCTGCCCTCTCAGTCTCATACTCTTTTGCCAAATTATCTTCCATAGCCAATTCCATCAGCCGCCAACCAGCAGCTTCCACACGAGCCGCTGTCTCCTCCACCTCTTCAAACACAACATGGTATAGAGGGATGGCGGAGGACCCATCACCACCACCAGCAGCAGCAAGAGCATCACCACCACCACTAGCAGCAGCAGGAGCATCACCATCACGACTAGCAGCAGGAGCATCACCACCACCACCAGCAGCAGGAGCATCACCACCACCACCAGCAGCAGGAGCATCACCACCACCACCAGCAGCAGGAGCATCACCATCACCACCAGCAGCAGGAGCATCACCACCAATGCAAGCAAACTCCTCTTGTTGATCCGCTGCTTGCTGTCTGCTCTGCTGCTGCACTGACCCCTCCCCTCCTTCCTTCTCCTGCTGCTCCCTCTGGTCCTTAGGTCGTGCTGGCGCAGTCAGCAACAGCACAGAACCAGGAGCACTCACACCAGCCATCCACCTCAGCAGCGCAGCAGCTTCTTCTCGAGTCAAGTACCCGATGAAACCTTCTAACAACCACAAGGTACAAACCAGGCCACCACCAGCATCTCCTGCACTCCTGTGTTGATCCCTTTTAAAATTCACATCAGCTCCTGCTGCTGCTGCTGCTGCGTTTTTGATAGCCACTGCTGTTGCTCTCTCAGTGACTCCTGCTGCTGCTGCTGGTTCCGTGGTGACAGCCGCTGGTGCTGCTGCTGCTGCTGCTTTGCTGACTCCTGCTGCTACTGGCGATGGTGGTGGAAAAGAACTGTAAGAAGCAGTTGCTGCTGCTGTGAACCCTGCCTCCAGCAGCTGCCGTTCCAAGTGATCCAAGTCCCTTGCATCTGCCACCACAAATGACATCATGGTGCAGCTGGGTTTCAGTCCTGCCATGACCTGCTGCTTGAAGGAGCTCATGCTTGGGCTATCAACTTCAAAAATGTGGGTGCCTGGGGCCCAGCAGTGCAAGCGCCAAGCTCTTGTGTCCATGCCTGCACCCAGGAGGACAACCTGCAGGCACACAAGCACAGGGTGAGGCCCAGACTGCATTCAGGAGCACAACCTGCAGGCAGACAAGCACAGGGTGAGGCCCAGACTGCATTCAGGAGCACAACCTGCAGGCACACAAGCACAGGGTGAGGCCCAGACTGCATTCAGGAGGGCAACCTGCAGGCACACAAGCACAGGGTGAGGCCCAGACTGCATTCAGGAGGGCAACCTGCAGGCACACAAGCACAGGGTGAGGCCCAGACTGCATTCAGGAGGGCAACCTGCAGGCACACAAGCACAGGGTGAGGCCCAGACTGCATTCAGGAGGGCAACCTGCAGGCACACAAGCACAGGGTGAGGCCCAGACTGCATTCAGGAGGGCAACCTGCAGGCACACAAGCACAGGGTGAGGCCCAGACTGCATTCAGGAGCACAACCTGCAGGCAGACAAGCACAGGGTGAGGCCCAGACTGCATTCAGGAGCACAACCTGCAGGCACACAAGCACAGGGTGAGGCCCAGACTGCATTCAGGAGGGCAACCTGCAGGCAGACAAGCACAGGCTCCATCCAGGGCTCAGGCTCAGACTGCGCCCAGGAGCACAACCTGCAGGCAAACGTGCACAGGCTTAGTCCAGGGCTCAGACTCAGACTGCAGCAAGGGTCTCTAACCATTCCACTTCATGATGTGCCAGCAAAAGTGGCATAGGCCCCGCCTTAAGAAGTTGTGGCCTGTAGCAACTTTGCTATGGCACATCAAAGAACCAGCCAGGTGGAGCAGAGTTCCCTAAGAGCTGATGGTACTAATGTAGGAGCATGGTACATTACCATGTGGTCCCCGCAGAAAGGCTCACTTTTGCAGCCATCTCGTACAGGTATGTGCTCGTCATGAGCATAGTTGGCATTGCGAAATACCTTGCCCCTGTTCGGGACACTTGGTTTTCTCCGCTGGGAACAAGCATCACATATCATCAATCTGCATGTTGCATGTGAACGCCTCTTCCGCTGTATCATTGTCATTATGAGTGAGTATCAGGACTGGTATTAATATTTAATCTATCCACCCTGCCTGGACTCCTTTCGATGGTACACATTGTGATGTATGGATCAAGAACCAGAAACTACCAAGTGACAACATGTAGTCCTACTTTGGCAAGCAAAGTAGAACTTAACATCGTTGGCACCTACCTGTGTTATTGCTGGGTTGTCAGCTAGTGCAGAAGAAATCAACTGGTCAAGGGCTGCTGTCCTGACAGCCATGAATGCGGCGCTGCTGGACGCAAACAACCGTTGCTGCTCAATAGGAGGAGCATCTCTGCTGGTGCTGGTACTGCTGGTATTGGCAAAACTGGGTTGTGGTTCTGCCGAGGGATATGGGAGATGTGTTACTCCTGGGGCATAATCAGCCAGGAGTTGGAGCTGCATGCTCTGTGGAATATAAGAGCTGATCATGCGAGCGCCATAGGGGTCCTGGAGGGTAGCACAGAAGCGGATGGCATGGGAACTTTGAGTGTGTGGCATAAAACATTTCAAATAGATTGACCGTATCCTTCTAATCTTATTTGCCTAACCATACCTCACTACCAGCTGTTGAAAGGACACTTTGAAGGCAAATCACCAAGTCGAGAAACCACCACGGTGGGAGGAATAGGAGAGCATCTCTTCCGATGTTTTTGGTGGATTATGCAAAGCAGAACCCTCGGAGTAGCTATTTCACTGGAACTAACCTCATAGTAAGGCTTGCCAGTGCGTGGGCTCCTGAAAAGATGAGAGCCGAGCCAGCGTAGATAGGCAACTTCCAAAGCTGTGCTCTCTACGTCGGTTAACAAACCCCAGGCCAGTTCTGGAGTCTGTCTGATCTCTCTACCTGACGAATCCATTCAGCTACACCGCACTTCAATTCCTCTTGAGTGCACGCCAGCAATTATCTTGACAGTGGGGAGTACATGACAACCTAAAGTACACGTCAAGTGTTGCCACAATGAAATGGCAAGCTAACGTCCCACTCCGACAGTGGGGCGACAGGCATTGAAAGGATGTGACGGGCTTCGCCGCCAAATGTGTTTTTCAGGCCGGCGTGTTACACGAGACTGTTTTCCTTACGCCCCTTACTTAAATTACTTCAATATGTCGAGCCTTGTGCTAGCTTGCCAAGAACCTGGCGCAGCAGTACGAGTGAGTCAACCGAACCGGTGCGTCAGCACCCGACCAGAGTAGGGTTGTTTAGGTATCTGCGCTGATGAACGGAAGTGCAGCAGGCTACCACCTGTATTAATTTCCACAGGGAGCCCGGTACAGCATCCGGCACTGCTTCTGTTTACAAAAAAGGTTCTGCGTCCAGGGGCATGCCGAAAACGTGACTGTCAAAGCTGTTCACTTTAAGCTGCCATATCAGGAACATGGTTGATGGGAGGCTATTGACCTGAAACGGACTGTTGTGCGCTGCCTGCCACTATCTGTGCCCTTGTATATGGGGCGTCAGTGGTCAACCCCACGAGTAGCCTGACTTCCCCGCCCAGCGTTGGGATCAGCCCTTCTGAGTCGGAAACCTTCAAAGACAGCGTCTTCCTAATAGAATAGGGAACGCAGTTGTAAGCTATTGTATTTTAGAGTCTCGAGCCTTTGGGGACACACTACTGTCAGCCTCCTGGTGGGCTCTGTTGCGACAGGACTTCTTGAAGTGAGTACCTCCATGCAGACCACCCCGGCCCTTCATATGCTTTCAACAGTGCCACAGCTGCCGTAACTCCGGTTGTCACTTCACATCGTCTTCCCGAGGCGGGAGCTTTTGCCATACATGAGTGCTTTGCAAGGGGTGTTCCCATTCCTGCAGCTCTGCCTTGCAGGCCGTCCCAGTTGGCGAAGCACAAAACATGCAGTCCAGGAGCTTCATCCAGCAGCACAGGCTTCTGCAACCTTCAAGCCACACCATACAGAACACCAGCCCTCTCATGCGAACAAGCTTGACCAAGGTCCCTAGACCCGGAATAAGTCGTATCTCAAGCAGCAATGGGACCAACAGCATGGATTCCAAGGGATCAAGTAGACCTGTCTCACCCGTGGAGCCTCCTATTGAGCTGAACAAGTACCAGATGCTGCCTGAAGACGCGCTTGTCACTGCATGGGATGCTGAGGGGATGCCCAAGTTCCACACATCAAGGTAGGAACATGTTGAAATGGCTGGCGGCTCCAGGGGAACAAACTACCGAAAGCCATGAATCCATGCAAGGACTTTTGCGTTGCAATGCCACCAGAGAGTCTTCTCCCGCGGTACCCTAGCAGCTCAGCATGGTGCAGAAGGCACAGAAGCTGTTACGCAAAGTGCTTTGTCTTGTGCAGCATATTGATTATATCTGGTCAGACAGCATGCCATCTGCCTTGCAGTCGTCGTCTTGACAGCTAAGTCCTTCTCTCTGCTTGCAGGCGCGGCGTGACCAACAAGGTGCAGCTCAGCACTTATGCAGACTGCATTGGAAACAACCTACAGGACCTCACAACCTTCCTCCAGACTGAGATAAGGGGTGAGGGTGAAGGCCATGGACATAAGCTATCCCATAGCCATTGCATGCCTGTGCATGCCTTTCTATAGTAGCATGCTGCATCAGTCTGAAAGCTCAGCATGCATTTTGCTCTGGATGGGTGAACGGTCCTCCAAGTTGTCATCTGCGTGCAAAGATGTGGCCGCTGGTACAGGCATATGTTTGCTATGGTTGCCTATCACGGAATATTCATAATTAAAGTAAGCTCCGCTTGTGCAACCATCGTTGCAGCCTCCTTAGCGGACCTTCTGCACTTTTGTGAGGGCTAATGCCTCATCATCATATGCGCCATTTGCACCTGGCACAGCCCGCTAAGCAGAGGCCTTGACTTGACCAATGACAATCTTCGTGCCTGTACCTCTGCAGATGCCATTGGGAGCGTTCACCTGCTGCCTCTCTACCCCTCTACTGGCGACAGAGGCTTTGCTCCCGTCAACTACCTGGAGGTATCACCTGAGTTTGGTAAGTCAGGCGGCTTGCGGACATGTTGAGAGAAGGGCTGCTATAATGGTTGCCTGCCTGGGTTGCAGGCCAAGCACCTATTGGGTACGAGTTCAGCAGCAGACAGACTGTGAAGTAGCATGGCATTTTTGACGCTGCAATTCATGCTGCAGATGTACGTGAATCACAGCCACAAAGAAGGTATAGTGACGCAGGTCCTTACTGAGTTTCAGTTCTGTGTGAGTCTGGTCCGGAAAACTTGGGAGCATACAGCTTAACACTGCTGCTGTCTCACACAGGCCTTGGCAGCTGGCAATACCAAGGCACCCTCATCAGGTACAGATTCCAACAGGTTCTTGCAAAAGCACATTCAGCCTGATTGGTCAAAGGCCCCCTTCAATGCGTTTTGCTGCTTCCTGCTGCACTCCTCCGTTTGCCCAGGTTCCTGGTGGGACGTTGAGATTCTCTCTCTAGGCTACCAAGTTTGCCTGGAGTACATGGTCAACCACATTTCACCTGCTTCACCCCAGTTCCAAGATTACCTCAAGAATGGGGAGAAGTCTGAGTATGCCAACATGTTTGTCAAGTGGAAAGACATCTGGGGCGAGAGTAAGTAGGTTGGCGACTATGTAACTTCTACTTATGGATGTCCACATCGAGCAGCTGAGGTGCATAAACTTGCAGCAGAATCGTCTACAAAAGCGCAGGTCCAGTGAAATGTACTGCACAGAGGTTGTTACAAGCCGGATGTCTGTGGCGACTTGGGCAAAGCATCCTCTCATGCATATGGTTTCTTGATGGATCCGACTGCTTTTAGGCAGGTATAATACATGCCAGAGAACAATCTATCTTGTTGCATGGCACTTGTCAGTTATTTGAGGCTGCCTCTGCAGCATGGCTGATGATTCTCCTGGTGGCTGCATGCAGGTGGGCCCCGTGCTGATCAGTTGGCCTTGGTGCGTACCAGGAAGCCTGCTCCTCCTGTCATCAGGGCCACACTGGCAGACGGCACTGAGGTGCCCCTCTGGTGTACCTTCTCAGAGCAGCAGGTGACAAATGGGGGGTAACACTTGAGTGTGCCTCAGTCATGATATGAAGTGTGGGAGTGCTGTCAGGTGCTTTTGCAAAGTCATCAGAACCAAGGGGATTTGTTGAATGCCTGCACCCGCCTTGGAAAGCAGTAAGCGGTTGGAATAACCATTGTGTTTCTGTGTTTCGCATTTGCTGCAGCTACGTTGCATACACTAAGTGGAGCAGTTGGTGATGCAACAAGGCTGTGCGTAACATGCCCTTCCTGCACAGCCAGTATTGAACACCCCCTTGATTTCTGGTGATGCAGATTGACATCAACCCCTTTGATGAGAAAGGCTGGGAGTTTACAGAGCAGTCCCTGCGCTCCATCTGCGAGAATGGCAAAGCAAAGTTGATCAGGCTGGACGCCTTTGGCTATGTGACCAAGGAGGCAGGGACCACTTGCTTCATGGGGGTAAGCACAGTCTGAATATCTCTCTTTGTTTTCAGCAGCAGCCCACGAGGGACAGTCAGCACAGCTATGCCCATCAGCGCCAGACATGGTGGACAGTTGGTGCAAAGAAACAGACAATTCATGTTGGCAGCTATACCAGGCTAGCTGAGGAACTGCTGCATAGCTGCGCAGCACAATATACCTGGCCCACCCCTTCTGTATCACTTTGCCAGCAAGATTTCCCATGCTGCTTTCGGCGTCAGAACTAGATGGGTGTGCATCCATGGCTTGCCAGCTTCTTCGCTGCGGCCCTGCACCCAGCAAAGCACCAGTATCACGCCGACGCCAACAGCTGTCGTAACCCATGTTCTGTCCACCTCAGGAGCCTCAAACTTGGGACCTGCTGGAGCGCATCAAGGACGTTGTGCGGCCCTATGGTGTGCAGCTGCTCTGTGAGGTCCACGAAGACTTCCTGCTGAATGTGGAGCTGGCAAGGTGAGGTTCAGGTAGATGTCACGTCCGCCATCACTGCTGTGCCTTCCTGCAGATGCCATGTCCTGCATGCCTGCCTGCTGCCTTCCTTGGTCCAAGTGTAGCAGAGGGCAGTGGGAAGGGCACTTGCAGGTATGACAAGTATGCTTTGCCACCAGAATATGGCGTGATGGGAAACATGTGCTCAACCATCCCCTGCAGGATCCTCTGAATTTTGGAAGCAGATGATGGGGCTCAGACGGAGGTGATCTGCTGCTGAGTGGGAATTTTGTAAGCTAAAGCAAGGGTGACAGCTGACGTTCCCTAAACAGGTGCATAGGATGCACAGGTGCTAAGCCCATTTCTATAAACTACACGCATGGCTTGGGTGGTGGAAGGTGTTTGCTGGCCCTTTGGGCGCCCCATTCAATGCATTTGTCTGCAGTGCCAGAGGCTTACCAAGTCTAAAAACTGTGACTGCTGGTCTTTTGGTGCTGTAGGCAGGGCTTCTGGGTGTATGACTTTGCACTTCCTCTGCTAATGCTCCATGCGCTGAAGTTCAAAACAGCAGAGGCCTTGAAGCACTGGCTGTCCATCTGCCCAAGGCGCCAAATCACCACTCTAGACACTCATGATGGAATGTAAGTAGGGTGCATTGGTTAATGTACTGGCAAAAAGGCCGGCCTGCTGATTATATGGATTTGCAATGCACCCTGACTGCACAAGGCCAAACACACAGGGCGCGCTTGTAGAGCATCATTGTTTTCAGCATGACTTCCAGCATGGGCGCTTAATGTACAGTCTGTGTGGGAGAACACCAATTACAGTTTTGCAACAGGACATGAATGATTGTGCTTTGTGGTGAGGCAAGCATGACACAGAATATCCCATACATGGCCTTGCCTGACATGAGGACGAGCAGACTAGAACCACAAGGGGAGTTCACTTAGTATGAATTGACCATTACCCCTATCTTTCTACCATGCAGAGGCAGGTTTTGCTAAGCAGTACCTGGTTTCCTGTGTATTGCTGCTGTGTGCTACTGCTATGCATGCTGATGTCTGTTGCTGCTCTGTGTTTGCAGGGGTGTGGATGATATCACGGTGAGTTCCTCCTACCACTGATACAGTGCAGAACCAGGGGCGGCAGCTGGGGGTTTGTTGGGCATGTGTTTGACTGTACTGCGTGTTCACGCTCCATTGTTGGTCCTTGCTGCCTAAGAAACACATTCACGCTGCCCTTTGGCCAGGGTGTAGCCTATTGACAGGTGATCGAGCCGTTGCCAAGCTACCACAGTCATATCCACAGCAAGTGTGAGGTATTTTAGCTGGTTCAAAACCGGTTGCTGCGCATGTGATGCAGTGTGAGCATGCCCTAAAGTGCAGCAATATCGACAGGATATCTGCAAATGACGTCTAGATTCTGCACAATGGAAAAATCCCTTTTCCTACCCTGACTATCTGTTTGCCCTTAATCTTGTGCTTTCAGGGTCTTGCACCCCTGGTGGACATTCCAGAGCTGGAGAAGAGCATCTTGGACATTGGCGGCAACATCAACTACAAGCACTTCTACATCCCCAAGGCCAGTGAGGACCATGAAAGTCACATGGGTGAGTTGGGTTGGTGGTGTCAGGGGGCCAGGAGCGATCCGCCGTCCTAGGATGCGGTAGCTTGCAAAAGCCTTTCAACCTTGACCGGCTTACCTTGCAGCCACGTGCCTGCACAAGGTTTGGATGTGATGTGCTGTTATGCAGATGCTCTGGCAACTGTAAGTCAGACATGGTTCATATGCACTCCAGTGTGATTACTCTGACAGCCCACCTCTGTATGTTGATGCATGGAGATTGAGAACCAAGGTGCATAGTTTTACGCATTGGTTGCAGCCCACAGTACCAGCCCATTCTTCAGTTGCATTTAGTATCAGTAAAAGGATTGCGCTCTGCCCCATTGCATGCTGCTGCGTGCTCTTGTGCAGCCAGCACCATCACCACCGGCAGTCTGAGAGAGATGGCGGATCTGCTGGATCCAGACTGCCAAAGGGGCTACTACAAGAGTGAGCAGCACCAGTACAATGCCACATACTTCTCAGCAGTAGGGGAGGACCCCAAAAAGTACCTGTTGGCAAGGTGAGGCAACACATACACTCACTGACCCCCTTGCTTTTGCCTCTTTTTCTTGATTCTCTGTCTCTTTTCATTCCTTCCCTCCAGACCCCTTCCCTTTCAGGCCCTTGCTCCCCTTTTGTCCAACTGTCCCAAAGGAACGTTTCACTTGCTGTTCCTTCCTCCCCCCTTTCACCCATCTTGGTCATGTCTTGCCGTGTGTTCCTTTGTCCAACTGTTTCTCTGCCTTTCTGTTTGTCCCTATATATGCACGTGCCTCTTTGCTTTCAAAATAGCTAGAGTTGCTTCATTGACTTCTGCACTGTCAAGAGTATAGCTCAAGCTCCGTTCGGCTTGGAGCATGCCCTGGCCGCTAACCCCACTTGCATTCCCTGTGGGTTTGCACATGATTCCCTTGACCCTCCTATCATGGGATTCTATACAAGCAAGCTATGCTCTGGATGGCCGGGCCCCAAGCATTGCTATCTCCAGCCTAAGAGCTGATTTAATGTTGCCTGTATTGCAGCCATCACACCATTGACAGCACCGTTTGAACATGCTTTACCGATAGCTGGTTTGCAAGGCAGATGCTCAATACCTCTTGACCTACAGCGCAAGCTGTGCATCTGTCCTGTTGTTTGTGGCTAACTCTACCAGTACTGCTGATACTTGTTGCTGCCACCTACTCTGCTCAGGGCCATCCAGTTCTTCACACCTGGTGTCCCGATGGTGTATTATGTGGTAGGTCTGACCTTGAGCAAGAGAAATGAAATGTTGATTGCCAGCGACATGCATGACAGGGAGTATGATCCAGTGCATCAGACCTTTTTCACATCCAGTGATATCAAACGGGCACACATCACTCCAGCTGGGAGCGAACTGGGCTTGTGCCTGCTCATGTACTTTTTGGTAGGTCTTTTGTGAACCTGCTTAGGTTCTGATGGGTGTTCCCGTGTGTGTGCAGGGGCTGCTGGGTGGTGTGAATGACTATGAGCTGTGCGCCAAGGGCGGCATCCGTGACATCAACAGGCACTACTACACCCTGCAAGAAGCCAGGCAGGCAGTCAGGACCCCAATGGTGCAGGTAAACATTCAAGACTGTGGTGTACTTGACAATGCAATCTGAGGGCCACACAATAACACTGTATGATGACTGACCATGAGTTATCCCTTCTATCCACAGGAGAGCGAGGTTTACTTCATGTTACTTCACGTCTGGCCATGCCCTGTATCCAGTTGTTACATTATGACATCTACTGTCGCTGCACCATGAGCGGCATACAAGGAAGGGAGTAGCCTTACTACAGTGAGGGCGCCCGCCTCCTGAACACGGCCAGTGTGTCATGGCTCGTCATATCACCACCTCCAGCCCGTCCACCTCATTTTTGAATTCCTGCACCATATCCTCCCAGGAGGGGTGGCCTCGCCTGCCCTACCCTTCTCCACGCATTTGTGCCCTTTAGCTCTCCCGCCCTGATCCCTTCCCGCCCCCCACCCCATCTCATCCCCCCACCTAAAGCGAAATGCCCCTCCTCCGGGGCCCTTTAGTGTGAAGGATCGACGTTTCTTCCGGACACTTTCACATCGCGCTTTCCCGAAATTCCATTGAGATTTCAAATGGCGTGCTTTTGCAGTTTGTGTATGCAGCTCTGTAACAGCTTCCCTTTCAATCCAAGGGACTCCAACTGCCTCACGGTAGTTTCTGCATACACTGCGCCTGCAACTGCATCCAGCCTACTTTTCAAGAGCCCTTCTGCCATCTTCTTTCGACCATCTTGCCCTCCTCGTTTGCAGGAAGGCTAAGGTGTTAACTGTTTCCTGCTATTGCTGCTGCAGGCGCTGCTGGAGATGTGCCGCTTCCGCAACAGCCACCCTGCCTTCAAGGGCCGCATCTACATAGATGACAGCACCCCGCCCCATGAGCTTCTGCTCCGCTGGTACTTTGGCCATGGGCATGTGGCTGAGCTCAAGGCTGACATGAAGACCTATGACTTCACCATCAGCCACACACCATATGACTCAGTGGACAGTGCTCACCCCAGTCCCTACAGCGTGGACATGGCCAGTGTGTTCTCTATTGATGTCATGGACCTACAGGTGAGTTGCTAGGCGCATCTGGTTTATGTTGTTGAGTACCATTTGCCTTTTATTGCCTCTCCGCTGGAGAGGACCCCTTGCTGTTCCTGATGCCCGTACTGATAAGCTGCTTGAGTTTACCACTTTACTGGATGTAGAGCATTGCACGGCACAGCTATAACCCTCAGAAGCTGTACGTGCTGGCGAGCACCCGCATCATCATGACACCTGCTGTGACATGCCTCAACTGGTTATGCTTTTGAGCAGACTGTGAGAGTTCCGTCTATTTGGCCACGGAGTTCTTCTGCATTATAACCAGCGATACCAACTTTGGCATTCTGTGGGCACAGGTTCGCAGCAGCACTCGCAAGGTCAAGTCGGAGGCAGCCAACCTGCCCAAACGCCAAGCTGCTGCAGCTGTGATTGGCAGGACTGACTCCACCACATCCAGCAGCAGCAGCAGCAATACTGACACGGCCTCAGTAACGGTCAGTGAGACGGACAGCGAGCCAGGCAACATGGATGAGTCACACTTGGAGTGGTGCGAGCTGGATCTCTCATATGGGTGGGGAGCAGCTAAGGGAGAGAGGGAGATGGCAAGGGCTGGATAAAGAGGAGCCGAATTAGGAAAGCCACATCTCCCCAATAGTCAGTCCACTGGCAACTGTGGATTTAGTGCAGCTGGGCGTTATGTACAGCATATCCTGTGGTGGGTGCCTTAAGAGGAGTGGGAAAGGGCCTTGTGTGGGCAAATTGCTCAGCGCGCATGCAGAAGTATTGCACCTGCTGAGCCAGGTATGAGGAGGGCCTAGGGTAAGAATGAAGGCTCTCTGGCAGGGGATTAGTCTATCCAATATATGTGCTTCATGGGGTGGTACACTGCAGACGATGTACCAGCTTCCGTGCTCAGGTGTGAGGTGGTATGTTAAAATTTGTTTACTGCAGCTGGAAACATATGTGAGGTGCATTGGACTGTCTATAAGCCTCGTGTGCACACATTGTGCAGTTGCAGCAGGGAAACTGCAACTATCAGTGCGCCATTTCTGTACATTCAAGAAAGCATGCTCAAGGACTGGTTGGGTAAGCTTGGCGTCTACATTTCGCACCTGTCGGACATCTTGTCTTCCCTGTTCTTATGTGGTGTTTGTCTTGCAGACTAGCCTGCTGTACATCGTCTGAAGGAGTATTTGCTATTGTATCTTTTGTAGATTGTTGTGTCTAAAGTAAGGTCAGGTAGTGTATCGTTATCATATTGGCGTCTTCTCTGCTGTGGCATCTGGCCCATTGCCGGGGCCACCAGGGATGTGCATACCATCAATCCATGTTAGGCCAGCATGTGCTGATTATTTTGCTCTCTTTACATGCACGGGCCTATGCGGGCTGCACTTTTGCTCCCTAGCTACCCTTGCATGAATCCTGGGATTTATTTGGCTATGGAAGGTAGTGCTATTGCTAAGTGCCTTGCGATCTATCTGCGGTACTGACCCCGTATGTTTTCAGGATGCTTGTGTTCTGGAATTGAGTGAATGCAAAAGAGTCCCTGCTGGCGCTGAGTATGCCTGTTGCACCCTGAAGAACTGGCAGCCCTGTTGGTGACTGGGGTTGGGGCCGGCAGGGTATGTATGCTGTGTGAGCAGCAAACATGGCATTCAAGGGTGCTGTAAACTGTTTATGGATTAGATGCATGCCGCCCGCTGTCAGCAGAGTGTAAGCTATAGGATTGCTATAGGATTGCAATGGGTCATATTTTTGGAACACTGGTGAGCGAGAGTACATGGCTAGCTGTTGATCTAGAGCATCGGTCACAGTGTGAGACAGTGCAGTCTGCTGGGCCTGCTCCAGGGCAAGCCAACAGCAGTTAGCATACCGTCCTGAAGCCGGTTCCAGGTTCCGGTTCCAGGGCAAATTGTGCCCAGTTCCACGGTTCCAGCGATGCCAAACATGTCAGTTCCTGGTTCCAGCCCTGGGCCACCCTCTGGCCAACATGTCACATGCTGGTTCCAGCAAGTTTCTTACTAAATGTATGATAACCTTCTGAGTGTAAGAATAGCAAATTCCATTGTACAATTGATGGTTATAAGTGGGAATTATCGCTGGCTCCTGGGGCTTCGCCCCAGACCCCACCAGGGGGGCTGTTCCTCCCCCCTGGACCCCCGCCTCCTGCCTGGGTCGATGCTGCGCATCGACATGGCATGGCCCCCTGGAAAATATCGGTTCCAGAGGCCTCTTTTGAAGTCCAGTTCTGGTTCCAAAGGATGTTGTGGAACCGGCTTCAGGACGTTATTAGCAGAAGTGAAGTTTAATGAGCGATGGCCGAGAATTTAGACATTGTCAGTAGAGGCAGTGGTGATGCAATTGTCTGAGTAAGTCAAAGCCAGGCCAAAGCGCGCCCAGGCCCTTGAGTGAAGTTTGTGGCCGTTTGCGCATCAGAGTCACTCCGAACGGACTGACGAGGCAGTACCGAAGTCACATGAAGTGAGCATTCAACTCGCCTCGGATAAGCACCATTGCTATGGCTGCTATCATACGGCATGTCGTGCCTCCGCTCGTGTAGACCCTCAGAGCCAAGTCGACGAGCAACGGCATTGAGTGCTGTCGGGTGACATGACGAGTTTGAGTCTCTACTTCTGCGGAGATTTAGCTACTTGGTGGTGGCATGGCTTGGCCGTCAACTCAGACTGAACCCTGGCCCTGTTACACTCAAGGGAGCTCAGCAATGCGCTGTAAATACTAGGGTCCGCACGTAACCTGAAAGACCTCCAGATACGAACTAAGAGGCTCCGGTGGTTGGGGTTTCGCCGCTCGTTAACTGAGATCGACCATTCAGCACCCTCCAGTATAGGTAGGCGTCCATTAAGGTACTTGAGAAGGCTGCGCTCAGGTGCCTTGTGGAGTTGAGGAAACAGCACCCCTGCCAGCAGTTCAGCAACACTGGACGGCAGTAGTAAGCTTGGCCAACAGTCTGATAAGACTACTGCCTTAGGTTGCTGCGCATGGTCGGAATAACCCTGAAACACATGCAGCAGTGGCACAGGGGGGCAGAAATCAGGGAGCAGCCGCGGAATGAGGTTGACTATTCTCGTGCTAGTGTGCTAGTCATAGGCGAAAAGAAGGAACAGCAATGAATGCTTTGAATGATCCATGCTGCAGGGGCTTCATTTGATGCAGACGCACAGGTTGTAGATGGTGGAGTGTGGAGTGTGGATTGATTTGCCCTCAGTTCACAAGACCTAATTCTGCTGTGCAGGGTGGATTTGCCACAAGTTCTCAGTACAGGATGCTAAGGACCCTGCAGCGGTATGGGCACCATTATCAAAGTCGAATACCCCAGAAACAGCAGCAAGTGAGTAGCAGGGCCGATCAAAAGTGCTTGACTTTACCGAATGGGTAGTATGATGGTGTTTGACGGTGTTTGACCATGCCGGGTATAGGTTCTGCAGATGTTCTGCTAGATGTGTGGAGGCACGCAATAGGGAACGTGGACATGCACCTTATGGCTGTAGCAATGTGCATGAGATCCTGCTTGCAAGCAGCTACCATGTTCACATCATTGAAGCAGCTACCATGTTCGCATCCTTGTTATTTGCCATTGCTCAAAAGTAGTCACGCAATATCTGCTGGAGCAACCACTGGACCGCTCATTGTTTCTCCTTCCATAGGAATCTGGCATGTCTGCCTCACTGTGCATACTGCTGCAATCAGGTTGTTTGCGTACATCTCTTGTGCAGCCTTGACCAAGGATCCCGCTTGCACATATCAATATTTTAGTGTTTCGATGCAAAGTGACATGTGTGTGTAACCATGAGCTGAATCATGTGGCTTTGTAATGTATAGTGCAGGCTGCAACCCACATCATGCATCACATGTGTTGACAGTACCAGTGAGTTTAGTCAGAGAAGTGTATGATATTCACGAGGAGCAAAGTTGTGTTCTCTGACAGTACTTGCCGATTGACTACTGCTCTTGCCAACATGCATGCTGTCTCAGGCATGCAGAACAGGCCTCCATAGGCCCCACGGGAGCCATAGGCTTTGCAGGGCCGGTTTGATGGCCCGTTGCATGGCAGCCGCAGCAGGCCCAGGAGGAGAGGAGTACAGCACAACGAAGATACATGCAGAGGCCTTGGATGACATCGAGAGGCTTCTGCCAGCTGGCAGCCTCGAACGGACATACAAAGGTTGCAAAGCTGATTTTGGCTTCCGTGTTGGGACAGCTGATGATGCATTTCTGCCAATACAGGTCAAGGCTAAGAAAGTAAGCGGTAAATTGTGTAGATTCAGTAGCTCCCAGCGTTCTGGTGCGGGCAGCATACAGGTGCTTCTACTGGGTCGCCCTTTTCCCAACCAACGGCAGACGTTGGTCCTTCCTGAGAGCATGATTCCACAAGGTGCATTCTCGTTATCAATTGGATCGAAGAAGGCATCAAAGTATCACGGCTGCCTGGTAGATGATGCTTTGCTAGATGAGGTTTTGGAGGGCATCTTTGATGGTGTGAGGGCAGGGCAGAGCGCCTTCACAATGCCTTCAGATCAGGTCATTGACATCTCGCAGTTACAGCTCAAGCCCATCAATGAGCTCTCCCTACCCAGCGCCGCTAACTATCGTATGGCCTGGGAATTTTCCCTGCTTCGCAAGCAATGGCTGCCTGAGATCGATTTCCAGAGGCAGGGCACTGTGCCCCCTGTGGATGTTGTTGTACAAGGGGTGCGTTTGAGTGACAAGGTTGCGAGCCATGATAAGACGTCCCGCACTACAGTGAGATACCGTGTATACCTTAGCAGGAGCCGCGACGTTCCATGTGGGGAGGGTGATATTGATGCTCTGTGGGTGTACCACCCTAACAAGGTGCACTTCTGGTTGATACCTGCCCATGTGCTGGTGGAGAAGGGGGTCATGGCAACACCACAACAACCTGGTAAACTCAGCCTTTACCTGTACGATCAGATCTATGTTAAGCCATTGAATTTCCCTGGGAAAGAAGCAGACTTGTGGAGTCAAGAGTACCTCTACAGCTCACAAGATCCTGGGCTGTTAGGGAAAGTCCTTGAGGCACTGAAAGCTGCAAAGCCTTGAAATTGCTCTCTATCCTTGGTGCACCATTGTGTTTCAGCAGGTCTCAGTTGTGGGGCTGCAGGTTTATTTGCAGCTTGGACAATTGCCACTGCTCGTGCATATAGACTAGCTCTTGGACGTTTCATGTGGCCCAGCCTGCCATTGTTGGGGGTTAGATTGGGGGTGGATTGGGCGCAATGAAATGGGGGGGCTTTTGCACTAATGTCTGATCTCTTCTGGATGCCTGGTGAGACTTTGCTGCTCAGGCATTTGATCATTGATTGGGAAGCAGGCCTGTATTCGAGGGAACACTTTTGAGGGAGCAGCATTGCGGTTTGGGCCCTGCTTCATGTTTCCTGCGGTTGCTGTGTTTCAAGGTTGGCTGATCTGGCAAGCCCTTGGCAGGAGAGTGTCAAGGTCCACTTGTTGTACGTGATCTGAGGTTGCAGACAGTTGCGTTTTGTAGAAGCCAGCGTTGGGTACCAAGTTGGGATCACTCACCACAGAACTGGGGGGGGGGGGTTGTGACCACATGATGACTAAGTCCGTGGTAGCATTGGCCCAGCTGCAGACATGGGTCAGCCATAACATAGTTGTGGACATTGATCACTGCTGAGCTATCTTGAAACCTTGTGAACATGACCGTGGTGGGGATCACAAGGGAAGGGCGGGTCATTATAGGGGTTGTAACGTGGAGCCACATTTAATTCGCCCACTGTTGGAGACTTCGGGATTGGTGCCCTTTCAAGCTAAATCGGGCCAGAACTTGGATCCGATCCGCGGGTCTTACCACTGATGCCTGTTGGCCTATTTCTCACAGGCATCATGGCAGCTGCCCTACCCTGTTCTCAGCTTCACGAGAACTGTATATGGGATATATGAGCTGCGCACATTCAAGAGAATGATACCATAGCGGCTTCATATTACAAGCTGGATGGTCGGACTGGGGTGTTTACTTGGACAACATGCCGCATGTAGGCTTGGATATCTGCAACCCAATCTGTGTGGCATACACTACATATAGTATGATTGCTGTTGCCCTCTCAAGGGCCTCATGGACCACCTCTTGCGTGCTGACTGGGCTCTCTTCTTAACCAATCTCTTCTTTTGCCTGCTAGCCATTTTGAGAATACTTGTTCAGAGTGGTGGGCCATCTAGCGCCGTTTTTATTAATGGATCTAAGAACACGTCTTACGGTAGTTTTTGGTGACATGGACATGGTTGCCAAGCTAGTGTTGCGGCATTAGGATGAATGCTACTGAGTAGCCTGGGGAGTGTTCGGATATGTGTTAAGCCCATTAGGCAGCAGCTCCAGGGCGTCCTGGGCTTGTTATAGTCTATTGGCCCGGGGCTCACTGGGGGTAGGCAGCAGAAACACAGTGCAGGCGATCGACTGTAGTTCAATGGGACATTGTGCTTCTCCTGCCAATTGTCTCATGTGTGCTTAGCAGGGGGTAATAACGCAACTGCTGCTGAGTGTGCCATGCACGAGGACATTGGCAATCTGTTAGTTATGTTCCGTACAAGTGTGGAGGAAAGCTCCTGACTGATGTTGTATGTGGCTGAATTAATTGCAAATGGCACAACCAGAATAGTGAGGGTTGTTTTTGGACTCTAGCCCATGGCAGGGTTTAGCACCATATATCATCATCATTCAGTTTTTGGGTGTGACTACATATATTAAATTGCTTATGCCATGTTAAGATGCCATGGCATTAATGATGGCTATGCAAGTAGGAGGTAATCACGCAAGCCCACTGCAGTGCACAGAATGCATAGGCATGGGTGATTATGGGTTCCAGCACTAACATTGGCTCTGGGCGGAGGTTTGATATATTCACCATGAATGGTGAAAGGAAGTACGTTCAGGCAAAGTGCTGCTGATGCATGTTGAGATTGGGAGGAGTGTCCTGCAGCAGGACTTCAAGGGGGAAGGGGAGGGTGCATTTGCATGGGACATAAAGAGGAGGTTGCAAGATGTGCATGGCTCAGGTACTGCTCCAGGAAATAGATGCATCCAGTTTTGTTCAGTGGCATTGGCCAATGGTTCCATTGTCAAGAGTTGTTTGTGTGCACGTCGTTGCACTTCTAGCCTCAACTTGTGTGGCGCCGCAAGTCCATCATCGGTTGTGTCGCTTCGTGGTTGTGATAAGGAGTCTTGTGTTTATGACCTGAATTTGCTTGGCCATTGTCATAGCTGGTCTTGCGTTTTGATTGATTGATTGATATTGCTTCCATTGAAAAGTCAGTCCTAAACTGTGCTTCGAAGTCTGGCAGATGGGCCTGAATTTTAATGCTTTGCTTTACTTTTGCCATGCAGCATGTGCCCTTTCGTGAAAGGGATGATATGTTGCCTGTCGGCTTGGTCATGCTCCTCTATTTGTGTTCTGAGGCCGAACTGCCGTTCTGTAGAGGTGTCCAGGTGATCAAGACTCAAGAGTCCTTCTTGGGCTGCTACAAATAGCGTAGGATGCACCCTTTCCTCAAGGCTCGGTAAGGCATGCGTCGTAACGAGGAATTGAGCATTTGTCTGCTGCTGTCAAACCGCATCATTGGAGCACGGCACAGGTGCTTGCAGGGGGCCAGGTGTCAGGGCACAAAGCAGGGTGTAAAGCCGGCAAGAAACTGCCGTTATCAAATTGCCTTGCCTGTGTGTTTGAGGCCTGATTGGACTGCTTTGATACCTTGGGAACGGTGTCACCGAAGTGAGAGTGGGGTGATACGAGTGACCCGTACTGGCTGTCACAGACAAGCGCATGCGACTACAAATTGGTCTTAGCTCTTCCTTGAGCAGATGCATGATCCCAGCATTGCTGCCCAGCGAAGTCGTGAGCCAGCAAAACGCATTCGTGTCTGGACATGGGGGCGATCCCTGCCCGGTTGTTCAGTGGAATATAGGGCTCCGCAGCTCTGCCTCGCCATTTTTAGAACCCATATGAAGACAGCGGGTGGTGCGGGGGGAATGAACACATAAGGGGAGAGCCCATAACAAGCCGTAGAGGGCACCAAGCTCAAGACCTTTGGAGGCGTACGGGAAAGACTGCAGGGACCCCCCCCCCCCCTTGGCGAATCAAGAACAGCTTCTGCTCGGGATATTCCAGCTTAGGTAGGCCGGGTTTGCAACAGCCACTGTGCCCGAGCGGGTGGACGTGCCAGTCTAAGGCTAGGTGTCACTACAGTAGTAGTGTGTTTGTTCCTTTTCTCCATGCTGTCGTGTACAGCCACACATTGACACGGTCTTAATGCTGCTCATAGTACAACTCTTCATGCCCAGGCTATGAGTGTGATTTGGCAAAGCACGACAAGTCTATCAGGTTCTGCAGCACATTACTAACCACCAAGATGATTTGACCTGTGATGTGATCAGATCCTAGCTCTAAGAAGTGGCTACACCAAGTGCATTTTCCTTTGCTTTCGTAACAGACCGTTTTTGCCGTGAGGCTGAGGCCTTCTGCTTTTTGGGAGGGGTAGACTGCTGCTTCATTGTTGCCATGCCACGAATTCCCATACGGCATGAATTGATCCTCCCAGGACATGCCAGTTTTCATAGGTCCACCAAGCTAAAGCATGCACCTGCTTTACTCTGGGTTGCAGGCTTCTGAGCTGTTCCATCTAGGTCAAAATGCTGTCAAGTCTGCAGCACCATGGGCAGTATTGCCACTCAGGCCCTCCAGCATCATTGTGGCCAGCACAGCACAGCAGAAGGCATGGGCTGCCATCAAGGGGCTTACACTGTCAGGGCAGGAGCCAAACGCAGCAGCTGCACCATGTAAGTTGTGATGTTGCTGCTGCAGTGTAGGCAAGATTTACTGTGTGGTCTGAGCTGATACAGTGGCGCACCCCAAGCTATAAGGAGGGGAACATTGCCGAAAGATGATGTGTTTTCTGTGGAAAACGTCATCTGGCACACGTGAAAGGAGTAGCTGGCAGAGTGGAATATTTTATCCTGCAGGATCTTGATTAGTTCCGCTGCGTGGCAGGATTCTCTGTGAAGTCTTATCTATCACCGCACACTTCTTGCAGTTTGGGGGCCAAGCATCTTCATTAGTAAGCACGTTACCATCTGCTAAAGAATACCCGGCTAGGGAACTGCTGCGATCAGATAAAGCCGTATGGGTCAGAATTATCTTCTATATTGCCCACCTCGCCCTTCCTGGAAGGCATGCCTGCAAAAAACTGGCTATGGTGCCCTGAATGGGTGCTGAACATGGCGTATTTATTCCGATGGATTGCACAGATCTGTCTCTGAAGGCCTTATGAAGCTGAGACCTGCTTTTCAGCCTCATACCGAGCAAAATTATAAGGTGTAACTTCCACCAGGAAATTCTATCCAAGCTGACAGAACTTGTTGTGCTTATCTGTGCAGATGCCTGGCCAGCTTGTGCAAAGGTCTATGGTGGCAACCCGTGGTAAGATTTAACGCGTATCAGATATCGGCTTCGATAGATGCCAAGAATAACGGATTTACGCGTGAGTTGAGATGCCCGCCTGTACTCATCTACTTCACACAGGCTTGTCGAGAGGCTGGAGTGAGGCTGGTACAGGTAACCTTAAAAGACTGGACCCTAAATGCATTTCGGCGTAATGCCTCATCAGCGGGGTGGTAAGATTTAACGCGTATCAGATATCGGCTTCGATAGATGCCAAGAATAACGGATTTACGCGTGAGTTGAGATGCCCGCCTGTACTCATCTACTTCACACAGGCTTGTCGAGAGGCTGGAGTGAGGCTGGTACAGGTAACCTTAAAAGACTGGACCCTAAATGCATTTCGGCGTAATGCCTCATCAGCGGGGTGGTAAGATTTAACGCGTATCAGATATCGGCTTCGATAGATGCCAAGAATAACGGATTTACGCGTGAGTTGAGATGGTAAGATTTAACGCGTATCAGATATCGGCTTCGATAGATGCCAAGAATAACGGATTTACGCGTGAGTTGAGATGCCCGCCTGTACTCATCTACTTCACACAGGCTTGTCGAGAGGCTGGAGTGAGGCTGGTACAGGTAACCTTAAAAGACTGGACCCTAAATGCATTTCGGCGTAATGCCTCATCAGCGGGGTGGTAAGATTTAACGCGTATCAGATATCGGCTTCGATAGATGCCAAGAATAACGGATTTACGCGTGAGTTGAGATGCCCGCCTGTACTCATCTACTTCACACAGGCTTGTCGAGAGGCTGGAGTGAGGCTGGTACAGGTAACCTTAAAAGACTGGACCCTAAATGCATTTCGGCGTAATGCCTCATCAGCGGGGTGGCCTTAAAGCTACCCATATCAGCCATATATAGCAAACAAAATGCTGCACCAGCCAACTCGACGCCGCCAGCTAATTGTCTAAACCTCACAAACCTAGTGACTCCTAAGTCGCAGTGACTCACATGATCCTCCCATCTGCTCGACATAAGGTGCCAAAACAAAAGGGGGGAGTTCGAGTCTTTGTGATCTATCGAACTCCCGGTGCAACTACACATCCAAACACTACAAGGGGGGGGGGGGGGGGCTCTACTTCACATGCACAAACTGCAGTGAGCCAAAACATGCAGACCAAAGTGTGCAAGAACATACTAGTCCTTTGCATGCACTAGGAGCTTTGACAAATTAGCAGCGTTCTTGTAGGCCACAGTGATATGATCCCCACATACAATCTCCAATTCAGGAGTAACAGCCTTATGAGCTGCATACACCTGATTGATGATGGTGCTAAGGCCCCCTGTACACTCTTTAGGTCCATACGATGCTACAAAAACAGGCCCACTTCTACTGGTAGGTGGCTCAGTGTCCACGTCCTCTATCAGGTAATGTAAGCGATCAGCATGGGCAACGCTATTAGCTACTTCAACAAACAAAGCTTCAGGGTAACCCCTCATTAGAACCCTTTGCTCAAAAAGCTGGGCGACTGCTTCGTAGTCTGCTACATTGCTGTTAGTGACTGCATACCTTATCAGCTCTCCTCTTATCAGGGCCCTGAAAACTGAGGGACGATGATGCGAAGAGAAAGGTACGTACATATACTTGTTATGCGCCTTTTGAAAAGTGCTAAACTTTATAGGCACCAAACCATCTACAGCTGATCCCATGTCCTTGGACACCCAGAGGTCTAAAAATGCTACTCTCACATCACTAATGCTCCATGTAAGATTGATGTTGGGCAACAGACTGTGCATGCGTTGCAAAAAAGCGTGCAAAGCATCAGCTGGCCCTTCCCACACAAAGAAACCATCATCTATCAGCCTGAAATAATGTTGGGGAAAGTTAGGAAACTCTCTCCTCATTACATCTTCAATGCAGCGAGCCACGTAGATGTTGGCATAATCTACGGCACAGGGTGTGCCCATGGCAGTGCCGTGGATTTGCTGATGTACCTTTTCTCCTCTAATGCAGAAACTATTGTCCATGACAAAATGCAGTAGATCATAAACCACTCCTCTCAGAGCAGGTTTGACTACTTCACATGCAGCTTCAATAGCTTCCTCATTGTCTATGCTAGGATACATTGCCACTACATCAAAAGTGACCAGGAATGCATCACACGATACTTGCACACCCTCTAGTTTCCTTATGAGGGTACGCGAGTCTGGCAGAACATGATCATATCTGTTCTTGCATGCCTCATGTAACACATCTGCTAGCCATACAGAAGCTGCATATGTGACCCAAGAATGGGAGGGGACAATAAGCCTGCCTTTGAGATTTGGCAGCTGCTCCCTGGTCACCTCAGGCAATTTATGTAACTTAGGCAAGACATATGGGTGCGGAAAGAGATGTGCCTGCTTTGCCCAGTGCTCAAAATACCTAAACACATGAGCAGGCAGGTCTCTGCGCCACAAACTCAGGATGCCTTTGAACCTAGTGACTAAAGCCCTTATAACCTGCTCAGCAGGGTCCAACACTAGTTTAAATTGCTCAATGTCATTAAGCTCCTTTAGTAGGAGAGCCTCATAATCAGCTTTATCTAGAATGCATAGACCTAAATTCTTATCACTGGGCTTTACTATGATGTCAGGATCAGTACGTAATGCTTGCAACGCACGCCTCTGAGCTGGCCCCAGATTTGTTTTGGGACGGCAATGCTGCTGCTTCTCAAAGAAAGCTTGTACATGATCAGAAACATCATCCAAAAATGCCTCTACACCTGCACCAGCTGCTTCAGGCTGGAAGGCAGGGTTTGGCACATGGTATCTACTGTCATACCCTAAAGTGTTAAACTGAAAACCTAGGCGGACTCTCCTGGCAAAACGTTCTACTTGCTGCTGAATAACACTATCCGCGGTAGCTCGTGTAGCTGTAGGCACAAATTTCAAACCAGCATTAAGCACTTGGAGAGCAGCCTGGTCAAATGACTTACTGCTAAGGTTGAATGCACCCACAAGGGGTAGACCACTCAAATTAGCTACTGCTGCTGCTCCTTGCTCTTGCTTGCGCTGTTCCTTTAGTAGCCGTTGTTGCTCCTCCCATTCCTGTCGTTGTAACTCCAGTTCGACTGCCTTCCTCTTTCTCTGTTTCCATACCCGCCGCCTCTGCCTGGTGCTGGACTGTTGTGGTGCCTGGCTGGTGGGGGTCGGCCAGAAAAATGCTGCTGCTGCTGCTGCTGCTGTGGCTGATCATTGTAGTAGTTCCCGCGAGGGTGGTAGTACTGCTGCTGCTGCTGCTGGTCTTCATACCTTTGGCGCTTGGGAGGAGGGGGTGACCTGGGAGGAGGAGGGGGGGGTGACCTGGGAGGAGGAGGGGGTGGCCTGTTTTGGAAGCTGGACAGTGCTGCAGCACAAGCAGCTGCAGCTTGTGCAGCAGCTGCTGCTTGTGCATAAATCTCAGCAACGAACTGTGGGTCATGTGCTGTTGCTGTTGCTGCTGCTGCTGGTCTTTGGTGGTTATCCGGGAAGTGGGAGTGGGTGGAGGCTGAGGGTGTAGCTTTGCTGGAAGGGGTGACTCCTGCTGCTGCTGATTTGTAAGTCCTGGTTTGAGCGGGGGATCTGCCTGCTGCTGCTGGTGTTGCTGCTGCTGTTGCTGGTTCTGTTTCTGGGGGGTTCTGGTGCTGCGGGCAGTTATCCAGCCATGCTATCTCCTCACGGCTCAAGAGTTGAGAGCTGTTTACCAGCCTGTTGATGGTCTGGATGGCCTGAATGGGTAACAGGGCGTTCTTTGGAGTGCTGCTACCTAGCTTGGAGGATCTAGGAGGAGTCTGCTTAGAAGAGTGTTGAGGGTGAGCTGCTGCTGCTGCTGTTGTGGCTCCTGCTGCTGCTGCTGCTGGTGCATCTGCTGCTGCTGTTGTGGCTGTTGCTGCTGCTGCTGTTGCTATGGGCTGTTGCTATGGCCTCTGCTCCTGTTTCTTCTACTGTAGCTCCTGCTGTTGTGGCTGCTGCTGCTGTGGCTGCTGCTGTTTCGTCGGGAG